>BPLQ01010200.1:0-321466 GCA_021605075.1 Caerostris darwini
CCAATATCATTAAAAACAATTTCCAATTCAAATGCACAAATAACAAGAGGATCATGGTTTTTGCCACCCATAATTAGTATATCATTAGACAAATCATATTAGTTGAATATTATTAGACAATAGGTGGATGTTATTCATATTAAATGAATTTTTGATTTATAACGAGTGCTGATTAACGTCAAAATCATCAACATTAGCTTAATCGCTTCCTCATAGTAATAATGATAGTTTCCCCATAATAAAATCTTAGAATCATAGCTTTTGCCATTAATAATTAGTATATCAATAGACAAATCTTGTTAGTTGAATGTTACTCGCCAATAGGTTGATGTTAATCATATTAAATGAATTACTAACATATAACTAGTGCTGATAAATTGTGGAATCGCTTTCCCATAGTAAAATGAAAATTTCCTCATGTTAAAAGCGATAGAATAATAGTTCATGCCACTAAAAATTAGTATATCATAAGACAAACTTTGTTAGTTGAATCTTATTGGTCACTAGGTTGATGGTATTCATATTAACTGAATTATTAATATATAACAAGTGCTGCTGAATTGTGAATCGCTTCCCCATAATAAAATAATGGAATCATATTTTTTGCCACCAACAATTAGTATATCATTAGACAAATCTTGTTAGTTGAAGGTTACTAGTAACAATAAGTTGATAACTAATCATATTAAATTAATTATTAACATATAATTAGTGCTGATGAATTGCAAAACTCGTTTCTTAATAATAAAATGATAGAATCATATTTTTTGCCACCAATAATTAGTATATCATAAGATAAACCTTGTTAGTTGAATCTTATTGAAATTTAGGTTCACGTTAATCATACTAAATTAACTATTAACATATAACAAGGGCTGATGAATTGTGGAATCGCTTCTCTGTAATAAAATGATAGAATTATAGCTATTTCCACCAATAATTAGTATATCATAAGACAAACCTTGTCAATTGTATCTTATTTGACGCTGATGTTAATCATAATAAATTAATTATTAACATATAACAAGTGCTGCTGAATTAGGAAATCGCTTCCCAATAATAAAATGATAGTTTCCTCATAACAAAATGATAGAATCAAAGTTTTTGCCACCAATAATTAGTGCATCATACTAAGACAAACCTTGTTAGTTGAAACTTATTGGACTCTATTTTTATGTAATATTAAATTATTTATTAAAGTTTAACAAGAGCCGACGAATTGGGGAATCACTTCCCCATAACAAAATGATAGAACCATAGTTTTTGCCACAAACGCTTAATATAGTGTATACTTAATATAACCAGTGGTTGGTTAATATATCATAAGACAAATCTTGTTAGTTGAATCTTACTGGAAACTGATGTTAATCATATTATATTAATTATTAATATGTAACAAACGCTGATGAATTGTGGAATAGCTCCCTAGCAATAAAATACTGAGATGGGTAAAATAGATGTCAACAAAACGATTTTTCATTTAAGGTCATTTTCATCAGTCTATTTCCACAACAATAATTTGTAGTAAATACTTGGACATTTTCTTCTTCGTAATATCAAGTAAGTTGAAAAGAAAAAGAAAGCTCAAATATCCCAATAAAAGATTTTAGACAGTCCAATTTTCCATTTCATTACTTTCTTCTAAATCCTTAAAAGCTTGGTAAAGAGTACTAGGAACACACATATTTGAATCACACGCAAAAATAATTTTATCTTTCCGTATATATTTTTTAAATATCGTACAACTCGGAAAAAAAAGCATTTTAGTATTACAAAGAAAATGGCATTTTTCTCTAGAGAAATTAGTAAAAGTTAAAAAGAATATTAACTGTACACAATGATTTAAATTAATAAGTTACTCAAATATCCTTACCTGAATGTTTTTACTGAGAATACTATCAGTAAATTGACTGAGATTTCTAATTAAATTATTACTAAAATTACTAAATAAATCAATGTTAACACATAGAGATTCTAACTCATATATATTCCAATTAGTTTAGTTCTATGACTTACATACTGTGCTTCAAAAATGTTTTTACAAATAAAATAGAAGCTAATCTCTATTTATCAAAATTACGACAATATTGCCGTAATTGATAACAACAATATTGTCGTAATTGATAACCACAATATTGTCTCAATTAATAACAACAATATTGTCGTTATTATTGAATCTTATTGAAATTTATGCTGCTTTATCTCGAATTATCCAATTGTATCTTAAAACCAAGTAATATAAAAGAAAAAATTAAAGTCAATTTCTACTTAGGTCAACAAAGAAAAATTTTATTTCAATTACTTTTTATTAAATAATTACAATTAATATAAATAATATTACAATTAATATAATTATATAACAGAATCCCAATATTAATAAAATATCTTTAATTTTATTTTTTTTTGAGAAAAAAAACCTTCATTCTATCCACTAAGCCACAACTGCTAACTCACTCTCGAAAATCATTTGGATAAAAAGCCTTAAAACAAAAATTTTCAAAAATTTATCAAATTAATTAAATTTAATTAATGAATTAATATTTGGAAAAACTGTATTAACATCAAGTGTCATCCACTACAAGTTTAAAAAAATGTATTTGAACTTCAGTGGATGAATAAAAAATATTTTATTGTCGAAAATTTGAACAATATATATATATATATAGGGCGAGTGTGAACTAAAAGTAGGAATTGAATACAAACGAAAATAAATAAATAATAACAATGACTTACTTCGTCAGTCACGGCTAACAGCTAAAATACAAAGGACAAAATTTAATGTACTTTAATTTGAAGGCAGTACAAACTACCTTTCAAAATTTAATCTTAACTAAATGTACAAAGGACAAAATCTTTTCCATCTAAGAAACTCTGTGAACCTCAGAAAGAAATCTTCTCAAGAACATCTAACAATCCTTGTTTCCAAATATCAGTAGCAACTGGTATCGAGATTGCTACTAATATTTGATATCAAGCGTTATTATTGCCATATTGAAATATTAAACTTAAAAGGAAAACAATTAACGAGTAGAGGAAAATAAAATCTTGTTTATCTGCTTTAAATAAACTTGATTGTGCATAATTTATGGATAGAATAATAAAAGAAAATAATAAGTCAATTAAATCAAAAATACGGGAAAAAGATGAGATTTTATAACCAAAACTGCAAGATATTTTTTTTTGTTCAACATATTGCTTGCACTGAAATAAGATGATAGTTCGCTTACTCACAGTTTTTGAATCATCACAGTATGAACATCATGTAGAGGTAGCCAAACCATATCTATAAAGTTTGGTTGTGATTTGGTTTGAAAACGAGAGGTTGAAGAGGTTTGTTTGAAAACACTCTTCGTTTTCTTCCTATTCGGAGGATACAGATGGTGATTACGTTTGATGATGCCCGAATGAAAATAATCTGTAGTGTGTTTGTTGTGATAACATTAGCTTTGTCATGCATTGCTTTTATGGTGAACAATGATATCTTCCATAAAAGATTATCTCATCCAATGCGCCTTTAGCCCGAAAATCCACTAACACCTTAGTTTTAATTCCAATATATCCAAGGAACCCTCCCCCTAAAAAAATGATGGGTGAAGTAACATGTTCTACCTTAAAAATTAGATGATCCATCAATTTTATTACACTTGTAGATTGAAAATTGCCATTTCTGAAATTGTTATTCTATTTTCTGAATTCTATTATTGAAATTATTTGAAAATTGCTATTGCGTTTAGTGTTGAAATCTGTAATCATGGGCTATCTATAATCATGGGCTTAAGGGAAAAAAGTAAAGATATGTAATAAAGAACTTCAATGTCAAAAACCCTGTTATACGAGAAAATACTGGTTGCAAAAAAAAAAAACTGAAATCTGCTCGGCAAATTTCAACTTAGCGTGTGTGAACATTGGAGGAAGGATGAATAAACTCAGGAATATGCCAATGTTTAATAATGCAAGAGATATATGAAGAAATTGATTGAAATACCTACAAGAATGGCCAAATTCAAATAGCCATATGAATATAGCAATGTTGAATAGGCCAAGAACTTCATGAAAAATGAATTGTTCAAGAATAAACAAAATGTCGTCGCAAATTAAGAATGAGGTATTCCAATTTCTACAAGAAACGTTATCCCATTCAATAGCCAAAAGAATGTATCAAAGTTTGAAAATATTAGTCGTAAATGAAGAAGGAAGTATTCCAAATTCTACAAGAAACGTAATCACATGCAATACCCAAAAGAATATAACAAAGTTTGGAAATTCTAGGCATAAATGAAGAATAAAGTATTCCCAATTCTATAAGAAACACTGTAGCATTCAGTACCCAAAAGAATATATCGAAGTTTGAAAATTCTAGGCATAAATGAAGAATGAAATATTCCCAATTCTATAAGAAACACTGTAGCATTCAATACCCAAAAGAATATATCGAAGTTTGAAAATTCTAGGCATAAATGAAGAATGAAATATTCCCAATTCTATAAGAAACACTGTAGCATTCAGTACCCAAAAGAATATATCGAAGTTTGAAAATTCTAGGCATAAATGAAGAATGAAATATTCCCAATTCTATAAGAAACACTGTAGCATTCAGTACCCAAAAGAATATATCGAAGTTTGAAAATTCTAGGCATAAATGAAGAATGAAATATTCCCAATTCTATAAGAAACACTGTAGCATTCAGTACCCAAAAGAATATATCGAAGTTTGAAAATTCTAGGCATAAATGAAGAATGAAATATTCCCAATTCTATAAGAAACACTGTAGCATTCAGTACCCAAAAGAATATATCGAAGTTTGAAAATTCTAGGCATAAATGAAGAATGAAATATTCCCAATTCTATAAGAAACACTGTAGCATTCAGTACCCAAAAGAATATATCGAAGTTTGAAAATTCTAGGCATAAATGAAGAATGAAATATTCCCAATTCTATAAGAAACACTGTAGCATTCAGTACCCAAAAGAATATATCGAAGTTTGAAAATTCTAGGCATAAATGAAGAATGAAGTATTCCCAATTCTATAAGACACATTGTAGCATTCAATACCCAAAAAGAATATATCGAAGTTTGAAAATTCTAGGCATAAATGAAGAATGAAGTATTCCCAATTTCTATAAGACACACTGTAGCATTCAATACCCAAAAGAATATATCGAAGTTTGAAAATTCTAGGCATAAATGAAGAATGAAGTATTCCCAATTCTATAAGACACATTGTAGCATTCAATACCCAAAAGAATATATCGAAGTTTGAAAATTCTAGGCATAAATGAAGAATGAAGTATTCCCAATTCTATAAGACACACTGTAGCATTCAATACCCAAAAGAATATATCGAAGTTTGAAAATTCTAGGCATAAATGAAGAATGAAGTATTCCCAATTCTATAAGACACATTGTAGCATTCAATACCCAAAAGAATATATCGAAGTTTGAAAATTCTAGGCATAAATGAAGAATGAAGTATTCCCAATTCTATAAGACACATTGTAGCATTCAATACCCAAAAGAATATATCGAAGTTTGAAAATTCTAGGCATAAATGAAGAATGAAGTATTCCCAATTCTATAAGACACAGCATTCAATACCCAAAAGAATATATCGAAGTTTGAAAATTCTAGGCATAAATGAAGAATGAAGTATTCCCAATTCTATAAGAAACACTGTAGCATTCAATACCCAAAAGAATATATCGAAGTTTGAAAATTCTAGGCATAAATGAAGAATGAAGTATTCCAAATACAATAAGAAGCACTATATAGCTCAATAGATATGGGAATTGCTAAAAGTGATAAATATGAAACATCAAAAGAAGGAATTGATCAACGCCCGACGACTACTTACAGCCATTGGATATAAAAATGTTTAAAACCCCAAGCCAAAACGTGAAAAGTGCTTCAAAACCATACTACAAAGCACTTCAAGCAAAAGCCAAATTCTCCAGCAATTTCCAAAGAATTAATATTATTCATAAACGTTAATATATAATTAATGTTATTCATAAGTATAAGCAAAAGCATCGCAATATGGGAGAAAATATTAAACAACTTCACTTTTACAATTTATGAATAACCCCTAATCGGAAAAACTTTGATGTTTGCCAGTTAGATAGCGTTTATCTGATTTTCCAAAGAATTATAATGTATAATGTAATGATGTATAATGTGCTAAAAGGAATTGAAAGGAATAATTAATTGAATTGAAGGAAATGTTTAAGGGGAAAACAATCTCAAATTATTTAAATAAACTATATCTTGCACTTTTTATTTACTGAATTACTATTGTGAAATATTTGTTGTTCAGATCTTTGTGATCTTCACTACATTAAAGAATGTATAGTACTTTTATTAACAATTCGTATAACAATATTATCAATTTTCTATAGAATTTTTCCTTTAAATACTTCAAGGACAAATTTTGTTTACTGAAGGAGAAAAAAAAAGTAATTTTTTTCTATTTTTAATTTTCAGTATGTATTACTTATCTGATATTAACAGATTTGATGAGTTTAAAAAAGTACATGTACTGCAAAATAACAATGACTGCATTTATATGTCTAGTCTGGCTGTCTGCCTATGTCTGGTCAAATTATCTCTTCTACCAAATCTCAGAGCTGAAGTGCTGCAATTGACCTTGGCTGCACTATTTTCACTTTATTTTATCAAATTTTATTATAATTTCTTGCTTTAATGAGCTTTAAGCTAGCCTTTTTATAATATTTTTCCTCTTTTTATTACCTCAATTTTAATTTCCTCTTCAATTATTTTTTTATTACCTTTCGTTTTTTCTCTTTTAAACTTTTATTTCTTACTTATATAATAATAATAATATTAAAAAATTATATATATATATAAATATATATATATATATAAATATATATATATATATAAATATATATATATTTATACTAGCAGAACCCAGCATACGATGCCCTGCCAAAAAAAAATGCATTATCGAAAATGACATATCCCGAATATATTCTCCATGTTCCAATACATGTGCATACTCATTTTCATGGATATCGTTTAAATGGTCTATAAAATGAAATGCTGCAGCACCTTCTGGTGGCAAGTAACGATAAAGTGGATAGCGCGAATCTATTTTCCATACTCGAATATATATTTTTACGAATTTTCAAAGCGATGAGTTGAACGCTATAGAAGTTTATATACTGCAACACCCTCTGGTAGAGACTTACAACGAAGGGGGTAGCATAAAAACATTCTCCATGTTTTACCGAACACACACAAAAAATTTCATCAAAATCGATCAAGCCGCTTAGGAGACCAACACAAGTACAGAAGAATTACATATATAAAGTTATAGCGATTGCAGCACCACCTACCGAGTCCAGTTGTGAATCTAAATCATCCAGGGATCCATTCAAACACACAATAAAATTTCATCAAAATCAGTCAAGTCGTTTAGGAGGAGTTCAGTGACAAACACAAGTACAGAACAATCATATATAAATGTAACCTGCACTATTCAAAGTGCCATCAATGAGAACAAGAGGTCAAAGAGACGTGTATCCAATAGCACCCCATACCATAACGCCAGGTGATGGGCCAGTATGACGATGAATGCAAGCTGCCAATGTGCGTTCACCACGATGCCACCAAACATGGATGCGACCATCTTGATAAACCTGAATTCATCTGAAAAAATAACGTCTCGCCATTCGTATGCTCCGGCTCCTCGTTGAAGACGAACTGTGATGCAGCCTCAGCCATAGTCTCCTACCTGAGAGTTCATGCTGCTGCAAACGTCGTCGAACTGTTCGTGCAGACACTTGTCTTACAAACGACCTCAATTCTTGACTCAGGGCTCGTGACGTGGCTGCACGATCCATTAATACCATGCGGGCAACATGCCTGTCTTCTAGACTGCTAGTGACAGGGGGCCGTTGTATCCAACACAACGTTCCGTATTACCGTCCTGAACCCATCGATTCCACATTCTGCTTTCCATAACAGTCATTGAATCTCGAAAGACGCAAGCATCAATACTGCGATATGATAAACCACAATCCTGGTACACTACAATTCGACCTTTATCAAAGTCAGAAACGTGCTGGTACGCATTTCTGCTTCTTACACGATGCATCACGATAATTTTTCCCCAGGCAACAACGTTCAAATGCAATTTGTGTATGAGAAACCGGCTGAACAATTTCCTCATTTAAACACATTGTAGGTATCGCTACCGGCGCCTGCTTTGTCTAAATGCGCTGAAAATCTAATGATTTGCATATCACAACACCTTCTTCCTGTCATTATTTCACGTCTGTAGCATGTCGCTTTCTTTGTGTACATATATATATATATTTCTTATTTCATTTTAATTAATGGGCATAAGGCTTAAGAAAACTTCTCTCATACACAAAGCAGGAGATAGAGGTTTACATGCAACTAAGACTCTCCGTCAACCTCGTAAATCGACACCGTCGTGACTGCGTATATGATAATAACTGTAAATTTAAACAAGTAATATAAAAAAATTTTAAAGTCAATTCCAACTTTTTTCACTATATTGCAGAAAGTCCTTTAAAAATAATTTTCATTCATTTTTTTAAGTTTATCTGGCGTCATCTATTGGTAGATATATGTAACTTAAATCTAAAAAAAAAACTTAAATTAATTAATTAAATTTAATTACTGAATTAATATTTGAAAAAACTGTATTAAGATCCAGTGTCATCCACTACAAGTTCAAAAAAAATATATATTTGAACATGAGTGGATGAATAAAAAGTATTTTATGAACGATTAAAATTTGAACAAGATATATATAGGTAGAGTGTGAGCTAATAGAAGTAAATGAAAAAAATAAATATATAAATTTCAAGTTTACTGGTTTAAAACTTATCCAAATTTTCTTTACAAGGAGTCAGTTGATCCTATACATGTTACGTCAGGCTGTTCTGAAAGATTTTATTTTTTGTTTTTTAGGGATAGGGACCTGACTTCAGGTTTTCTTTTTAAAAACAGTAATATGAATTTAGGTTTTCTTTTTTAAGGATAGCGACTATTCAATCTAATTTTTAAAAATAATCAAAATTATTATGTTATAATCAATATTATTATGTTCAAAGATGATGTAGTGGACAGTTTTCGAACATATTTCTTTCCATTTAAAACAATTTTAATTACGTATATTATTTTATTATGGCTGTTTCTTATGAGCAACATTAATGTTGTGTTTTTATCTTCATCGAAACATCTGTTTATGTTTCTATTCTTTTCCAAAGCAAATATTATGGAAATAAAAGCTGGGTTAAAATTATTCTCAGAAGATGCACTACTTACTGATGTTCCTTTACTATTCTTTACATAAGATGTTCCTTTACTATTCGTTACAAACTGTTATAATTTATAAGTTACAAATTTTTTTGTGATATTTACATTCTCTAATAAAACTGCCAAATAAAACAAAAAACACCTGTGTTTTCGTTATTTTACTAAAATTTCTCCTATGGTATTAAAACCGGTATCGCGGTATTAAGATATAAAAAATACCAAATACCGGTATTGAACTTTTGGTCCGATATTGCAATCCCTAATTGTAAGTTATAATAATATGTAATAACTAATGATGTATGAATGCATTTCTTTAAAAATATGTAGCATATGTAATATGTATGAATGTATTTATTCAATGATATATAGTAATTAATGATGTATGAATGCATTTATTCAATGATATATAATAACTAATGATGTATGAATGCATTTATTCAATGATATGTAGTAATTGATGATGTATGAATGCATTTTTTCATGCAGTATGTTAATCAAAGTTGTTGTTGAATTTTCATTCATTTTTTAAAAATTGTATTTATATTTTAAACTGCCATTGCAGATTGCCGTTTTTTAAATATTTATTTAATGTAGTAAAATAACAGGCAGAAATAATTTTATTACAGAAATATTACGCAAAGAGATTTTAAATTACAATCAAAATTTGATGTAGTAGTTTATTATATGTTATATACAATTGAAACAAATATAATGAAAATAAGCTTTATTGTTTACTAATTAATAATCAATCAACTATTGACATTAAAAACTGAAAAAAGGCTGATTGGGGATGAAGATTATAGAATTTAATCATCGACTCTTTGAAAGAATTTTGAAATCAAACTATATCCGTTAATATCCTATATTAAAATATTTAAGAAAGAGTTTTAAATCACATTACGAAATATTTTCCTGAGCTTTAATGTACTAAACGCCTATAAATCTGACATGGATTTATATGAAGTCTTTCTATTTTCATTGATTTGGTATGGCATCAAACAAAAAGTCTGTTCAGTTCCTCTGTGCTTTTTAAATGATGCACCTAAATACTTGAAGGCCATTCTAAGGATGATCTACTATCATGATCCCGGCCAATTTTAAGTCTTATTTATACTTCACCAGGTGATCTCCAACCACCAAATTCTTTTTCCACCTCAATGGCACACGCTATGGTTAAGGCATCATTATTGCTGCATCCAACGATTTGGATACCATATGGTAAACCTTCTTTGTTAAATCCCAACTGGCAATGGGTGACTGGCAATCCAAGTACATTGAATATTCCAGTATAGCAAGAACCGAGAAGATAGGGAAATGTTCCTCTTACAAATGGTGCTGTATTAGGTAAAGTAGGTAGTAAAAGAACAGTATTTTCATCGAGTAGTTGGTCAAATTTTTGAATCCATTCTTCAACCATCTTTTCGTAGAAGGGTCTGTGACTTTTTTATGAAACAGAGGAAAGTAACTATTGATTACCATAAGTAGGCAGCCAAAAGAGAATACAGATTTTCCGAATATGTATTTCACCAATTCCAGCTTTATGTTTAATGGTGAACCTTTAGTCTTCTCAATAACGTCTATTGTAGTCTCAATGAAAGGGAAGATTATGTTAAATGCACATCTGCTAGCATCCATCAACCACGGCATCTTTACTTCCCTGGTGGGTACTTTATGCGTTTCCCCGAAATAAGAAACAGCCTGTAAGCAAAAACAAGTAAAATAATCTTTTCAATTTTGTTTTAGAGGAAAATAACAATGCAGCAAAAATATTAATTTAAGAAAATATTCATACTCAAATAATATATATATATATATTGTTTGAATTTTATAACATGCACTTTTTTCGATTCATAAATAAAGTTATCGTTATTAATTACAATTTATTGTTATTTTTGAGAGGTATAAAATTGATTTAAAGTTTAAAAATGCGCTTAAGAAATTCACGAAAAGTTAAATGCGTTAAAACCATTTAATTCGAGAATTATTCTTTCATTCATTTCTAAACAATATATTACTTAAATTTATTATAATGGCATTCTTCTCGATTTATAAATAAAGTTATTATTATTTATTTTAAATGATTGTTATTTGAAAGTGTTATAAGGTTAATTTAAGTTTTAAAATGTGAGTAAGAAATTCACGAAAAGTTAAATGCGTCAAAAACATTTAATTCGAGAATTATTTTTTCATTCATTTCTAAACAATATATTACTTAAATTTATTATAATGGCATTCTTCTCGATTTATAAATAAAGTTATTATTATTTATTTTAAATGATTGTTATTTGAAAGTGTTATAAGGTTAATTTAAGTTTTAAAAATGTGAGTAAGAAATTCACGAAAAGTTAAATGCGTCAAAAACATTTAATTCGAGAATTATTTTTTCATTCATTTCTAAACAATATATTACTTAAATTTATTATAATGACATTCTTCTCGATTTATAAATAAAGTTATTATTATTTATTTTAAATGATTGTTATTTGAAAGTGTTATAAGGTTAATTTAAGTTTTAAAAATGTGAGTAAGAAATTCACGAAAAGTTAAATGCGTCAAAAACATTTAATTCGAGAATTATTTTTTCATTCATTTCTAAACAATATATTACTTAAATTTATTATAATGACATTCTTCTCGATTTATAAATAAAGTTATTATTATTTATTTTAAATGATTGTTATTTGAAAGTGTTATAAGGTTAATTTAAGTTTTAAAAATGTGAGTAAGAAATTCACGAAAAGTTAAATGCGTCAAAAACATTTAATTCGAGAATTATTTTTTCATTCATTTCTAAACAATATATTACTTAAATTTATTATAATGACATTCTTCTCGATTTATAAATAAAGTTATTATTATTTATTTTAAATGATTGTTATTTTAAAATGTTATAAGGTTAATTTAAATTTTAAAAATGTGAGTAAGAAATTCACGAAAAGTTAAATATGTTAAAAACATTAAATGAGTTTCAAGACCACTGAGTGCGAATAGATCAAGACCACTGAGACATTTTCCACAAGATACTTTCAAGACCATTGAGTTAGAATTATTCTTTGATTCAATTCTAAAAAAAATATACTGTTTGAATTTTACAATATAAAGACTTTCTTCTCTATTTATCAATAAAGTTATTGTTACTAACGTTAACTGATTTTTATTTTTGAGCGTTATAATAGTAATTTTAAGTTTAAAAATGCGAGTAAGAAATTCACTAAAATTTAAATGTGTTAAAAACAATAAATAAGTTTCAAGACCATTGAGTTCAAGAATTATCCTTTGATTCAATTCTAAAAAAAATATATTCTTTAAATTTTATAATATAATGGCACTCTTCCCGATTTATAAATAAAATTATTGTTATTGATTTTAATTGATTGTTAATTTTGAGTGTTATAATGTTAATTTAAAGTTTAAATATTCGAGTAAAAAATTCAGGAATAGTTAAATATGTTAAAAACATTACATCAGTTTCAAGACCATTTAATTCGAGAATTATTCTTTGATTCAATTATAAAAAATATATTGCTTGAATTCTCGTAATATAATGGCACTCTTCTCGATTTATAAATAAAATTATTTTAATTGATTTTTATTTTTGAGTGTTATAAAGTTAATTTAAAAGTTAAAACTAAGAATAACAAATTCACGAAAAGCTAAATATGTTAAAAACATTAAATGAGTTTCAAGGCAATTGAGTTCGAGACTTATTCTTTTATTCAATTCTAAAAAAATATGTTTGAATTTTATAATATGGTGGCACTCTTTTCTATTTATAAATAAAGTTATTATTATTAATTTTAATTTAGTGTTATTTTTTAGTGTTATAAAGATAATTTAAAGTTCAAAAATGCGAGTAAGAAATTCAAGGAAAGTTATATATGCCAAAAAAGAAGATGCTTACATTTGCCAAACCAATTGCTATCTCTTTTTCAACAGGGGAGCTAAAGGACTGTAGAATTCTTTTAAATAAACAATTTTCAGTTTTTCAAAGTTTACCTGTAAAAAAAAGGGAAAAAAGATAAATTTTATAACTTAGCTTAGCTTAATTTTATAATATACAAAAGATCAGCTGTTAAAGGTCCTGTAATGATATAACAGCTAATTTCTGTCATGTAGAAAGCAAATTACATATTTTTGTATAATATGCTTCAACTTTTTCACCAGATGATAGCTTTTAAAGATAAAAGTTAAAAAAAATATTATAAACAATAATAATATTCTTCTAGAAAGTAATAAATAAAACAAAAATGAAAAAGAAATATCAAAAGAATTTCTAATTAAAGAGGAAATTAATTAAAATAATGAACGTATAGTTTTCATTTCGGACACTATTGAATATATAAAATTAATGTATTTAAATATATGTTAATTAAAAAAATCTTATCTTTATATTTATGAATCTATCTATCACGTATGTATGGATATGTTAATATAAAATACAATACAATATAAGTACATATAACTACAGTTTAATTTATAACTTTATATTAATGTATTTAATTGCAGACGTTTAATAAAAATTGGTCCATAAATATAATACATGAGCCGATTGATCCACAATATAGATAAAAAAACGCATTTTATCAGAGATCTAAAAGTTAATTCCTCTTAACGACTTGGGCATGTACTCATTATTGATTGTTATAAAGTTTTTACTGGCGAAGAGCTAATATGCGTAGGAGAGAAGTCTAGAGGAGATGAGTTATTGCCGAAACATCTACAGAAATTTCTAGCGGGCTTTTGTTATGAACAATTGCTGACGTCTAGCCGCTTGCTGTAAGACGGATTCTCACGTAAAACCCGTGGAAAACGTCTCACTTTGGGTATGGTCCAGAGAGAGGGGCAGACACGTTTCAGTTTGCCAATGTTGATCGTGGCTCCATGTAGAGAATGCTGCTGATATATTTAATCTTTGGTTTTTTTTTTTTTTTTTTTTTTTTTTTTTGTAAATATCGGGAATGTGTTATTGATGCCGAACAATAAATTTTATGTTTAAAATAATAAGCTGGGGTTGAATGTTTTGAATTATTACAGACCCCACACGTTTTACTCATCAACTTTCGAACGATTTAAACGAATTTTTTTTTCGATTTTCTTCGCATGATTTCTGACCACTGCTTTTAGTATCAAAGAGACTCGATTAAAACTCAGAAAGTACGTATGCAGGGTAATCCATCGACAGTACGGCTGCTTAAGGAAAGTTTCATTGCTCACATGCATACAACACATAAATGCAGAGTAGTTAGCTATAATAATCTTTCATAACCCTTTTCTCGTCAGTTGATTGGTTGGTGTTTTAGTGATAATTATCAAACCTGATTAAGTCACACATAACATACACAGGATTGTAAGGATAACTCTCCCACCTGATTAAGTCGCACATAACATACACGGGGTTATAGTAGTAACTGTCTCACCACTTCCCCCTCCAAAAATCCTTTTTAAGATTATAGATCTTTCTAAGCACTTTTCTAAGGAGTAATTACTTATCTTTCTTTCTTGTGTTTCTAATGTATAAATCTCAATGAAATACAGTTTCCTTAATGCCGAATGTCTTACAAATCTTGCAGCATTCGTTAATGAATGCTGTAGCCTTTAAATTATTAATCTTGTGCAAGATAAATAACTATCCATCCTGAGCGGGGTTTTTTAAATAACTAACTAAATGCCTCTGTTCTTTGAAAGAAATGGACGCTTTTAAAGAAAACGGCTCATATCCATTTTTTTAATTAGTTTATTAAAAAAAGTATAATTATATTTTTTATTAATCCTTGTAAGTCTTTAATTATTGGTACAAAGATATTGTTGAGAATACCCAGAAATAAATCGTTTACTCGATTCATAAGATGGCTGGCGATCGTATGGATGTACATTATATCATAAGCTGATGCTGCTAGACGCCCTAATGTACTTCGTCCAAAGATCCAAAGACTATAATTAATTCCAATACAAAAATTCAATTTCAAGGAGACCCATAAAAGGTTGCAGTCTTAAGGAGATTCACAACAGGCTAGAAAAGCAATCATCATCTTGAGGCAATGTTTTCTAGTTATTTTAGCTTAAAGGAGGACATACACTGAGTCACAGCTAATTTACGGTAATTTTGCTTCAACAGTGAGGAGAATAAACTTGTTCGGTACGAAGACGTCTGCACAATCAAGGAACTTCTGCAAAACGACATCTTGTGTGAGTCCCTCTGAACAGACGACAGAGAGAAATGCCAGTTTAAAATTTTAAAATACCGACACTATACAGCAATTTGCTTCTGTACTTTTCATAGTTTGGGGTGCGCAGAAGATCTACCTCCCCGTGGTGCACCTGGTAACACTTTTTAGTGGCTAAAAGATCTGCCACTTGGCATTATTGTTAGATTAATGAACTCTGTCTCAGCATGTTTTGTTGTATTTGTTGTATTATTTTGTTGTTGTTGTATGTTTTTTTTTGTTTCGTTGTTCTTTTTTTGCAGTAACTGTTCATAATCTGCCATTGGATATATATATATATATATGAAAAAAAACTTTTCATAGTTGAGTCCAGATTTCTTTGTTGAGAGATACATGTCGCTTACTGATCTGGAGCTATCAAGACTCTAGATATTACAGATCCAGCACTAATGAGCAATTCAGTGAAAAAGGTGGTGGAATCGTGGGTTGATGTGAAATTTAGATGGGTGGTCAAACAGACTGGCACGTGCCCCATGAAGTAACTGTGAGATAGTAGGGAAAAATCCTTGTTACATATGCTAGATCACATATTGCTATTGTTGATAATGATTTCAACTTAGTGAATGATAAAACTGGACTGATGATTTCAACTCAGTGAATGATTCACAGAGTCACACTTGTTGAAAAAAAAAACCTTGTGAATAAAGTTTTTTAATAAATGGAATGGTTAGCTCGATCTTAGGACCTTAATTTCATAACGCTTCTTTGGAACGCTCTCGGAAGACATATTTTTTGAATTCGTTAAATGAGTTGGAAAAAAAATTGTTCAATGTCAATCTTTGCTCATGTGTAAAATAACTTAATTGGCCATTCTATCGATGATCAATCAAAATTGATTGCAGCAATGCATTACACCTAGGAATATACAAATACCTTATTAAAACCCATTTATTTAATTTTTCCCTAAAAATCCTATTCTTTTTTTCAGATAATAGAAATTTGTAAGAAATATAATTATTTATTTTTATGTTTGATAATAAAATTAAGTTAATATTAATTAAGTGAATTTTTTCTAAATATTATATTTTTAATATTCACTTGTTTGAAAATCAGGCATAAAAAAGAAAAAAGAAACAGCGTGTATTTTACAGATGAAATTAATGGGTTACTTACATTATTTTTTAAATTTAACAAATATTCAAGGAAACCTTTAAAAAATGGAATGGCACAAAAATTAAAATTGCTATTTTAAATACATCCATTTATTTCATCGTTTTAATAGAAATATTAACTAAATAGAAAACGAACATTCTTTAATTAAAATTGTAACATTAAATTTCCAATTATTAAAAAATAATTATAGCCATTACCTTCTGTCCAAAGTTTAATTTAGCGCCTCTTTCGGATGACAAGATTCTCATGCCAACGACCAGGTCTTCAGCATAGCGACACATAGGACCTGTGACACCGCACTTCATTATCTCAGTATCAAATATTAAGGGGGTTGCAGACGGCATTTCGGGCGGAAACGATCCACCATTTGGCACTAATCCTGCAAAATAAGTTGGAAGAAAACATAAGGTTTTATAAATGTTCAACAAATTCTTCGAATCAGTAAATAAAGTAAATGGTGGAGCAGAAAAGACTAATAGTATTTGAAATTAAAAATCACAGTAATAACAAAGAATTTTTTATCAGACATCGATAAGTTTAATGTACCAATCCTTAGAAAAATAACAGAAAATTATCTCAGAAGCTCTGAAAATTGCCATTGGACAATTTCATTGACACCCTCATTGGAGGAGTTGATGACTAAAAACAGGTGTAATTTTCTAGGTTTGGCACCAACCACAGTTTAGTTTAAGGACGTGGTTGATTGACATACACTGTTGATTTCAAATAATCTACAAGGAAAAAGTAGGAAATCTGAAGATTAAGTGATCTCAAAATACTTCCACACAAGATTTTTAAATATTTTGGGAGCATCCTTTAGTATTTCAACATTCAGTCCAAACTCTAGATGTCTGGATAGTGGTATCATTCTATTTAAATTAAATATTGGTTCAATTATTGTCTTTTGTAATGTTCTGGATTAGTTTAGTTTGTCGCTCTACTGTCATTTTTGCACACTTTAGGTTAATTAGGCCGGAATCTACAGTTTAACGTGGATTCTGAACCATTAACAAGCGTCCATTCCACTGCCAATATTGAAACCTGGAATACGAAGGCCATAGCGCTTTTATCAGGCCGCTATAAAGGTATGGAGGAAGGAAGTTCTGTATCAGTATAATGTTTCGTTCTGCATTTAATGCTGCAGTATTATGAGCATTCTAAAAAGATAAATAATAACAAAATAAAACGAAGTTTATCGACATCACCCATACTTTTAAGTTATCCCATAGAAAGAAATCACACATAGATATACCAAATCAAATAATGGGAGGGCCTCGGGATATCTGCACATGATGAAATTGACAGCCCCGAAAACATCCTTTAATACTTTTCCTATAGGCAAACGAACTATCACAAATAAATTTCAAAATTTTCGACGATTTTCCTCTTCCAAATTTTTTATTCATTGCATTCCATCATGAAAAACAAAACAAATATTAAATTCATTGTAAAAGACGTGTAAACTTATTTTTTATCCACAAAATAAAATTTTTTATATTTGACAAAATAATGTTAAGCTATCAAGGGATAAATAAATCTACCTGAGGCACCATTAGTTCCATCTATAATTGTTTATAAATAGATGGCGTTGCTTGGTATCTTTTGTTTACATAAATTACTAATACAGTTATTAATGTAACATCAATTCCAAATGTGCTCGACTAATTATTGATAGTTCTTATTCTGTTAACTTTTTATTTCTTAATTTCTAAATAAAGTTGTTTTAGTTTGAGACATTTATGTGATTCTTCAGTTGCGTGTGTTTCTTTAGTTGCGTGTGTTTCTTGGAAGAATTGCAAAGCATAAAGCGCTCTGGTACATTACTTACGCCACAATACAATAGATATGCTAATATAGTGAATGAGGAATCTTTATTTAGAAAGTTGACTAACCTTGTATCAATGCACATTCTGTTTGTGTGTTCATCTCCATGAGGATTATGTGGATTATATTTATGAACTTCTAAAGTAAAAAAATGATTAGCAATTTCGTCTTTATCTGAATTTCCAGCAATTTTAATTGATTTCAAAAAAAGATTGGCTTGTACTTACAATAAGTTCAAACCATGTTTTAGCAGAACAGAATACACCATGCTTTCTGCCACCATGTTTCCAATTAGCTTCGCTGAAGTAAATGGAACAGTGTCTGATCAAAAGAAGTAGAAGGACAGATAATACCAGTATGTGGTATAAAGGTTTAATTGTTCCATCGTGTCGTGATAGTTACTTTACAAATTTAACAGCATCGAGACTTTTTTTTATTTTTAAAAGAAGATTTTAAACTGATCTTTGATAATAATTTCTTTTACATTCGAAAAACGCCTTTTTAGAGAAGGGAAAAATAATAATCGCTCATGCATAACATAAATATCATGAACACAATAATTGCTCATGCTGCCATCTAGTGTGCCAGATTAAAACAACTAAGGAAAACAGTTTAAATATTATTTTTAAACACCTTACCTGTGCTAGGCTTGTGAGAAAATATTCCATTGAAATGAGCTGGAATTCTAAGACTTCCGAGAAGATCATTTCCTAATCCAAACACGGATGCTCCGGCAGCAATCAAAGCTCCTTCTCCACCTAAAGAAACATAAATTCATAAACTTAATAACTTATAACAACTCGTGGTCCTCTGATAACAAGGACAGCAAGCATGCTAGAGTTCTTCAGTAACTGAGGAGACTCAGTGACGATTTTGACAGTGTGTGAAAGCGTCTCCAACCGATAGTTTGACTGTCGAATGAAGATTTCTTGGTATATCAAAGTATATTTTTTATATGAAAACGAAAATCTAAATAAGTAATATACATATATCTTATCATTCAGTAAGAATAATTCTGTACTATCAAATGTTAAATTGAATTATATCCCGATAAAATACATTGGAGATTTACAAAACTTTTTAATTGAATAATTTTAAAAAGGTCATTTCAGTGAAACATTTAAGAAATTTTTTTCATTGAATAATTTAAAAAGTTTTCTTAATTGAAGGATTTTAAAAATGCCTTCATTGAATGCTTTAAAAAAATTCTTTATTTAAGCAAGATCGAAAGCAAATCGATTCAAATCCAACTTGCAACTATATGGAGTATTGTCATCTTTACAAATTAAAGCACAAACTTGCATTTGAAAAAAAAATTCTCAGTTATGTTTAATGCTACTAAATGTTTATGTACTTACCGCTGCTTCCACCACATGTCCTGTTCGTGCCATATGGATTGCGGGTCATTCCGTGCAAATTGTTTAAGGTTTCCAAATTAATTGCCGCTTCTGGCACGTTGGTGGTGGCAATGACGATGGCTCCCGCCTTTCTCATCAATGCGACGCTCGGCGCATCCTCATCAGCCCTTTGGTGTTCGAAATATTTACAACCGCCCGTACATCGAAGACCTAAGACCACAAAGACATAAACATGAATCATAGCATATACTCTTTTACCACCAAAGACAGTTTATTAATATTAAACACAAATATGTTGTTTAGCAGTAGGACACAATATAAGCATTGAAAAAATTAATACACTTAGATATATAATTAATGAATAGTTATAATGACGGAGAAAGTAATAAACAGAGGAAGACAAAAAGTAATGCCAGGCTGGCAACAAGTTTGAGCAAATTTGGTGACAAGAGTGATTGAAGGCTTTAATTCTGTTTCCAATAATGAATAAAAGCTTCGCGGGAGATATAACATCAACAATCATTTCTCTATCTGAATGAAAGACAGAGAAATACTATACACCACATTAGTTTAAAAGTTCCAGATGAGTTAGTTCCATTCACCAGATTAGGTATTATTGCATCAAAATACCAAATTTGCCAAATTAAACACTGCGTTGTCAAATGCATTTGTAACGTTGATAAATTATTGGTAAACTCGGTGGAGTGACGTGAATCTTATAGAAAATAACAAAAGCATGCACATGGCATCCATAGAAAACTAAGACACTCATTTTGTGTGCTCTCCATTGTTCAATTATCTTTATAAATGTCTTCTTTTATTATAAACATTTTAAATGAATTGAGTTTCGTTTTCTGGGAGACAAATAAATTGTTGGTTATCTATTAAAACTTTTTCTACAATCTTAATGAGTATAAATCGGCTTATATTTTAATTTATTTGTTTCTGTTCATCATTTAAAAGTTACATTCTGAAATAAATTTTGATTGAAGTAAAATTTGCTTTTATTTTGTGAAAAATCAATAGACGAAGAAATTTGCGGGTCAATTACATTATTATCCAAATTAAGATCCAATGGTAAATTGAGTGTTAGCGTGCAGGAAAACTGAGGTTTAAATCAGAGGAATGTCCATTGAAAACACTGCTTTCAGATAAAAGACCCTAAGGAGATTGTAACAAATTGTTTCAAACCTAGAAGTAGGTTGAAGTTTCCCTGGCTTATTTCCTTACAACAGGCAAATGCGAACACGAGACCCTACAATTCTCAACAAAAAAATTACAATATTGTACGGAATCTCGAATGCCTGTGATTTATTCTAGTAAAAATAATAATACAGAAATACCTATTTTGGAAGGATAAATTCAAACAAAAGTCTGGTTATAGTTAAATTGATTTTAACCAAACTTTGAACTACGTAATAAACTGAAATGAATATATTCTTTACTAATCGCGTGTAAAACACATAAAAATAAGCTGGATTTACGACATTGTTAGAAATCAATTGTTTCACGTGCCTTTAACCATGAGTAAGCTTTTTATGGAGATCGGCAATCCCAGTAAGGGTTTTTCTTCCGCAAGTTGCTTCCTGGTGTACTTCCCGGAAGCGAGGAGCGAGTCCACCTCCCTCGCCTTCTCCAGAGCATCCTCGAAGCAGCGGTCCACCGTCGCATTGATGAAGGGCTCCACTTCCTGGATCCTCTGGATGTAGGCCTGCACGACATCCTCGCTCTTCGTCTGAAAGAAAGAAGGCAGGTGTCAGAAAACACGTTGATTGGATAAATACTCGTATTGGAGATCAGTCACAAAATAAAGACATGATTCTATGAACAAGATTCGCAACGACTATGGTTTTTTTAATCAGACCAAAAAAATGAAAAATCGTTTTGATATAATGTATTTTACTTTTTTACAATTGGATCTGAAATGATTTGGTGGACAATGCGATGTATATTCTTGTCTACCTTAGAAATGGGCAAGATAAATTGACTACAGGGAAGATCTTTTGTTGTGCGAGGAGATTGGAGGTCATGAGCCTTTAGATACGAATCCCTCGTAGTGGTATTTTAAAGTTGGTATGATTCAATGGTGGTACAATGCAAAAAAATCACAGTGTGATGATTTTTTAAAATTCTAAATTACTACCAGTTTGAAATAACCTATGGTCAAAACTCTTGAAATTTTAAACTACAAACAGTTATTTTATACTTAAATTTTAAAATAAAAATAGCAACATATTTTATTTTTGTAATGATTATTTCCCCTGCTTTTAACAAGCGAAGTAATTGAAACAAATAATATAGTACAACACAGTTACAATTACAGTTGGACTTGTTACCATTTTTATGTACTAACTTTTTGAAAGTAATAGGCAAATCTTATTTTCTAACATAGAAGTTTTTTGTTAACTTTTCAACTATGAATTTAAACTAGAAATATGCACAAATCTATTGAAATAATCCTTTCACTTCTTCGCTTTTTAAGAAAATACATAGATCACTTGCTAACAGAATCACAGAAAAATAAGTTATAATAACTTTAACACATCGAAATGGCACTCCAACTATAATGACTATCACTCAAAAAGCCTTGAATTGGGTTCACTAAACTGTAGAAATAGAATGTTAAAGTGAACATTTGTTCTCAGTAGTCATTTGCATGCGTTTATACTATGATATAAAGCCTTTAAATTCGTAAAGGATTAACATTTAGCATCTCATGTTAAATTCTTAGTCTTTTTATTTAATTATTATATGCATGTTTCATGCTAAAATTATAATTAAACAAATAGTGCAGTACAATACAGTGACAGTTACAGATGGACTTGCTACCTTTCTTTCATGTACTAACTAATTTTTATCGAATTAAAGGCAAAGTTGTACTAATAGAAGTTTTTGTTAACATTTTAACTACGAACACAAACTGGAAATATGCACAAATCTATTGAAAGAATCATTTCATTTCTTCGCTTGTGAGAAAATACTTAGATCACTCGCTAATAGAATCACAGTAAAAATAAGTTATAAAAAATTTAATGCATAGAAATGGTAATTCAACTGTAATGATTGCCGTTCATAAAGCCTTGGGCTGTGCTGTACTATAGTAGAAAAGAAGAAGAATGTTTAGAAGAAACATTTGTTCTCAGTAGCCATTTGCATGCTTCTACCCTATGATCTTTCAAGTTTGTAACATGCGTCTCACGCTATGTTCTTAGTATTTTTATTTAATTATTATATGCATGTCTCATGCTAAGCTTAAATTTCTCATGTTTTATTATATTCCTCGCCAAGCTAGTCGCCAAATTGTTTGCCAATTTTGGCGATATTTTTAATCTTTCTCTTACATTATTTACATTAATCTTACATTATAAACTCATTTTTACAAACCAAAACACTTTTTTAATAATTTAAATAAATTAATTAAATTTAATAAGCAAATATTTACAAAAATTAAAGATTTAATTATTTACAAGAAATTTTTGTGACATGAATTTTTTTACGACTTATTTTACATTATGCACTTCTCACCTTGCCTTCGCGTATTTCCTCGGCTAATTGCGTAGCTGATTTTAGAAGCAGGGGATCTCTCACTGGGGGAACGGTCTTCCCTTTACCGCCATATATGACATGCAATACATTGTTTACAGTGAAACGCAAAACACCAAACACTGCATCTCCTATCCTATAGAGTACCGACTCTTTTATAAAAGTGGTAACTTGGTTTTCGGTATGCATGTAGAAACTCTGCAAAGGAATTAAAAAAACCGATTAAAACTTAAAATAATTTCTAAAAAACACTAATTTTAAATTTTGGCAAAAATTACTATGACAACTAAAGAAATTTTTTAAAACGAAAATTAAGATTTAAGGACGCTATTAGAAGTTGGTCCTATGTCCTATTTAAAATATGCTAGATCAAAATCAGTACACTAACACTAGAATCTACTGCAAGAGGAAAAAGATTCAACTTCAAGTGTGGCACTTGATAAAAAACAAGTAATATAAAATCTTTTTCCTACTTTTCTTTCATTATATTCCCGAAAAGTCTTTTACAAATAAAGTTGAAATTTTCTTCTTACATCTAGTGCCATCTATTATTAGATACATGCAACTTAAATCTAAAAAAAAATTAATTAATTAATTTAATTTAATTACTGAATTAATATTTGAAAAAGCTGTATTAACATCCAGTGTCATCCACTACAAGTTTCAAAAAACGTATTTGAACTTGAGTGGATGAATAAAAAGTATTTTATGAACGATTGAAAATTTGAACAAGGTATATATAGGGAGAATGTGAACTAATAGTAGGAATTGAAAAAGATGATACCTGTTGTTGATGATATCTTTTTAATGATGGGCACTACTTCAGTGTGGAAATATTTAATTCAGTATTATTTATCCAAAGTTCTTTATTATTTAATTTTATTTAAATTTTAAACCACTTACTTATTAGTGAACTTCTTTACTATTTTTAGTTCTTGTTCATCTAATTCAAAGTCGAGACTAAATACAGATAATGCTTCACCTATGAACTTATATCTTTCTCGCTATCGTGCGATTTGGGAGAATGAACCTTGAATATTGATAAAAATAATTTGATCTTCCATTGTTACAAATAGAAATGTCTAATATCCAAAAGGAACTATATCGAAATTATTTAAAGCACTTCTTTTATCATCATCAAACATGCATATTTTATTAGTTTTATTTACCTTGATATATTTCTTTTTATAATTGAAATCGATTTAATTCTGCATTTATGTATCCTGTTTCTCCTATTATTATTTTCATTTTTTCATTGAAATAAAGCATATTTTCATTCGTTTCTTTTTCCATAAACTATACCATCATACATTAAATATGTATAGTTTTTACTGGCTGGCGATGTCCAAGTTTTTATATACACTGAAGTGACAAAAGTCATGGGATACCAATATGCAAATTTTCAGATGGCAGTAGCATCGCGTAGAACAGGTATAAATGCACACTGCTTTCGCAGGGCTTTCATTTCTGTTCAAGTTATTCATGTGAAGAGGTTTTGACGTGATGATGACCGCACGACGGGAATTAACAGACTTTGAACGCGGAATGTTAGTTGGAGCTAGACGCATGGGTCGTGCCATTTCGGAAATCGTTAGGGAATTCAACATTCCCAGATCCACTGTGTCAAGAGTGTGCCGAGAGTATGAAATTTCAGGCATAACATCCCACCATGGACAGCGCAGTGGTCGACCGCCTGCACTTAACGACCGAGACCGGCGACGTCTGCAAAGAGTCGTAAATTCTAACAGACAAGCAACACTTCGTCAAATAACCTCAGAAATCAATGTGGGACGTACAAGGGACTTGTCTGTTAGAACTGTGAGGAGAAATTTGGCTTTCTGGGGCTATTCCAGCAGAAGACCGACTCGAGTGCCTTTACTGACAGAACGACATCGCTTGCAGAGACTCTCGTGGGCACGTGAGCATATCGGTTGGTCCCTAGATGAATGGAAAACCGTGGCCTGGTCCGATGAGTCATGATTTCAGTTGGTAAGAGCTGATGGTAGGGTTCGAGTGTGGCGCAGACCCCACGAAGCCGTGGACCCAAACTGTCAGCAAGGCACTGTTCAAGCTGGTGGTGGCTCCGTAATGGTGTGGGCTGTTTTTTAATGGCATGGACTTGGTCCTCTGGTGCGACTGGACCGAACATTGACTGGAAATGCTTATGTTCAGCTACTTGGAGATCACTTGCAGCCATTCATGGACTTCATGTACCCAAACAACGATGGGGTTTTATGGATGACAATGCGCCATGTCACCGGGCCACAACTGTTCGCGATTGGTTTGAAGAACATTCTGGACAATTCCAACGAATGATCTGGCCACCTAGATCGCCCGACATGAATCCCATCGAGCATTTATGGACATCATCGAGAGGTCTGTTCGTGCCCAAAATCCTGCACCATCAATGCTTTCACAATTATGGACGTCTATCGAGACAGCATGGCTCAATATTCCTGCAGAAGACTTCCAACGACTTGTTGAGTCCATGCCACGTCGAGTTGCTGCACTTCGCCGGGCGAAAGGAGGGCCGACACGATATTAAGAGGTATCCCATGACTTTTGTCACTTCAGTGTATTTATCTTCTTCTAATTCATCTATCCATTCACACCACTGTGCAATCTGTTTCTACTTTGTTCGTTCCATCATTTATATAAACAATTTTCTTCTTCCACTTTCGGTGCCTGATGGCCAATGGGTTAGCATTCTAGCTTTTGGCGGTGGCATGGATGTTGTTCATTAAATAACCATTTGCCATAGCCGATTTTCATTATCACAATTATTTACTTTTTTATTAAAATGACTATTTATTATCAAATAAGTTTCAAGATTTTCTGCATCTTGATTGATTTCAACATCACAGAACATGTATTTTTCTGTATATTCTGAATACTTACATTTTTTACTCTATTTTTTTCCCTTTAATTTAACACTTTTAAAGCAATTATTTTTACAAGTTACACCGTTTCATTTAGCCTTTATGATGTTTTGAAACACAATTCCTATAGTTTTTAAACTTCATATTTATGATCTTTAACATTTCACTTAATTCTGTTTATATTTCTATTAAATTTCAAAAATTTCCACAGTATTTAAAACACAAAAGTGTTTTCTTCTTTATATTTATGCTTTTGAAATCATTTTTCACCTTGTAACCATGCTTCCTCATACCCACTGACAAGAGAGACCCCTGTGGGGTTCAAGAAAAATGGTCAGTTGTCTTACAGACCCTCACCCGGAGCGGAAGTATATTTCTTGCACCCTGCGCATATCCGAGTTGCAGGTTTTCTATTTAGAAGGGGAGTCCTTCCACGAATCTTATCTGCCTTTAAAATGTGTTACATATTGCGTCCCTAATTATATATGTGTGATGTTTGTGCGTGTGTCAATAAAGCTGTGAGTTATCCAACCTGTGCCTCAATTATATCAACCAACCACGCCAAGATGCACACTGGATGCCCAACCTGCACATTACAACCTTTAATTATTTTAAAACATTCATTACGCCTGATTCATTTTTCAATTACGCTGTTTTTAAAAACATTTATAATATTTTAATAGACATTTATGCTCATTATTTCTCCCGTAACTTAGAAAATAATTACAATAATTATTATTTAAAAAACAGATGTAATAAGAAGAATGTAGATGTTCAGTATTTTGAAAACTCAGAGCTGACTCAGATCTAGCTAAACGAATATTATTATCATTTTTAACCTACAAAATACATCTTTTGTTTACTTTATCTTCTTTAAGCGGTGCCATCTATCTTTTTAACGAAAAATATTTTTTAAGTGTCTTTGTTTATGATCATAAATATAATATTTATCACATTCACAAATATATTTTGTATATTTGGTAGCGGATTTTCAATTTTTATATTCACAATGATATTTACGAAAATTGTCTCTACGTTTTGAGAATTTGCAGAATTTACATATTTTGTTCTCCCTTTATTTATAATGAAAGATAATCTATTTCTCTAAATCTTTATGGATAGTAGAAATGAATAATATTAGGTCCTATTTCAACGCAAGCAATTATTAATCATAAAAATTTTATTTTCTAATAATTAAATAATCTAAAAATTTATTACAAATTATTTGATTTTAAACTTATTATAGATACAGATACTGTCTAATTCAATAATTAGCTACAAATTTTGTTAACTGATTACAAAATAAACAATTTATAGAATTCACAAAATATTTAGAAAAAGATTATCTTTGTTGAATTCCAGGAACTAGGGAATTACATATGAAATTAGACATTGATAATAATATGATATAGAATAAATCTAAAAAGTGTTTGAAAAATAAACTTTTATTTTTTATTTGCTTAAATTCCTAAATAAAAATAAAAATATTATAGAATTATGTTAAAATTCGGTATTTTATAAAAGTGGACACGAGTAAGACTAATTTAAACGCATTGCATAATGTTAGAAAATAAAAGAAAACTTCAATTTCGCAATTTATGGACATCCCCTGATAGGAAAAATTCGAGTGTTTTTCAATCAAATGATGTTTATCTGATTCATAATGATTCTAAGAGTTATTAATGATGAGACTCAAATTGAAAAGAACATTTAAAGGAAAATAATCTCAATTATATGATTCAACTCAATATTAAATGTTGAAATCTTTTTATTAGATTTTTATAGCTCATATCTTTGTAATCTTAATGCCCTTTAGATGCCAAGTGAAAAACTATTCTTTAATTAACGATTGTAATACAATACTTTTAGTTTTTTATTTGGCGTGACATTCGTCCTTCAAATTTTCAGGGACCAATTGTTTTAGTAAAAGGAAAATTTTTTTTTTTGGTTATTTATTATTCATTCTGTATTGATAGTACTTAAGCGAGCTAGAAAAATAAACATATAATACAATAACAATCATTATGTAGGTGGTCAACGTAAATGATAAATAAAAAAATTATGTTTTTAAGTCATAGTAGTTAGCTATATTTTTTCACAAAAGGAGCCAGTTGATTTTATGCATTTTTTGTCATATTGTTTTAGAAGAGGTAAAAATGAAATTTTTATAAATGATGAATTTTTATGAGGAAAATTATTTTTTTATGATAAGAATTTCTTTTATTTTTACAGAGAGTAAACTGAATTTAAATGTTTTCTTTTAAGGGAAGCAAGCTACTTAATCTAATACTATAGTGTGCAGGTTGGGAAACCAGATTGCAATTGGGCGTGGTTGGGCTGAGACACTTGAAGCATAGGTTGGAGAACTTACAATTTTATTGAAACACGTAAAAACACCGCACGTGCAATTAGAGACATGCAATATTTAAAACATTTAAAGACATATAATTATAGATTCGTGGAAGTATTTCAATTCTAAGATGAAAATCCGACATTCAGCTACGCGCAGAATGCGCGAAATATAGGCAGTCCAATCTATAGGCCAGCTGATACGTAGAGTTGCGATAAAAATGTTTCCTCTTGAGGTGAGAGACAGTAAATTAAACGTTTTTCAACAGAAGCACATGGTTGCGCTGTGCTTCCTCTCAGGTATGAGTCTCGAGGCCAACTAACCATTCAACCTCTTTAAGTCGAACCTCGATAAATCGAAAACCTCCACAACTCGAAAAAAAATTTTGTTCCCTTCCCTTCAAGACCCAAAACCTCCATTATTCGTAATTTCAACCCTCTATATGCCGAAATAATGAGTCAATCCCCACAAGCCATTTTGGTTTATATTTTCCCTTCGTAACTCGAAAAAAAAATGAACGTCTGTATCTCGAAAATTAGCAATGTTTGATTTTACAATCTTTTTTACAACCTTTTACAACTCGATCATTTGAAATTAATTACTTCTATAGCTCGAAGAAAAATAAGTTACCGACTTTAAGGACTTGCCGACACTGCACGTCATTGTTTCCTAGAAAACAATGTATGAGTATATTGTAAATAGAATAACCAATTCTAACAATAACCATTTTCTGCTCTTTATATCTTAGATAATGCTATAAATAGAGAACGATCGAATTGCCTGAAGCAAAAATAAATAATAATAACAGACTTTTTTAATACATAATATTTTTAATTTTAAGGTTGTTTCGGAAATATTTTGATTTTTTATTGTAGTACATAATATAAACATGTTTATTTCCTCTGTAACTTGAATTTTTATTTATTTTACTTCTCTAACTCAAAATAAGTTAGAAAGAATCTAGACCTCTACAAGTCGAATATTTCCTTGCAAAATCCGCGTAAATCGAAATCCTCCATAAGTTGAAAACTCTATAACTTGAATTATTTGGCGTCTCCCTTGAAGTTCGAGTTACAGAGGTTCTACTGTATACATAATATAAAAATCGTGATAAAAACATAAATTGCCACAAAAACACTCCCCGTATACAATTGTTTATAATCTCTCCAGTTTTTAACTATTCTTTTAAAGTTTTATAGCTTCGATTCTTTCCTGCCATGATTACTTAATACATTTTCAAGTAATTATCCTTAAAACAAGGGCTGTTTGAATTGTTTCAACTCTTTCGAAGCATAATAAACAATAGATTAAATAATCGCTTATCGTCATTATTCGCACGTAAACAGTACAAGGAAAATCATCAAACACTGAAATGATAGTTTTGTAATGACTTCCAGTACTTTGCTATTGTGGTGCTTGCAATATTTGTCAGAAAAGCCTGCTTTTTATTATTTAATGATATCAGAAAGCATAATTAAATTTTACAACATGTTATAGAAGTTTCTAGAGGATAAAGAGTTTTCTTTTAAGTCTAAAATTTAAATATGTTTATTTCTATTTAAATGAACCATTAAGATAATTGATGTGACCTTTTTTCGCACGTTTTCCCACTAGCCCGCTAAACTTGTTGACCATTTTAGAATGGTGATCATATTTGGTGGGTTAAGCTTGTTTCTTAAGAGGGGGGGGGATGATAAGGAACTTTCTAGAAAAGTCTAATTGGCATTTAGATTAAGAAGCAAAGATAGAAAGTAATCAACACATTAAGAAGCCAATACTACTGTGCCCAAAAAGTAAGACCAATTATTTATTTTTCAAAAACTCTTTATTTATTCTTCCAAATTTATTTCATCGACTTCAAAGTAATCCCCCTCCCATCAACCATCTACAATGCACTTATGCCAACTTTTTTTCAATCCTCAACGTATGCTAAAAATACATCGACAGGGATGACCTCTTCAAAGTGCTCGCCGATTCACGTCGAATCTCTTCAATTGACACAAAACGGTGTCCACGGAGTGGTCTCTTGAGTTTAGGGAATGGCCAAGTGTTGCACAGTGTGAATACGGTGGTGTGGAACGATATGGGTTTCATTATTGGCAAAAAAGTCGCGAAGAATCAATGCAGTGGAAGCTGACGCATTCAATGTTTTCTGTACCAATCGAGATTTGACGCGTTTGAGGCCCAAAATGGAATAGACCGATCCTTTTGAAATTCCAACATCCTCAGCAAGGTCTCTAATTGTAAATCGACGGTTTGCAAGCAGCAAATCTTCAATTTTTTTACGTGATCTTCGTCGTTTGAGATTAGTGGTCGACCAGAGGGCTCTTCGTTTTCAACGTTTTCTCTGCCTTCTTCGAACTGTTTATACCACTTCTAAACATTTCTTTCCGATATAGGAATGCTCACCGAATGCCTTCTGCAACGTTCTATATGCTTCAGCAAAAAAAATTTAATGTTCTGCGTTCAATTAATTCAAACATTTCAAAAATCGCCGAAATCAGTTAAAGCGTATCACAAAGCCAAGCATAACTGAAACTCTAATGAATATTTTGACATCAAATTTCACACAGATGTCAAGGACAGTGCCAACACCGGGAATTTTAAATTGAAAACTTACTTTTTGGGCACAATAGTGTAATTTGTCGCCAATATTTGAAGGAAAACCTTCACATGCTTAAAATATTTATTTCGGATAAATTATCTCCATTTAAAACACCATCCCCAGCATATATTCATTAAAAATAATTTGTCTGTTTTGTTCTTAATTACGAATGTATCATTATTGCTTACTTTCTCTACTATTACAATATTTGGAAGTTAATAATTATAAAAAACCAATATTAAATTTTAGCAATATCACACGGATGATTGACAAATTTGTCAATGATGGCTTTGGAGAATAACACATGCAATATTCTGAATTTTGTGGCTAAGTTTCATTACAAAAAAATATGGGAAGTAAATTTATAAATATATAGGTATCTGCCTTGCTTTGTCACAATGAACTATAACCTTGAACTCAAGGTTAATAGATCTTCCTTTCAAGGACGGGTTGACTCATACGTTAGACTTCGGTTTTGCACGGGTTTTTTTGACCCCACTCCCATCCGGGAGGACAGAGGAGGAAAAGTGAGAGGACAGTGGTATGAAGAGTTCCATGCAGTATGGAAGATGCAAAGACTTTAAACGAACTGGCTTTTAAGATGATTTTGTAAATATTTTTTATGTAATTGTGCTTTGTGTGTTAGATGTTGCAATTGTGTAATGCTGCCTTTTCAATTTTAATAAATAGGGCAACTAAACATCGAATTTTATTTTGAGAAATAATTTTATTTGCATCCATGAACAACACTGAACAAAGACCACACGCATATCCGACCCTAATGTTTGCTATCTAATAGTAAAAATAGTAATTTTAGTAAATAGTAATTTTTCAGTTGTTATCATTAATAAAACGCGACGTGCAAAACTTAAGCAATGATACAATTATTAAACGAACAGCTTAACAGTTGTTATGAAAAGATTGCATTTAAAGTAAAGAATGTTATATTATTGAAATATTCTAGATTTATGTTCGTTCATTTTTCTTATTTTTCACAATGTGCTATTCTCTCTAGCATATTAACCTTTATAGTATGCAGATTGGGCAACCAGATTGTAACTGGTTGTGTTTGGGTTGAGATACTTGAGGCACAGGTTGGAGAACTTATAGCTTTATTGACACGAGCACAAACACCACACACTATTAGAGACACGCAATATTTAACATATTTAAAGACAGATAATTATAGATTCGTTGAAGGATTGCATTTCTAACTCGAAATTCCGATACTCGGCTGCTCGCAAGATGCGCGAAATATACTTCCTGTCCGGGTGAGAGTCAATAGGCTAACTAATACGCAGGGTTGTGTAAAATGCATTTCATCTCGGGAGGAGATACTATAAATTAAACTTTTCTCTCAACGGGAGCGAAAGTTGCGCATTACTTCTTCTCGGGCGAGAATCTTTTAGGCCTACTGTCCATGTCTCCTGAATGACAAAGGGAGGCGCTCTTGCCACTAATGTAGGAGGAAGCACGGTTACGTTATTTAAAAATTATCATTGTTGAAAAGTAAAAAAAAAAACATAGATAATATTGATACTGATATACAACAAGTTGCATTAATGTTAAAGGATGATATAGTGAACAGTTTTCAAGTATATTTTACTTTTTCATTTGGGATAATTTTATTTAAAAAAACGTATACACATGCATTAAATCTAAAGATGTTAATAAACTGCAGTTTTTAACAAAACAATTATAGATATAATCTTTTCAAAAATGCTTTAAGTTATAAATCATAATAAGTACTTATTAAGTCGTTAATACACAAAAGCATTTTTTTTTTTTACTTTTTCGCTTCTTTGTTTAAGAAAAAAATGAGTAAGAAAATTCTTCATCTAATTAGCTGTAAGTTTTAAATTTCTTAATCATTGATTAATCTAAAGACCTTAATCATTGAAATAAATCTGCTATTTAAAGCGAATAAGTTTCGATGAATGACCACTTATTTTGCTTTTTTCCATTCAAATTTCTTCTTTGAAAGATTTATGTTAAATATAACATTCAAATGTGATAGTTTCCACAATTTAGCAATATTTCTGACAACTTTATTCGAATTATATCAAAAATTAGTAACTTTTGTAACCTTGTTTCCTCCTACACCCTGGCAACAGTGTCCCCTGTGGCATTCAAGAGAAAAGTCAGTCGACCTCGAGACTCTCCCCTGAGAGAAAGTACAGCGAAACCTGCTCTCCCGCTGAGGGCTGCGCTCTGCTGATTTTAAACATGGCCCACTTCCACGCTACAATTTGAAATAATAAGTTTCGTTGCATTTGCAGCCACATTAAAAAAAAATAGACATTTTCTTAAAATAAACTCTCAAGAATAAAGCGAAATGATGCCTAAAATTGCTAGCAGCTGTTAAAACAAGTAATAAAAGACAATCAATACTTTCAGGGAGGAATTTAACAAGAAAACTCTGGCGAATGTTAAAAACCTGTTGTTAATTCTAATATATATATTCTTTAGCGTATTAGTTTATAAAAATATTTTGACATTTTCTAATTTTTAATTTTGGGTTAGATCTGTTCATGCCCTACTAGTGGCTCAGTGATAACGTGCGTTACTGGTGAGCATTAGGGCTGAGATTCAATCCGCTGGCAGCTTCATTATACATACACTGTTTCAAACAGAAGGAGACTCGATGGCGTGTGTAATGGTTCAGCATCTTGCTTTGTTAGTCAGACTATTTGATGGAAGTTTTTCTGGTTTTCTCCCATACGATAGTTCCCTCTAAAAGTCCACCCGGAAGGCACTGCACTAATTCTACAGCAGCATGGAGCCAAGTCTGACTTTTACCTAAGGATGCTCTATCCCAACAGAAGCTGTTCTCTTCCCCTCCTTACATGAGTATTGCTACTCATAGGGTGTTTGTCCAGCACTGCAGGATACTAAGGATTAGCCACAACAACAAACGTGCTCATTCAGTTTGTTTGTTTTTTCCATTGACTTTTATACCGTATTTTTCCTATTTTTCTATATTTAATTTTTTCAAAAAAAAAAAAAAAAAAAAAAACCGATCTGTATTTACAAAAACTTGTATGTATAATTTCAATAGAATAGATTAACTATGATCCACTGCAAGGCATGATTTTTCCAAGAATACCCTCAATTGTCCATTCAATTATGGCAACCACAGGATATTTCGTTGCATATTTAGTGGAAATCATGTTTGAACATGATAAATTAAAATTCGTAACCTATTTCAGATTTATTTATACTTATTTTGATTCTTTTGTTCTTTGGAGTTTTTATTACAATTTTTTGCTTGATGTGTATTGTATTTAAATATATTTTAATTAAAACTGCAAAAAAAAAAAAAAAGGAAAAAAAAAAAAATTAATGCTGATTTGTTTCGAAATAAAAGCTATGATGATAAAAGTTAACCTTTTTGCCACTTATATTAAAGAGCTGGCAAATACACATTCCACCACCTACTTTCGATGTCAACATGAAATAACCCATCCCAAAAGGCAGGTGGCAGCACATTGCAGTGGAGTGTATATAGAGAATTCCACTTAATACCACGCTCCACTTAAAGTCAGAATATACAAGAGTGTACATTGTGGCTTTTGACAGGTGGTCACATTAATGTGACTGGACTGTGTATAATCTAACATTAAAAGTTCATTTAGCAACATAGTGTTTTTAAGTGGTTTTTGAGAAAAAATATAAAGAAAGATGACAAATTAAAACCCGGAAAGATATTTCGTGTTTAATAAAATTTCACTGCAACTGGTTAATTTAAACTTACGCAATTCATTCATTTAAATCCAATATCTGTAAGAAATTCCAATAAAAAAAGAATTTTAAAAATAAGTGAGATTTCTATAAAAAACAGTATTTTCTGTGGGTAGACGAATAATAATATAATTAAAAAATCAGTTTTTATTTAATAAAAAATATTGTTTAAATTTTCCATCATTATCTATTTGGTTAAAAAAAATTAAGAATTATACCACAGCCCCAAATATCATGAGGAAATGAATGTCAAATATTAAAATACGTTATAAAATTTATATTTATTTCTTCGACATAAAATTTAAATATGATATATTTTAAATTGTTAATTAAGGAACACAAGTTCTGCACTAGTGTTGTATAAAGCAATAAAATTTTGTTGCATTAAATAAACAACGCGGTTATTACAGTTTATTTATGTTTATTAAAAACATTAAAGTGTTTAAAAAATGACAAACTGAGACATAAAAATTTAATTTTCCAATTAAATAACATTAGATAAAATTAATCAATCAAAATGATAATAATTAAGTAATTATAATAATTATAATAATAATTTTTTAATTATATATAGCATAAATAAGAAGTTATATTATTTTCAATTTTATGAAAGGACTGTTTTCGAAAATAAATAAATAAAGACTGAAATTTTATCACATTGATCCAGTTTTAATTCCGCTAAAATTATTTTTTATAGCTATACTTTCCTTTTTAAAACAGTATCACTGTCTTTGAAATATCTTTAAAATTAAGAAAATTTATAAATTGTAAACAGTTATAAAAATTTATCAAACGCGACTTTACGATATAAACATATATTATCTTTTTTTTTTTTTCAATTTTAATTATATTGTTTCCAAAACAGAATATTGTTTTCTAAATCGAATATCGTTTTCGAAATCGAATATTGTTTTTGAAATCGAATGTTGTCTTCTAAATAAAATATTGTTTTCGAAGAGGAATAATTATATCGTTTTCAAAATAAATAAACAAAGACGGAGAAATGTGTTTAATTCCGTTGAAACAACTATTTTTATATATAAAAACAACAAATAAACAATATCACTTTAAACAATATCACTTTAACTTTAAATTCACAAAAATTATGAACGGTTAAAAAACCGCAACAAATTATGTTGTTAAAATTTGTCACCTGCGACAATATCCTTTTTTCGAAAAAGAATTTTCGAATATTTCAAAAGAATGATTTCTTTAAAAGAAAAATAAACTTTCTTATTATACATTTTTTTATATCGTAAGCAAAACAAATGCGCATTTAAAACACCTGCGCTGGTTTATATAAACAAAAAAAAAGTAATAATAAACAATAATAAAATCTGCTTTATATAAATAAAAGTAATAGTAATCATTGAATGTTCAATAACTTACTCGATTTTTAATGTAAACCGTAGAAGTTCTCCCCTTATCAGGCCAAGTTATTTACCAGTAACACATTTCTTTTACTCTGAAAGCAAACTGAACTTTTACTGAAAGCAAAAGCAACAGGAAAGAAAAAACAAACAAATGGCCTGGTTTCGACAAATAGGCCATTAGTGTCAAGTTAACCTTGGTAGGCCAAGGTCATTTAATGTAAATTGTTCCTCAATTGCAGGGACGTATTCGAAAGAAAAAAATATGTATTTATTTTATTAACACATATTTATTTAATTTTTTATATATAATACAAAACGATCCAATATTATGCATCAAATTATTTATTTGCTTTTTTTTTTATACTACTGTGCCCAAAAAGTAAGACCAATTTTTTTTTCAAAAACTCTTTATTTATTCATCCAAATTTATTTCAAAGCCTTCAAAGTAATCCACTCCGGACTGCACTTAGGCCAACTTTGTTTTCCAATCCTCAATGCATGTTAAAAGTCATCGGCAGGGATGGCCTTCAAAGCTCGCGGCGATTCATGTTGAATCTCTTCAATCGATACAAAACGGTGTCTCCGTAGTGGTCATTTGAGTTTAGGGAATAGCCCGAAGTCGCACGGCGTGAATACGGTGGTTGTGGAACGATATGGGCTTCATTTTGCGTGAAAAAGTCACGAATAATCAATGCAATGTGAGCTGGCGCATTCAGTGTTTTCGGACCAATCGAGATTTGACACGTTTGAGGTTCAAAATGGAATTGACCGATCCTTTTGAAATTCTAACACTATCATCAAGGTCTCTAACTGTAAAGCGACGGTTTGCAAGCACAAAATCTTTAATTTTTTTACGTAAGCTTCATCGGTTGAGGTTGATGGTCGACCAGAGGGCTCTTCATCTTCGAACTCTGTCTACTTTGAATTGTTTTTCTCTGTCATTTCTTTTTGAACACCGAAACTGAAACATTTAACGTTTCCGCAAACAAAATATAATGCAATTTCTTTGCTCAATTACTTCAGACATTTCAATAATCGCCGGAATCAGTCTTAGGGTCTCACAAAGGTATGCGTAACTCAAACACTAGTGAATATTTTGACGTGAAATTTCGCACAATAACGTAAAAAAGAAAAAAAAAATTTAAATTCCATAATCGCCGGGAATTTTAAATTGAAAATTTGTCTTACATTTTGACACAGTAGTATTGTATGAATTTAATAAGTATTTTATTATTATTTTTTTAAATTTTAGTAATTACAAGCGGGTGAAATGAAATTTGTTTGTACATTTTTTTTTTTTTTTTTAGGGAAGTTTGTCGACATACTTTTGATAATACGAACAGGAATGTAAATTTAGTACATTACAGTGGAAAGTAAACATTCCGTTCATCCCATGAACCAAGTTCCGTGTTTTTAACATTCATCTTAAAATAAACCAGAACTTTAAAATAATTTAAAAAAAAACAGGTTTTTTTAATGATGAGGCAGCCCACCCGTGGCTCGCATGTGGTTTGTGTATACTTTCCTTATACTAAAAATCAACTTTTTCAAAGTGATTTTTCCTTCCTTCTATTCCACCTATTTGCCAAGCAATATCAACGCTTTCTCTTGTTTGCTAAACTTAAACATCTTTCATTGTATAAAAAAAAATTTGAAAACCTGTTCATCTTTTATACAAACTGAGAGTTTTTTTCCAGTTTGGAAAGTGGTATGTGTTAGGACCCAAGGCTATTTTAAAATTTTGAAACTACCCTGTTTTCATTCCCTTTATTAGAGAGTTTTTGCATACCGTACTTTAAAAATTTTGAGAAACTTTACAGATACGCATGCGCAATTTTTGAGCATGCGCGCTAGGAAGAAAAAATACCGTATTTTTTATTACCTATTACCTCCTTATTAATTAAATAAAAAAATTTTTTTATCTGTATCAGTTGCCGCCAGTTAAGTTATCTTAAAATTAATAAATGAATAAAGTAAATTTTTATAGTGCTAATTTTTAAACCATTTTTTAAACTAGTGCTATTATATTCGTATAAATGCTCGAATCATGGTTCAGTGGCAACGTGCGCCGCTGGTGAGCATTAGGCCTGAGAATCAATCCGCTGGCGACTTTGTTGTAGTCACAGTTTCGAAATAAAGGAGGTTCGATGGCGTTTAGGATGTTCAGCATCTTGTCTCGTGTGTCGGACTACCTGGTGGCAGTTTCCCCTCGATTTCACCTATTCAAATGTCAGTTAGTTCCCCCTAAAAGTCCTCCAGGAAGTCACTGCCTTCCTTCTTAAGCAACTTGCAGCCAAGTCAGACTTTTACCTACTGGGCTCCATCACAACAGAAGTTGCCCTCCTTTCCCTCCTTCATGTGATCACACGAGTTTTGAACTTGGTCTAGTATTGTCTTCCCGATGGACTGTTAAGGGTAATTGTCTGTCGTTTGGATTAAAACCAGTTAACTCCCAACAGACAGCAGAATGAATGCAAGACGCTTTGCATTCATTGTCACTATCACCATTGAATGTCCTTATTTTTATAAGTAGCAACAATTTAAATGGAAGGACATTTTAATTAATTAATTAATTTTTATTTCAGATGTTGTAATTCGTGCCTTGAATAATTAACCAATTAATAAACAATAGAGAGAGGATCACCATTGAGTGTCTATATTTTCATAAATAGCAACAATTTAAATGGAGGAATACATTAAATTAATTAATTAAATTTTAGTTAGTTTAATTTTTAGTTGTTGTAATGCGTACCTTGAATAATTAACCAATGAATGATAATAGAGAGAACAATGTCTTCCAGAAGAATGTCTGTCGTATGAGCGAAAACCAGTAAACTCCCAATTGACATAATGAATGCCGGTGCAAGACGCTTTGCATTTGCTGTCACTATAACCATTGAGTGATCTTATTTTTATAGTAAGTAGCAAAAATTTAAATGTAGGAATATTTTAATTAATTTAATTATTTTTGTTTATTTCTGTTGTTGTAATTCGTACCTTGAATAATTATAACCAATGAATGATAATAGATAGAACATTGTCTTCCAGAAGGACTTTTATGGGCAATTGTCTGCCGTATGGAATGAAAACCAGTAACATTTCTTATATTTGAATAAAGCAATTGAAAGTTGAATTTTAAGGCTACAGAACAGTTTTCAAAAATTTTTTAGCTGTTTTAATGAAATTCAGAAGGTCTGTGAAGAATAATGCAATAGTTTAGAATAATAATGTTTTACTTATTATTATACTTCATTTTAATATAGAGGTGGTTATCAAAATAATAAAAACATCCCAGAGTTATTAAAAATCCTTTGATAATAGGGCGTAGGACCGCTTTTGGCATGTAATACAGCTTAAATTCGCCTGGAAATCGAAATGTGCTGAATAGTGTTTAGAGGAATATTGAACCATACTCCATGGAAATATTCTGAAAGCTCCGGGAGAGATGCCTGTGGAGGATATCGATTCCGGATGGATGACTTTAAAATAGACCATAAAGATTCAATGATAGGTTGATGTCGGGCCAAGGTAGATGTTGCATTTCATCCTCTTGTTCATCAAACCAAGATTCAACAGGTTCCGGGGCATGAATAGGAGCATTATCATTCCTCCTGCAGGAAGCAAAATTTGCATTATGGGATGGACCAGGTCATCTAAAACTTCTCTATATTACTAGTGATCCTTCCTTTTGGGCCTTTTGGGGTTGCAATTGGACCAGCAGAAAACTACGGCATGGCTGCCTATACCACGACAGATCCACTACCATGCTTGATGACAGTTGGAAGGAGACTATCACGATCATACCCTTGTGCACGTGTCCTCCAAGCATGCCCCGTCCTGTCTTGGAGAAGAGTGTGGAAAATGATTCGTCTGGCCATATAACTGATCACTAGCCACTTATCAATCGACCAGGTCTTGTAGTTGTGGCACCACTGTCGACGACGTTTGGTATTAACAGATGTGACAAGTGACTTGGGAATTGCTCACTGCCATAAATGTCCTGTTTATGAAAGTGCCTCCTAACTGTAATGATTGACACTGGAAAATCCAGATGCTGCTTGAGCTCTGATGTCACTTTGGCTGCAGTTGTTTTCTCTTTAGGCATTACAATTCGCTTCAATACCTGTCGGTTTTTTACTCCTTCATCCAATATTTTTCTTTGCCAAGATTGTCTTGTGCGCTGTGTGTACACTGCCATACTTCAGACACAAACCCCTACAAACGCCTGTAAGCTGGGATGTTTCGGTTACACTTGCTCCAACTAGTCGTGCCTCTACAATTTGGCCTCTTTGAAAGTCTGTGAGGTCTGATATTTTACGTTTTTGATAAAAATCCAAGAGATATATAACTTCACTAAAGTTACCTCATACTACAATGATTATACTTTTTATATTAACAAAAATGGTAGCTGAGATTACATTATAATGCTTACGAAGCGCATTCTTAAATGTTGCTTTTATTTACAGGTGTTTCCATCATTTTGTTAACCACCTGTACGTATCCACATGAAGCCTCTCCGATTTCAAATGTTAATTGTACGGAAACTGTGAGTCCTAGAGATTTGCTGTTTGCGATATCATGAACAGCAATGCAACAAGTTTATTTTGCTGCATTTTTGTTTTATTTTACTACTAGTTTATTTTGATGCTTTTCTATTACGGAAATGTTAAAGAAAAGGATTTTAAATTCAAATCGAAATTAATATGTAATTGATTATGTGTATAGAAGAATGAAATGTAATAGAAATAATTTTTTGTTTTACTAATTAATATCAACCAACTTGATATTAAATTGGTAATTGATTGGTAAATTGATAATTAAATTGGTAAAATATTAAAATTGGTGGTGAAGATTGTTAATCTAATTATCGAATATATTTAAGGATTTTGAAATCAATCTACATTCGTTAATATCCTATATTACAATATTTATGAAAGAATTGTAAGTCAAATTATGATTTATTTGTCAACTAGCGTAAAATGCTAACTTAATATAGTGTATTAAACATCTACTAATCTTACACGATATCTTACTAACATGGATTTATATGAAGCCTTACTTGTGGCACAGATTTTATTTATGGTGTTAAAGAAAAAGTCTCTTCAAAATTGTTATATGATTATTTATTTTGCTATATAATGGTTTAAATAATGCATCTGAATACATGAAGGACATACATGAATGACACAAGGATGATCTCCCATCGTCATTCTGGTCAATTTTAGGTCTCATTTAAACTTCGCCAGGTGATTTACAACCACCAAATGCTTTTTCCAACTAAACAGCGCAGGCTATGGTTAAGCCATCATTATTGTTGCATCCAACGATTTGGATACCATATGGCAGACCTTCTTTGTTAATTTCCAACTGGCAATGGATAACTGGTAATCCAAGGATGTTGAATATTCCAACCAAGAATAAAAGCAATCGATCCTCTTACAAAAGGTGCTGTGTTGGGTAAAGTAAGTAGAAAAAGAACAGTGTTATATAATTATTTATTTTGCTATATAATGGTTTAAATGATGAATTTAAATACTTGAATGGTATCCTAAGAATGATCTCCCATCGACATTCTGGTAAATTTTAGGTCTAATTTAAACTTCACCAGGTGATTTCCAACCACCAAATGCTTTTTCCAACTCAACAGCACAGGCTATGGTTAAGGCATCGTTATTGTTACATCCAACAATTTGGATACCATAAGGCAGACCTTCTTTGTTAAATCCCAACTGGCAATGGGTAACTGGCAATCCAAGGATATTGAATATACCAGTATAGCAAGAACCAAGAATAAAAGGAACCGATCCTCTTACAAAAGGTGCCGTGTTGGGTAAAGTAGGTAGTAAAAGAACAGTGTTTTCATCCAGAAGTTGGTCGAATCTTTCTGTCCATCTTTCAGCCATTTTTTTATAGTAGGGCCTGTAACTTTTTCTATGAAACAAAGGAAAGTCACTGCTGATTATGGCAAATAGGCAGCCGAAAGAGAGTTTAGATTTTCCGAATAATGATTTCAGTAATTCCCATTTTACATTTAATGGTGAACCTTTAGTTGTCTCAATAAGATCTACTACAGATCCGACGAATGGGAAAACTATGTTATATGTACATCTGTTAGCATCTAGCAACCACGGCATCTTTACTTCCGTGGTGGGTACTTTATGCGTTTTCTCGAAATAAGAAACAGCCTGTAAGAAAAAAAGAATCTTTACAATTTGGTTTTAGAGGAAGCTAACAATACAATAAAGTTATCAATTTAAGAAAATACTAATACGCAAATAAAAAAAAAATCAGCAATGAAGTATGCAGGTTAGGCAACTAGATTGTAACTAGGTGTGGTTGAGTTGAGATGCTTGAGGCGCAGGTTGGAGAAATCACAGCTTCATTGACACACGCACAAACACCAAAAAAGACGCATAACAACATGAAACACACACATAACACATTTAAAGACACATAACAATTTTAAACACATTTAAAGACAGGCAATTATAGATTCATAGAAGGATTCCATTTCAAAGCCGAAAATCAATACTCAGCTACGCACAGGATGCATGAAATATACATTTATTTCAAAAATTAAATTAAACAATTTAAAAATACAAATTATTAATCCTGTAGTGTGCAGGTTGGGGAACCAGATTGTAACTGGTGTGGTTGGGTTGAGATAATTGAGGCACAGTTTGGTGAACTCGCAGCTTTATTTACACACGCACAAACACAACACACACATACAATTAGAAACATACATTATTCAACACATTTAAAGACATATAATTATAGATTCGTGAAAGGATCCAGCTTCTAAGTCGAAACCCCGATTACCTCTCGGTTACACGCAGGATGCGTGAAATATACTTCATCTCAGCGTGAGAGACTGTACGCCAACCAATATGCAGAGTTGCACTAAATATATTTCCTCTGGGGTTAGAGGTTGTAGTCTAACCAAACTGTTCTCAGCAGCAGCGCATAGTTGCGATGTATTTCCTCTAGAGCGAGAATCTCGAGGCCTACTGATCATGTCTTCTGAACGCCAAATTGGGAGGGGCGCACTTGCCAGTGTATAGGAGGGAACACGATTACAGTAAAGATGCATAATTTGAATTCTTATAATATACGGGCATTGATGTTTGTGGTTCGGAATCGGGGCCAGATGGCCGAGTGGCTAGCGCTCTGGCTCTCAGTACCACAGGTATCGGGTTCGAATCTCGGCTGTGTCACGAATCTTTGTTGGTGGTTCGGAATCCACGTTAAAATGTATGTCCCGGTTTAATTAACCTAAAGTGTGCACGGAATGACAATAGAGCGGTAAACCAAACCAAAAGCCCGGTATGTAAAAATAATACTTATACTTAAACTTGTAGGAAAAACGACAACTATATAACAAAGAATAAAACTATATTGATATAGTAATTTCTTTTTAGATATACTGATGTTCTTCACTTGTATTTTACTACCTCATTTTTTCCACTGAATTTTTAAAAGGGAGATAGTTGCTGTATTTTGATTATGCTGCAACAGAATGTTATTTTTTTCTAATATTATTATTGTAAATTGTAATAGAGAAAAGTACAGAACTAAATTTAGATTCCAGATACAAAAAAAAAGAAGATGCTTACATTTGTCAAACCAGTTGCTATATCTTTTTCCACAGCTTGAACTAAAGGACTGTAAAAATCTTTTAAATAAATAATTTTCAATTTTTCAAAGTTTACCTGCAAAAAAGAAAAGAGAAAAAGTTAAACATTTCGTAAAATGACAAATTTAAAAATACTACTTTAGGACTTTTAAAAAAATTCAAAACTGCAACAGTTAAAGATCCTGTAACAATATAACAGTTAATTTCAGTAGATAGAACTGTAATAACATGATATCGCATATTACACTTAGAAATTTGACCAACAGAAACAGCTTTTAAAGATAATAAAAGCTGTATAATTTGACAACTATTTTTTTTTTAGTAACATACAAGTAAAATAAAAATCAAAAATTTTATTTAAAAACAATATTACTTATTGAATATATTCTTATTAAAATCAACGAAATCAATTAAAAGTATAGTGGAAGTATATCTCACAATTCAGACAATACTGATATATAAGATTACCGCATTTAAATGCAAGTTATTTAAACTATCTATCAATATTTATTTATTTATTTCTCACACCCTCTATTTATATATATATATATATATATGTGTGTGTGTGGTGTGTGTGTAGTTTAAAGTAAAATATAGTGACATTTAGTAAATGCAGTTTAATTTATAATATATATATTATATATGTATGTATAAACTATATATTAATTACACTATATATATATGTGTGTATGGATATATATAATATAGATAAAAAGTATCACTATGGATCAGAGGTCTAACATTTGATTCCTTGCAGAGGCGTGGACAGTGGTCACATAGTCAGACCACTTACTTTTTACAGTTTTAAGCATCAACACTCGAAAGATTTTATTGGAGTTTCTTTGTTTTCTTCAACTAGGATGTATACATACGGAGTGATTGTAACCACTGATTTCAGAATCAAGGAATGTCGATGAGGACTCTGAAAGCATGTATACAAAACGTGCTTCAACAACACGGCCGCTTAATAGAAGTATCCGATCTGCTACTAGAGACATATTATACAGCAATATGCTTCCATACTTTTAACAGTGAAGTCTAAAATTTTTTTGACGAGTGATTACTGCCGCGTACTGATCTAGGACCGAAACTCTAAATATTACAGATCTAACACTAATTAGCAATTCAATTAAAGAGGCGGTACCCCTTTAATTGAATGTAAACTGTTGTGACTTATAGGGATGAAATCTTTCATCCATGTTGTAGATCAGAAATTGAAAACCCGCGGCCCGCCTTGAATATTTTTTTGGTCCGTGAGATTTATCGCACTTTTGTACAATATATTTATTTTATAATGGCCAAAGTTGGGAAAAACAATGTATTAAAAAAATGCATTATGTGTGCATCCCTATATTCAAAAATTAACTGTCGAAATCATGAGAAGAAATTAACTTTGATTTTAAAATAATATTTTTGCAAATATAGGGCAGATATTACATCTTTTATTGATGAGTTTACAGTTATGAGTTCGCAGAATAATTAAATTATATTCTGCGAACTCATGATACTAGCGCATCGATTTGAAAAAGGTAAGTGAAAGAGTGGAAAAACAAATATCACACTAGTAAAATAAATATTTTTTAATGATTTCATTTTTTTTACTTCGTTTATTTTCATTTTTAGTGTTATATATACTTCTTTACAATGTGCGTTTAATATCGTTATTATTATATTATCTATGTTTACATATAAGTATAATAGTAAACACCATAATAACAACTCATTATGTTTCCATTTTTCACTCCAAAAAAATGTCTGTAGTGGGTCTAAATCTAATAGGGGAATGTATAATTTTATATACTGCTCTTGGAGTTAGGATGCATTTCCAAAGTGGCCGGCAAGGTCAGTTAGGTTGACCACCCTTGTTCTAGATAATTTATTGCTACTATTCATAATGGATTCTTCTTAGAGAGCTTCATCTCATTTGTAGCTACATTTGTTGTAAAATATCTTATACGGATTTCGAAGGAATGGAAGGGTTCGTTCGATCTCCTGAGCTTAATTATAATTTCTGTAACAGAGGTGAGGAGATCTTTTCCTCCCGGAACTCTTCAAAAACAATACCTTTGCTTTTGTTTGGAGCCATCTAGAAAGAAAGATGGTAGACGGTTCTTTGAATCCGTTAGAGCTTGAAAAAAGGTTACTCCATGTGTAGTCTTTGATTAGATGTACGATAGCTTAATTGGCTGCAATGGAAAGTTGATGCTAACAATACTTTACATTAATGGATGGATAGATACCTTATTAAAACACTATTATTTATTTTTTTTCTAAAAATCTGCCAATTCTTTTTTTTTTTTTTTTTTTTTTTTTTGACAACGGACAAAATATAATTATTTATTAGTATATATTATGTTTGATAATAAGATAAAATTAATTTCATAAATTATGGAAATTTTTTCTAATTACCATTTTTCTGAGCCATTTTTTTGAGCCAATTATTTTCAAATTAGGCACAATATAAAAAAAGAAGCAGCGTGTATTTTACAGGCGACGATCTTCATTAATTTTTTAATTTAACAAATATTCATGATTGATTAAGAATTAAGAACAGATGGATAAGAACGAATTTATAACGAATTTGTTTTTGTTTTAAGAACGGATGGAAGAATGAATGTTTTCAATAGCTAATTTAAAAACATCCATTTATATAATCATCTTGATAAAAAAAACGCTAAATAGATAGCGAACATTTAGCTAAAATTGTTACTTTAGGTTTATAATAATTGGAAAAGATTAAAACTATTACCTTCTGTCCAAAGTTTACTTTAGCGTCACTTTCGGATGACAAGATTCTCATACTGACGATCAGATCTTCTGCATAACGACACATGGGACCGGTGGCCGCACACTTCATTACATCAGGATCAATTGGTGAGACTATATCCGATGGTTTCTGGGGTGGAAACGATCCACCAATAGGTACTAGTCCTACAATGAAAACATAAAGCATTCTAAATAATAAACTCACCATTCGTATCATAAATAATAAATTTATATTATGCTGTAGCGTCTCGGCCTATATTAGACTCATAACTGCTTCAAGAAGAGGGAGATTTCAGATTCATGGGAACACTTTAATTTTAATTTGCAAGCATTACACACATACTCGTATATATACAGAACTCTAATTACAAAAGTGAAAATTAAAGATAATTTGTTTCACTAGTGCAGTTCACTCCAAGTACGGAGATTCAAAGTTGTCGATTCTATGACAAATCTAATGCACTGGTTTACGGCAGACCTTAATTATCATACGGCGTGATACACGAAACCACAAGGGGCTCAATTTGGAAACATGTCGAAACTCTGGCCTATTAAGTTACTTCAGAGAAAAAAGAAAAATAGCACTTCTGCTCTACTCGTCTCAGAATTCTCTCTCTACGTCACCAAAAAAAAAAAAAAAAAACTCTTTTTAAGAACATTCCGCCAAGAGGGGAAGGTGCCAGCGTCCCTCACTTCTCCTTGAAGTATACATTTCTCAACTCGAGGTCTATCCCCAATCATGGTGGAACTACTCATAGTATAATCCACATTCCATCTGTAGTTGTTTCGACCTGTGAAACAACAGACCGACCTTGCACAGACATTCGCTAATTTCCTCATTATGCATGGTACAGAATATCTGCTATCAGATTTAAATGATAGACTGTTCTCATTAGTACAAAACTGTAATTGCATGTAATATAACTACCCACAATAAAGCTTATCTGCTGTCAAATTTGAGTGATGGATTTTTATTATATATTTGCCAACTAACATACATTCCTCTCTACAAGGAATAAAATGCCAAAACTGTTCTCGTGAAAAAGAATTGCTGCATAAAGGCGGTGCAGGCAAGGCTGATAGTTTTTGAAAATGAAAAAATGAAAATAAAAAAAATTTAACATGAACTTCTTTTTATCGCATTGCAACATCAAACTATTTAACGATGTACACCATCATTAGAAGAATCACAATAGAAAAGTATTGTTACGTTTTGGAAATTGCAACTTGCAAATGATATTTTCCTTCGCTCACACGTAGTCGGTGTTAATCACTTGAAATAGGTATATTTTTTGCAGCATTTCTATAGGTACGGTAACAGCATCAGGTTGAATGACAATCTTTGGCTCAAGTAAAGGAGTGGCTTGTTGACACAATATCTTGCTTATATATAATCCGCAAGAAAAACCTAGAAATCGAAAGATATCTCGATGCTTCCAAGTAGCAGCATTAAATATTCTGGAAACATCTGTTAGTACTTAAACTATCAATAGAAACCCTAGACGTGTGAATATTGATAACTTCTCCTTCAATGACGCAACAACGCCATGGTAGGCCAAAGCCGTCTATCTACTGGCAGATTCCGAAAAAGGAAATATGTCCTTTTTAAGGGGTAGGGTTGTCAGCCCTACGTCAAGCTCTCTACAATCATATTAGACGGGAACATACGAGTTTTAAGTGGATTCCGGATTACTACAAGCATCCATGGCACCGCCGGAATTCGAACCCAAAATCTGTGACACCGAAAGCAAGAGCTCTTGTTAATCGGTAATTAGGCCTCTGGATATTGAGATCACCCTATTTAAATTAAATATTGGTTCCAATTATACCACTTTTGCGAAGATCTGGAGGAAGGAAGTTCTGTAGTTTCGTTCTGCATTTACTGTTACTGTATCATAAGCTTTCGAAAAAAGAAAATAAATAAAAACAAAATGGAACGGAATTTATCGGTGTTTATCTTCGTTTTAAGTTACCCCATTGAAAGAAAACTCACAACGAAAGACTAGTTAACCGGAGGCCTTGGGCTATCTGTACATGGGAAAATTGAGATTGGAAATATCCTTTAATACTTCTCCTACTGAAGAACAAACTATCGCAAAAAAATTTCAAGATTTTTTCTGTTATCATCGTTCAAATCTTTTATTTATTGTATTCCATTCAATTTATTGTAATCCATTGTATATTTTTCGTATTTGATCCAATGGAATACGCGCCATTGAAGAATGAGTAGAACACACCAATCTTTTTCCTACAATGAATCCGATTAACTTTGCTGAATAAATGAAATGGTATTGTAAATGACGTGTAAAAGTACGGCTAGTACCAATATAGGGTATAAAGGCTTAAGTGTTTCACTGCTTCATAATAAATAATTTAACACCTAGAACTTTTTTTAATATTGGAAAATGATATTGAACAAAATCTGTAACAATAACTTCTTCTACATTCTAAAAACGTCTTCTCAGAGAAGAGGAAAATGACAATGATCCCCAAATAAATCAAATGAACATAAACACAATAATTGCTCGTGCTGCCATCTAGTGTGCCAGATTAAAACAACTAAAGAAACCATTTGAAAATTATTTTATAGCATCTTACCTCTGGTAGGCTTGTGAGAAAATATTCCATTGAAATGAGCCGGAATTCGAACACTTCCTAGAAGATCGTTGCCTAATCCAAACAAGGATGCTCCGGCACCTATCAGAGCACCTTCTCCACCTAAAGAAACGATTTTTTTCTTTATAAATTTACCGTTTTGTAGTATACATTATACAAAATCTACCATATGTTATAAATCATGATTAAACTATCATATTTAAATCAATATAAAACAGGAATTGTGAAAAAAATTTCCCAGATTTTCCTGGCAAATCTTACAACATTTCCCTGACTTGAGGCTACTAATTATATTATTTTCCTGGCTTTCTCCCTATTCAGAATCACTGGATATGTACACTATACTTTATTGTTGTTCAAATGCAGCTGGCAATACAGGGACTGTTAATCTTTATGCCATAAGCAAGGGCTGCGCCACTGTTACTCATTTAGCACTACCCAGGGGGCACGTGTAGCTTGAAGATATGCTAAGGGACGCAAGTAACACTACCCCCGCAACGATCATTTTGGACCGGGAACTACGGTTTAAAGTGGTATTCGAACCACTACAAACGCCCATGGCACCGACGGGATTGGAACCCCAAACCTGTGGTAAGCGGGCCAAAGCGGTAGCCACTCGGTCATCATGCCCCAATATATGCTTTATAAAAAACACTTTTACAAGTTATTTAACAGGAAATAATAGTAATAATTTTTATGAAATTTAGTTTTAAAAAAACAGAAGGAACATTTAAAAAAAATCTATTAAAACAGTATAATACAGTTAATTCCAGAATCCACAACTCGTATTATTTCAATTATTTCATTTAAACTATTTTTATTAAGACGGATTTACATGAATTATTTTAACATTCTCTTCCTTTTTAAACATCTAGAAAAGAAATAGCAAAACATCATAAAATGGTCATTGAAAATTCTCCCTAAATGTTGTTTTTTAAAGGCGACACCGCGCTATTGATTTTTTTTCACCTTTACAAACATAAGACAAGCAGATTTAAGGGGGCAGAATTAGTAATTGAACATTTTCTAATAATTAAACAAAAATAAATTAAAGTATGCATTCATCGCATAAGCTAAAAGATACTTGATCAAATGATATAGGTTTAATATACGTAATATATATATATATATATATATATAAAACTTATTTTTCAATAATTAAATGCATAAATAAAGAAGATATAAGTAATACAAATACACTATCAATCAATGCAGAAGATAAAAGATTGTGAAATCAGGCTTAAGGAATGAATTTCAGCTTAATACACTAATAAGAAAATAATTAATAAAATATTAATAATTAACAAAATATTTAAAAACATAAAAATTCTTAATTTTCTAAATTGATTTAAGCAACAACATGAATAGTATAGAATATTAGTGAAAGATAAGTTTAAACATGAGATAAATTATTAACTGAACATCCCGTCATAAAAAAAAATGGAAATAAGGTTGTCGAAAAATGATTAACGATTTGAGTTGGCAAACATGCTTGGCTACAAAATCGCCGATTGTGCGCATGCTTATTCACCGATGGCGCGTGTGATCTTTTGTCGTGATCCCACAAAACTGCCGATCACGCACATGTTTGGAGCGAAATGCTCTCGCCTGCAATTTTCCATGATTTTTAGACATTTTTACGAATTTCCCTGACTTTTTCTTGGTTCTTTCGCCACTTTATAAAATAACTCGTGGTCCTCTGGTAACATGGACAACAGGAGTCCCTAAGTTCGAATCCGCAAGCAGCGTCATTCCTTTCGAAAACGAGAAGGCTCAATGATGATTTTAAAACCGTGTAAAATAGTCTGCCATCGACAATCAACCTGCCTGATGAGACTTTCTTGGTTTTTACTCGTGCAACACATACATACGGCATATTTTTCATTAAAAATTCACTGAATAATTAAAAAAAAAATTTTTTTGAATGATTTAAATAAATACGTTGGTTGAATGCTCTTAAAAGATTCTTTATTGATGAACTTTAGAAAAAAATCGTTTTAAGTCCAAACTGCAACTGTGTGATATTTTAAAGTTACGAATTAAAACATAAAGACGGAATTTTTTTCCAAACTTTTTCTCAGTTATCTTTAATATTATTAAACGTTCTTAAAATACCGCTACTTATCTTGACATACCGCTACTTAACTCAACATGCCACTACTTATATTAATATACTGCTACTTACCACTGCTTCCACCACATGTTCTGTTCGTGTCAAAAGGATTGCGTGTCAGTCCGTAGACATTGTTAAAGGTTTCTACATATAATGCCGCTTCTGGTACGTTGGTGGTGGCAATGACAATGGCTCCCGCCTTTTTCATCAACGCAACACTCGGCGCATCTTCAATAGCTCTTTGGTGTGCAAAATATTTGCAACCGGCCGTACATCGAAGACCTAAGACGACAAAGACATAAACATGAATCACAGCATATAATCTTTTACCTCAAAAGACAGTTTATTAATTTTAAACACAAATATGTTGTTTAGCAATATACATAATATTGAAAAAATTAGTACACGTAGATCTATTATAATGAAGTATATAGTTAAAAATACAAAAAAGTTATGCAGTTAATGAATAGCCCAGTATTCTAATGAATTGTTAGCTGAGTGACTAGCGCTCTGGAGTTCGGTGTCACAGGTTTCGAAGTCGAGTCTCGGCAGTGACATGTATGCTTGTAGTGGTTCGGAATTATCTTTAAACCGTAGGTCCCGATCTGAAATACTGTAAAGAGTAGGGCTGACAACCCTTTCCCGTCAAAGGAAAGTATTTCCTGTCTCGAAATCTGCTAGTAGGCAGACGGCCTTGGTCCACCATGGGGTATAGTGCCAATGAAGAAGATATATGGTAAAAAAAGTACTAGTTGGAAGATCACATATCAGTAAAATAATATGCCTTATATGCAGTGTAAAAAGCGGAAAATAGAAAGTATCTTCAACTTGGCGACAATTTTGAGCAAATTTGATGATAAATAGGTTTGAAGGATTTTACGAAGTTTCTAATAAACAGCTTCGTGGGAGACAGCCATCAAACAACAGGCATCTTTTCTAAAATGTCCTCTATTTTTTTCAGTCAGTTCTGTACATACAAAATGAATACCACGTTGCCAAATACGTTGGCCACGCTGATAAAATTTGGTGAATATTACAACAAGAATATTGTGGAGTGACGTGAAACTTAAGAAAACTAAAAAGAGCTTAGCACAATCCCCTGAAAACTGAACTTTTCAATGTTCTTCATTATTGAATAAACGATTTCTCCTTTTTGAAGCAAATAAACTAATTAAAAAAAAAGTTAAAAATTAAAGTTAATCTAATGATACTTTTTCTATCATTCTATTAACTATATTCATCATTTAAAAGTTAAATTCTGAGATAAACTTTATTTGGAAGTAAAATGTGTTCTAATTTTGTGTAAAATCAATGCACGAAAAAACTATCGATCTTTTATAATATCAGAGAGTTTTTGCATACCGTATTTTGGACGTCCGTTAGCTTTTTCACCCTAGCGCGCATGCTCATAGGAAACTGCGCATGCGTATCTGTAATAATGTTTCCTATGAGCATGCGCGCTAGGGAGAAAAAGCTAACGGATGTCCAAAATACGGTATGCAAAAACTCTCTATTATCTAATTTGTGACCGTTCAGTTAACGTGCAGGGAAGCTTAAGTTCGATTACCAGGAGTATCAATGCAGGCACTGTTTTCAAAAACTAAGAAACAGGATGGCGATTGTAACAATGTGCCATCTAGCAACGACAGTCAGGCGGTCTGGTGGAAGTCTTCATGGTTTCTTTCCTTTTTTTCTTCTTCATTGGCGCAACAGTCCCATATGGGCCAAGGCCATCCGCGTACTGATCGATTCCGAAATATAAAATGTTTTTCTTTTTAAGGGACAGGTTGTCAGTCTACCCAAACAGTCATATTAGACCGGACCTACGATTTAAAGTGGATTCTGAACCACTACAAACACCCATGGAACCGCTGCGACTCGAATCCAAAACCTGTGGTGCAGACTGTCAGAGAGCTGGTTTCTTTGCTTATGATATACAAATGCGAACGTGAGGACCTACTATGTTCAACAGAAGGGTTTTTTGGGTCGGCTAATTGCTTCCACATATTTCTTCTAGTAAAAGATAATGACAAAAAAAGTCTGCTTTAAAAGAGTAAATTCAAACATAGAACTAAATAAAATAGATCTCATTAAACTTATTTATTTTTAAAAACTTCCATATTAAATTCCAAAAAAAATAAAGAGAATCATAATGGTTTTTAATAAATCGCAAATATGAAACGTAATAAACTTGAATAAAATCGCTTGTAAAACACATAAAAATAAGCTGGATTTACGATATTGTTAGAAAACAGTTGCTTCACGTGCCTTTGACCATGAGTAAGCATTTTACGGAGATGGGTAACCCCAATAAGGGTTTCTCTTCCGCGAGTTGCTTCATGGTGTACTTCCCGGAAGTGATTAGCGAGTCCACCTCCCTCGCCTTCACCAGGGCATCCTCGAAGCAGCGGTCCACCGTCGCGTTGATGAAGGGTTCGACTTCCGGATCCTCTGGATGTAGGCCTGCACGACATCCTCGCTCTTCGTCTGAAAGGAGAACACACATGAATGAAAATTTTTTGTTTGGGTAAATATCGGAGATCAGTATCAAGGACAGATATGATTCCATGAGACAAGATTCTATTCAACTGTGTTTTTTTATTATCACAACCGAAATCAAACACAAAGATTATAAACTGTTTTGAAATAATGTATTTTCTTTTCGCAATTGGATGTGAAATGATTAGGTGGATAAGGCGATGGCAAATAAAGAGTATTCTTGTCTACCTCAGAGAAGTACAAGACAAATCAAACGACCTGGAAGGTTTTTTTTTATTGTGCGAGGAAATGGTAGGAGGTCATGAGCTCGTAGACCCCTGATGGTAGTATTTGAAAGTTGCTATGATTCAGTGATGGTGCAATGCGAAAAAAAAAGATTCAAATGTTTTAATCTCCTTAAATTTGTGTATACTGGAATAAGTGTAAGTGTAAAATTTGGATTACTGTCTAACTAACTAACCCCCTGGCATTACCATAGCCGTCTGCTTACTGGCAGATTCTGAAACAGTAAATGCTTTTCCTTTTTACGGGTAGGCTTATCAGTCCTACATCCATTACTCTACAGATTAGACTGGGACAGATTGGATATAGAATAGATATGATATTAGACTGGGGCATACAGTTTAAAGCGGAATACGAATCACTACAAGCATCCAAGGCACCGACGAGAGTCTAATCTGAAACCTGTGGCCCGGTGCTCTAGTCGCTCTGCCATCAGACTCCCTGAATTACTATCAGTATCAACCTACGATCAAATTTGTAAATATAAATAAATTTTCATGATTGGAAATAACAAAGGAATCCCTAAAAGAAACCGATTCATCTGATACTGCATATGATTTTTACCAATTATTTTTCAATTTTACATTTATAACTCGATCTTTTTTCAAAATTAAATCAATCAGTCAACCACAACGTTTGACTTTTATATCCGTATGACGTATTTAAAACCATCTTACAATTGTACAAATAATACAAATTCCCACATTTTGTGCAATATTCGTAAGAATTGTGATATATTTATGTACTTTTTTACACACATACGCATATATATATATATGCTCGATTTTAGCATCAAGCCCATGGTCTTCGCAAGTTATTGGCATCAATATTAAAGGGAAAGGAAATTACTTTGATGTACCAAACAATATATTTTATAGATGTTGGAAGAATTTTTACAATTAACTGACTCATATTTATGTTATACAGGAAGAAGAACTGTACACAGGTTCTAAACACTAATCCATTTTACTTTTTAAATAGCTCTGATTTAACGAATCGAAGGAATAAAATGTTTATTCGAATTTTTCTAAAACAGATGATTTAATAATAGTTTGAAACACCTATCCTCTTATCATTTTAAAAGACTCTGATTAAAAAAATTCAAGAAATTAAATCAACAATCCCTTTTTCGAGGATAGATAAAAGACTGCTGTTACTGAATATTCATCTGTTTTATCATTTTAAAATGACATTGGTTAAACAAGTCGAAGGAATTTGATCCATAACCTATTTCTGCCTAACAGGAAGTTACGTCATAATTGTTTTTAAAATACTGCATGGTTTTGGTTAGAAAAAAAAATCAGATGTGTTAAAATTATAACTTTGTCTAAAAAAACTATGAGGCAACCCAGATGAAAGTGACGTTTCAACAAATAAATTTTAATAAGGAACTGAATGCATTTCGATCTAAGCTACTATTTTCTTTTATTTTAAACTTAATTACAAATTATATATACTGGTACTGAAATTTGAACATGTTTAACTTTTTCGTAGTGATTGCAAAGTTGATCGTTTTTATTAACTACGAACACAAACTAAAAAACTGTACAAATCTATTGAATGAATCTTTTCACTTCGAATGCATAACAGAACATTTAATATTCATAACCAGAATCACAGAAAAATAAGTTACGTTAAAATAATTAAATGGAAGAGGAAATACAACTATAATGACTACAATTCATAAAGCCTCGTTGAATGAACTTTCAAAAAGAGATTAAATGTTGAAGGAAAACATTTGCTCTCAGTAGTCATTTGGATGCTTCTATCAAATGGTATACATCTTTTAAGTCTATATCATTTGTCTCATGCTATGCTTCAATTTTTCATGCTTTATTCAACTATTATATCCCTCGTCAAGTTTGTCGCCAAATTGTACGCCTATTTGGCGATCTTTTTAGCCTTTCGCTTTGTACATTATTATTATTATTTTTTTTTTTTTTTTTACAAAACAAAAAAACTTTTTCAATAATTTAAATAAATTAATTCAATTTAATTTACCAAATTTCACCAAATTTAGCCAATTTCACCAAATAAAATAGCCTTTTTATTTAATAATAATATACATGTCTGATGCTAAGCTTAAATTTTTCATGTTTTATTCCAATTATTATATCCCTCGCCAAGTTCGTCGCCAAATTGATTGCCAATTTGGCAATATTTTTATTTTGTACAGTAACCTTTTTTTTACAAACCAAAACACTTTTTTAATAATTTAATTAAATAAATTAAAGGTGATAAACAAATATTTACAAAAATTAAAGATTTAATTATTTACAAGAAATTTTTGTGACATGAATTATTTTACATTATGCACTTCTTACCCTGCCTTCACGTATTTCCTCGGCTAATTGTGTAGCTGATTTTAGAAGCAGGGGATCTCTCACTGGGGGAACGGTCTTCCTTTACCGCCATATAAAATACTTAATCCTTTGTGCACAACGGCACGCAAAATACCAGAGAGTACATCTCCTATCCTGTACAGTACCGCTAGTTTTATAAAAGTGAAAATCTGTTTTTGGAGATACATGAAGAATTTCTGCAAAAGAAATAGAAACAATTATGACTTAAAACCAATTTCAAAAAATAATAGTGCATAAATTTGTTAAAATTCCCTCGATAAATTGAAGAAAATTTTCAATGAAATATGAAGCAATAGCGACACTGTTAAAAATAGTTCCTGCTTCTATTTTTAAAATATGCTAGACCAAAATCAGCAGACTATCGCTTGAATATGATAAGAGTAACAACATTCAATTTCAATATGGGTGTGATACTTGAAAGAAAAAAAAACTGATGGCACATGAAGTTGGTGGTGTATTTTTAATGGTGTGTGCAATACTTATATCAATGTGTCAATCTCGTACCCTGGAATAATTGTGGGGATAAAATAAGAAAAATTTTCCCCTCGAAGGGAATTTAACCCGCAATTGAAGGTAATAACTGTATTAGTGAAAAACTTTGATATTAATAATCACGCAGAACAACAGCCGATGTAAAATTATTTCAATTTAATTTATTATATATAATATATATATATATATACAGGGTGATTGTAATTAAAGTCCCACTTTTAAAATACTGTAAAAAAAGAAACACTCGCCACAATGAGTTCAAATTTGAACTGAAGATACTTGAAGGGGGAAACGGTATGGTTTCAAAAAAAGTTCCACAGTGTATTAATAGGTGGCATAAAGAAAGTGAATTCGGCTGCCAGTGGTATTTTGAATCGAAATAACAACGTATTTGACATGAGTTGCACATTAAACCAACTGTAGTGTTTAGTGTGCCTGAGTTTTTCCGGTTTTTGGCGGAAAAAATGACTTCCAAGTCATGTAACAGTTGTGACATTGTTAGTGGAAAGTCCATTCACCACAGCAAGGTCATATCAAATTGAATGGGAAAAATCGGTGGAACTTTATTTTGGTGCCATAGCGTTTCCCCCTCCTCAAATCTATTAAATAACTAAAATTAATTGTCTATCAATTAATTAAAGATCTTTTTCTTATTCAAATTATTTTTAAGGGTCTTTGCTTATGAGCACAAGATTTACCACATTCACAAATAACGTTAAACTATAGATCTCGATCTAATTAACTCAAAGTGAGCAAAAAATGACCGTGGAGCGACAAATCAAACCAAATCATTCACGGATATATTTTGTATATTTAATTGCGGACTTGCAAGTTTTATATTCATAGTGATGTTTTCGAAAAACTGTATGCAAGTTTTCAGAATTTATACATATCTTGTTCTCTATTTATTTATAATGATTTATTTAAAGATAATCTACTTTTCCACATCTTTTTGGGTATCATAAATAACCAGAGTTCTATTTTAACACAAGTACCCTTAATTATAAACGTTTCATTTTTTAATGAATTTAAATCTTTTAAATTTTAATAATAATATAATATTAATAGCAATTTAATAATAATAAAATTATATAATAACAACAAATAATAATAAAAAACTTTTTTCACTCTAATTCATATTTTTAACTTATTTTCATGCCATAAGGGATAGAGCATATTCTTTAATACATTCACATATTTTTATATCAAAATAATTTAAATTATAATAATTAATCTCTTAAAAATTTTAAATAAATTAATTATCACTTTCAATCTATTAAAAAAAAATTATTATCTTTTAATCTCAGTAAAAATCAATCCATTAATGAAATATGCACTAGATTCTTAATGAAAATTTATATTTCTCTCGAAAATATTATAATTCATTAACCATATGAAAAAGAATGGTCAATCGAATAAAATATTTTCGACAAAAATATAAATTTTCATTAAGCATCTTTGATTATAAACTCAGCAGATGAGTCAGAAGTTACACTGTAAGAGCATGATATAATTTGAATTTCATTTGCTTCTTTTAAGAAATCAGCGTTTCTTTAATAAAATTAATATAAAGATGCTTAAAATTATAAGAATTAATTAAAATTGTATTAATAATTGTTGATTGTATTAATAATTTCTTTTCTGTGACTTAAAATGGAGGGGTTTTGTTTTTCGCTTTATGAAAGAGAAAATTTCGTTTTCTAACACATGAAAAAAAAAATTTCAGAATTTCTAAAATTAAAAAAATTCCAAAATAGTTTTATTCCGTTTGACACAATTATTGTGTACGTACCTGGGCAAAATCTCCCTGTTGTCGAAAATTGTTTTCGCCAAAATGCGCCAAGAAAAGGGTTGCAATTGTAAGTGAAGTGAATTACAAACAGTACAAGAACCGTTCGTTGTAAAAGAAGATTCTAAATTGCTGAATATGCATTAGCAGCGTCAGATATTTATCGATTCAGTGTGACGTAAAGGTTTCCTCACCAGATAAGACTTGGGTTTGTCTTGTGATAAAGTTTGTTAAGTGTCAGAAAGCTTTCAAATATTTTTTATTCTTATTATAAATATGTGTTTATCAACGTTCATTCTAATACGAAGTCTATCGGTTTTTATTTTCATATGCAAAACCCAGATAACCTAGTTCAACACAGTATCAATTTACTTACTGATAAATATATACTTATCTTGTGAAAGCAATTGAAATTTTTTCTATGTAAATTATATTATTTATTTATTATATAATGAATTTCTATTTACACTCATGTCCATAAATTAAGGATTATAAAGTTCAGGCAAAGAAAGAGACAGAAGCAAAACAAATTTGACTTATTTGTAAAGTCTATTTATTAAACAAAAGGTAAAGAGCAAAAAAGATGCTATATGTTTGACATACTTAATAAAAATTGCGATTTTTACTCCCTGGAGCAAATTTCAAAAAAGAACCTATTTACAAAAAACAGTACAACATGGTTAGTATGATGGTTAATATGGAGTATGTCTCCCAGACGATGCAATACAGGCCTTACAACGCCTAGGCGTGCTGTGTATCAAATTATCAATCTGATCTTGGGGAATATTACACCACTCATCAAGCAATGCCCTCCGAAGTTCCGGTTGACAGGTGGGAGGGGGTTGACGGGCTGCAATTCGTCGGCCAAGCATATCCCACACATGCTCTATTGGATTCAAGTGCGGTGAGTATGCTGGCCAATCCATACGGGTGATATCGTCCAATTTAAGGCATTCGTCTACAATGTTTGCATGGTAAGGACGGGCGTTGTCATCCATAAACCGAAATTCAACACCCATGGCGCCCCGAAACAAACGTACATGTTGTTCCAGAATGACATCCCGATAGATGTGGTCTGTCATCGTTATACTCTGAACATGCAGGTCAGTTCTGGAACCAAGAATAATTCCTCCCCAATCGAGCCATCCTGCACCACCGTAACGGTGTCGTTCAATGGTGTTCTCTTGGTGGTAACGGGTACCTGGCGCTCTCCATATGAAAGTCCGGTGAGAATCAGACTGCAAACTAAACCTGGACTCGTCGGAAAACATCACACCAGACCACTGTTGCGGTGTCCACAATGCATGCTCTCTACTCCAGGTTAATCGCAGGCGACAGTGAGTTGCGGTAAGTGGAACACATCTGACAGGCCTACGAGCATATAGACCAATGTGCCCTAAGCGTCTGTACACGGTCTGCCTTGAAACTGTTGGACCGTTAGCTGACGAGACAGGTCTGATGCTGTGCTCCATCTGTTTCTTTTGGCAGTAACTGATAAATAAATATCCTCATTCGGCATTGTAACTCGGGGGCGACCTGTGCTGTAACATCTACTCACATTACCATCATCTTGGAATCGTTGGCAAAGCCTGGAGATGACACTCTGGGCGATTCCAAGTTCCTCGGATACTTCCAGCTGGGTACGTCCACATTCCAATCGTCCGAAAATTCTACCACGTAAAAAATCATCCAAATGCTTCCTTTGTGCCATAACTATGCGGTTATTGCACTGAAAGGCTTTTAAAGCGCTTGTGAACAATTTTACTTCTTTGCCACCATTCCTTATATACTCCTCTCTTACACTCTCGTCATTGTGACGTACTATCCGCGCCATCTAGTGGTTTCCTGTAATTTGCATATTCTTCTTCAAGATGTGTGTGATAATTCTACAGGTGAAATTTTTATTTTAGAGTTCAATTTCTGTGTGATTCTGAATTATCCTTAATTTATGGACATGAGTGTATATAATAATGAAAATAAGGTTGATTGTATTAATAATACGAGGTCGTAAAATTTTACTCTGATTGTATGGAAACCTTACTGTATCGGTTGAATATGCTGTGGGTGTTTGGAAATTGATTATTTTTATAAAAAGTTTGAAACTTTTACTCTAACTGTGTGCATTAACGCTGTAATAGAACATGATCGCCATGTTTATATAGGATTGAAATTCATTCTGCAATCTGATTCATGGCTCAGCGCCAAGTTGCTCCGCTGGTGAGCATTAGAGCTAAGGTTTAATCCTATGATACCTTTGTTGTTGACACTGTTTCAAAAAACAAGGAGTCTCTATGGCGTTTGTGATGTTCAGCATCTTGCCTCGTTAATCAGACTACCTGGTGGGAGTTTTCCGGGTTTTCTTCCATACGATACGCAAATGAGGGATAGTTCTCACTGAAGACACTAACCTCCTCGTTCAACGACACATGGAAACCGAGTCAGACATACGGGTGCTCCTTCACAACAAAAGCTGCCTTCTTTCCCTTCATCCATGAAGAGATACTCATGAGCAGGGCTGGATTTAGATGAAAAGAGGCCCCAGGCTATTCCACTTATGAGGCCCTTTCACCTCCCATTTTTAAGTTTGTAAATTACATGAGAGATAATAAAATTCATCCTTACTCTGATATATATCAATATTGTCACAAAAAATTTTTTCAATAGTCTATGAACACTTCACTAAAGTATTGAACCAACTGAACTCAAAAGGCGAGAATCAAATGATCGTGTATGCAATTCCTAATATAAGAATCTTTTCTAATAACATGAATACGTATTTCGTATTATTGAAGTAATACGAATATAACCGAACGTCGAGATATCAATAGGTATGTTCTAATCTACACCAATCTGCACTTTATTTATGCCACAACAAACCAGAGCTTAGTAGCATAAGGCACGTCGATATATGCCATAGCAATCAGTGAACGTATACTTTGGTGCAATCTAGTCATATGTGTAGAATTTCTCCTTATTTTGGATTTAGTGTTTTAGTATTTACTGTTTTTAGAATAGTGTAATTTTAATTTTGCTAACAAATTGAATGTAGGCCCCTCTTGATCTTATGCCCTAGGCTGAAGTCTAGTTAGCCTATAGAAAAATCCGGCCCTGCTCATGAGATGTCCGTCCCGCACTGCAGGACTCTGACGATTAGACGCACGCCTTCTTTCTACATCTACTAGATTGGATTATTGATTGTAGTGCCAACACAAAGCACTTCTCAATTTAAAGGAATTTAGTGTAATGGAATGGTCAGGAGAGAGTAATAACAATAAATTCAGAGGGAACATTACAAAAAATAAAATAAAAATTAAATAAATGAAAGCAAAGAATAAAAAATAATAATAATAACAAAGAATTTTTTAAAGTCAATTCCTACTTTTTTTTTCACTATATTGCAGAAAGTCCTTTATACATAATTTTCATTCATTTTCTTAAGTTTATCTGGTGCCATCTATCGGTAGATATATGCAACTTAAATCTAAAAAAAAAAAAACTAAAATTAATTAATTAAATTTAATTACTAAATTAATATTTGAAATAACTGTATTAACATCAAGTGTCATCCACTACAACGTGCATTTGAATTTCAGTGGATGAATAAAAAGTATTTTATGAAAGATTGAAAATTTGAACAAGATATAGACTCAAGAGCCAAAACATTATGACCACCCCTACATTTTGCAATGAACTCGCCTGGATGACGTGGAAGGCAAGTGATCAGGTGGAAGTGGTATTTAACTGGTATTAAGTGGTGGTATTAATCCATGCCAAGGCGGGTTGAAGCTGTGTTGAGCGCCAAAGGTGGGCCAACTCGTTATTGACAGATGGTCATAATGTTTTGGCTCTTGAGTGTATATAGGGAGAGTGTGAGCTAATAGAAGGAATTGAAAAAAAAATAATAACAAAGAGCTTACATATAAAATATCTAACAACTAGTTTTGATTGAGATTTACTGTCTCTGTATTGCCAGCTGCATTAAAACAACAGTTTTGATTGCAACTGGTTCAGAGTCAAGTCGGCTAATTCATATACATTATTATGGCAACGGAAAAGCGAGAATCATAAAGCAGTGATGGTGAGGGTTGGAACGTATTTAAAACTTTGATCTTGTTTGTACGGAACAGTTTATTGGGGTCATTGACTTTTAATATATTTCTGTTTGTAAACTTGCTTGCTAAACAGGAAATTTAAAATTATCTTTCTAGAAGAAGTTTTTGATAACATTGAATTTTATCTTCGCTGATGCTATGGCGGCTTTAGAGGTAATATCCATTTGGTTCGGGTGTATGAAAATTTCTTTTAGCTGATGCGCGTAATTTGAGATTTGATTATTGGATTGTGATAATGAGCCATACCTAGTGAAGAATTTCCTTGATAATTTAATATGTACGCCTATTGAATTAATTTTGAGGTCATTATGTATAACTAAATTACGGAAATACCAGGAAGCCCCTATGATGATTCTAATAATTTTATTTTGGATGATATGAGCTTCATTCCTGTTTGTCTTGGTAGCCAGACCTAAAATACATCGGAATGATCACTAGAAAATACTTCAACTAGAAAAATAATTTACTTGCAAATTTAATAATTGATTTAGTAGAAAAATAATTTATTTAGCAAATATCAATAATTAAAAGCATTTTTTTAAACCGAAGGTAACGAAATATATATTTTGAGTTATTTTACTATAAGGAACAAATTTCTAATGGGCAAATAGAGGCTTTAAACTCTCGTCTGAGTAGACATATATTTGATTTAATTAAATTGACAAAAATTAATAGGAATTTTAAAGATAAGAACACGTAGCAAATATGGCAAAAAGCAGAGATTGAATACTCATTAGAAAAATGCCATAAGCTAGTTATGCAAAGCATTAAATAAAAGCCAGTTGGAAAGGAAAATTCAATTCTTTCAAATCAAATTTACGATTTATCTTTGATCTAATAAAGATATCAACTTGTGCTTCTACTCCATTAACTGTATAAGATTTAGACAATAAACGAATAAAATACACAATAGATATAGATGAGGAAAATGTTTAAATGAAAATCAACTTCCTCTACCTTCGGAGTTATTATTTATTATAATAAGTTTTTACAATGGAACCGAATGATTTTTAATCTTTAATAAATGAGCTATATTAAAACGAGTGTATACGTAAACAAAACACAACAGAATAAAGTAAAATCTGCTATGGAAAATGGAGTTGAAATACCATTGAAAATAACCTAAAAGAATTTCTCAAAAATACAGATTATATTGATATATAATGGAAAAATAATTACAATAAGTAAGACTCAAACTGAATAAAAATGGAAGAATTTTACAATTTTTAATAATTATGGGACTAGGAGCTGCAAATTGGAGTGCCAAGAAATTTTTTAAAGGAGATGGAGTCAGAAAGGGTCAATTCTGCTGTTTGGATGTTGTTTCCAAAATATGACATCCAAACTTTTTCAAATATTTTCAAAAGTTTGACTCATTCTCTATAAGTCTGGAAAAGGAGTGATACAATACTGGGAAATAAATAAACGTCGCAAAGGTATATTATAAAGTTGGGAATTTCAACAAAGTAATTAAAGAAAATATACAAACTGAGAGAGGATTCAGAGGGGAATTTACTATAGATTAATTACCCAAATATAATACAAAGTTTGAAAATGGTCTAATTAATTTAGATATATCTTAATGTTCTGGAAAACACTAGGTTTGTTACTATAATGACCCAAAATATAATTTCGTTGAATATTTAATCCTCTTGCTGAACATAATAGTCAAGGATATACAGACAGCACAGATTTCGCTCCTATACTTGATAATACAGCAAAATATTTAAATAGTACAAATAAAAGGGATTATTACAAAAATAAATTTATTCTTGATATAAATAAAATATAAGGATATTTCTTTACAAAGATCTTACATCTGCAAAATATGGTATATAACAGAAATAAATAAATGCAAATCCCCAAGTGATATTTTTTATTATTTTACTCAATATTCAAATGCTCGTAATGAAAATTATGTTATATGAAATTCGAGATTTCGGAAGATTTCGAGAATGAAATCTTCCGGATTTCTGTCTTTCTTGACCTTTATGAATAAAGTTGTTCAGAAGTTTTTAATGTAGTAGATTAAAAAAATTAAGACAGATTCGAAGATTTATCAAGTAAATCCAAATCCCATCCAAATCTTATGCTTATAAATAATGCCATGAGATTTCGTGGTATAACATAATTAAAAAATATAATAATCATACATTAACATGCAATACAGTTAACTCATCATTTAGCATATGATGGTGGTAATATCATTATTCCGTTGAATATTTAAATAATGATATAATAATAATTATACCATTATTTAAATATTTTTTATGAAATAGGCCTCAAGGTCTTTGGATATTCAGTTTGAAAATAATTTCAACATTTTAAATAGTAAACACATATTAATAGCAACAAGTTGAACAAGATAACAAGTTGATGAATATTTAATATATATTGGAGGAATATTCGTGTAACCCAGCTAACACTTCGAAAATAACGATTCAGAATGAGAATGAGCCTTCCGATGAGTATTGTGTTGATTGTATTGTCAGCATTGTATTTACATCGTGTTGATTTAGAACAGGGGTCTCCAAACTACGGCCCGCGGGCCAAATCCGGCCCGTCAGTGTCATCAATCCGGCCCGTGACAGCGAATAGCTTATTGTTGTTTTAATAGGTTGGATTAAAAAGCACAGAATGATAATAACTCGGTTTTATTTAATTACTAGGCAAAGCTTAATGACAAGCATAATACGCAGAAATTTTAACTGAAACATAACAACTAACAAATAATTGAAATGAATCAAACTAACATTATAAACTAGTGAACATCCCGCGGTTACTCTCGGTAGTTATGTTGGAGTAAAGAGGATCGCATATGTATGTATATCGATGTTTGGAATGTATATATCCTGAATCAAACGTATGATTTTTATCCTGAAAATCCCTCAGGAACGGAAAAGCTAAATGAACGCGAATGAAACCGCGGGGTATCCACATGTAAAAAAAATACTAATGAGATTTATGTAATTGTGATTTTTCACTGACAATAGTTTGCAATTGTGGATCAATTTTACTTGTACCAATTATTAAAAGAGATTTTAAGATGCTCATCAGTTAACTTAGATCCTTAAACATTCTTTGTGTACTTCATTTTGGAGAATATTTTCTCACACAAGTAAGTAGTGCCATAGATTAATTAATGAGTTTTTAATTTTTCTGCCATTATAGATAATCGCATAAAAATTCAAACAGTTTTGGCCTTTGGTACTTACTGGAGTAAAACAGTATGGCCCTAAGGCTGGAAAGTTTGGAGACCCTGATTTAGAACTTTAAAGGGTTCGAAAAGCAAATAACGAATGAAATATAAAGATTTCTAACCAATCTAAATGTCAAACATATTGCAGGACTCATCGTATCTAACGATATACTATAACATAAATGATTATATTAATTTCAATTTTAGATATATTATTTTAGAAATAGAATATCGTTTTTGAAAATGATTTGAAAATAAATAAATAAAGACAGTGAAATCTAGTCCGTGTTTTTATTTCCGTTGAAACTGTTTTTATAGCTACACTTTTCTTTTTTAAACAATATCACATTCTTTTAAATAAATTTAAATTAAAAAAAAATTATGAATGGAAAACGTTGTTAAAATTTGTCATCTGCGACTTTAAGATATAATCACCTATAGTCTTTTTTCGAAGGTATGAATTCTTTAAAAGATAAGTACATAAATTTTCTTAATATACAGATGTTTATATCACAAGTAAAACAAATGAGAATTTAAAACTTCTGCTTTACATAAACAAGTAATATATATAAAAATATATATAAATTTAAATCAATTCCTACTTCTTTTTCACTCTATTGCAGAAAGTCCTTTATAAATAATTTTTATTCTTTTTTTAAGTTTATCTGGCGCCATCTATTGGTAGATACATGCAACTTAAATCTAAAAAGAACTAAAATTAATGAATTAAATTTAATTAATGAATCAATGTTTGAATAAACTGTATAAACATCAAGTGTCATCCACTACAAGTTAAAAAAATGTATTTGAACTTGAGTGGAGGAATGAAAAAGTATTTTATGAACGATTGAAAATTTGAACAAGATATATATAGGGAGAGTGTGAGCTAATAGAAGGAATTAAATAAAAGATTAAAAAGAACAATAATCATGGAATTTTTAATAATAACTTACCCGATTACTAATGTAAATTGCTGAAATTCTTCCTTTATCCAGGCGAATTATTTACCACAACGTTTATTTGTTTCATTCTAAATGCGATTTACCCGGCAACAGGAAGGAAAAGACGCGACATATATTATTTTCAACAAACCGGTCATTTGTTTCCAAGGCTAAGCTGCGTAATCCAAGGTTATCTCTTTTAGATCTTAAATTAATGAAATATGTACTCAATGGAATTCGGGAAAAAAATCATATTTATTTTTTTTTTTTTTTAATAAATAATGAAGAACAAGCGATTTCATGTTACGCACCGAATTCTTTATTTGCTTTTTTTTTTATTATATTATGTTAATTTAATAATTTTTTTAGTAATTTAATTTTAAATTGTGTAATAAATAAGCGTATTGTTGATTAGTTAAATGATATTTGTTTGTGAATTGACAGCACCACGGTGGGCCAAGGCCTTCTGACTATTGGTAGATTCCGAGACAGAAAATGGTCTCAATTTACGGGGTAGGATAAAAAATGGAAATTGGAAAACTGTAAAGCGGCAACTAGGCTCTAAACATAGTGGTGTGGTGTAGTTATATTAGACCAGTTCCCGCGGTTTAAATTGGATTCCGAACCTCTACAAACACCCATGGCACCACAGGGACTCGAACCCAAGGTCCCATATGTGTATATATATATATATATATATATATATATATACATATATATGGGACCTAAAGATCAAATTGATGATATTTGAAAAAGAAAATGGACAAATTGATTATTTAGTATGCATGCTAGTTTTATATACTTGGCGCAAAGCTGTTTTCAAAAAAAAAAAGTTTATTAGTTATTGTGAAAATTTTTATCTCGCATGTGATTTGTGTATCCTTGCTCTATTATATAAATCAACTTTGTCAGTCTGATTTTCCATTCTGCTATTCCACCTGTTTGCTAAGCAATTGTTTGTTAAACTTATATATCTTTCATCATCATCATCAGTGGCCCAACAGCCCTATGGTGGGCCAAGGCCATCTGCTTACAGGTAGATGTCGAGACAGGAAATGGTTTTCTTTTTATGGGGTAGGGTTGTCACACCTATGCCCAACGCTCTATAGTCATGCTAGACCAGGAACTATGGTTTAAAGCGGATTCCGAACCTCTACAAACACCCATGGCACCACAGGGACTCGAACCCGAAATCTGTGGCACCGAGCGCCAGAGACATTAAAAATCTTTTTATTTATCCTATACATACAAATTCACAATTTCAGGCGTGGAGCTTTCAAATTTGGCTAATAGATATCCTACACAAGATCGAAGGCTATTTAAAAACCTAATACTCTCCTTATTAATTGAATAAAAATCTTACTTTTATTGGTATTTTATGGTGCCAGTTAAGTTATTATAAAAAATATAATGAGGCAGAAAATTCACGGCTTTAGTTTTTAATTCGTTTTTCTAATTAATACTATAATATCCTTAAAAATAAATGCTAAGAGATAGAAGATGAATAACATTAATAAAATTATTGTAATTTCAGACAAGCTATTTAAAATCCATATCTTTAATCTAGATCAGATATTTTAAATCCATATGTTTAATCTAGCTCAGATCAGTTCGTAGCCTATCTTCAAGCTACACGTGCCCCAAGGTAATGCTAAATGAATAACTTTGGTGCAGCCCTTGCTTAAGGCATTAAGATAAACTGTCTCCGTATTGCCAGCTGCATTAGAACAATATAATATAATCCACAAAAATGCATATATATTAATTTTAACAAAATCAGTATATATAGGGCCTGATGACCGAATGACTAGGGCTCAGTGCCACAGGTTTCGGGTTCAAGTCTCGACGGTGCCATGAATGTTCGTAGTGGTTCGGAATCCACTTTATTTCGTAGCTCCTGGAGAGCATTGGACGTAGGGCTGACAGCCCTACACCGTAAAATGAAAACATGGTTCAAAGAAAATAGAAAAGAAAGAAAAAATTTAAAAAAACATCATTCATGAAACAATGAAACAAGAAAACAAACCGTAAAAAGAAAAAGATTCACGTGGCAGAGGCAACATGAATCTTCTCTGGCACATGTCTCTGAAAACATCTCTGCCACAAAAGAAAACATCTCGCCAGTAGGCAAACTGCCTTGGCCCACAATAGGGCTGTTGCTCCATTGAAGAAGAATAAGAATATATATACATATACACAGTCCAATCACATTAATGTGACCACCTGTCAAAAGCCATAAGCTTTTAATACTCCATAAGTAAATAAAGAATTTAGGATTAGTAAGGATTTAGCATAAGTATATAAAGGATGCCCTAGGACATCCTTTATACACACTCCACTGCAATGTGCTGCCACCTGCCTTTTGTGATTTGTTATTTCACGTTGACGTCAAAAGTAGGTGGTGATCACATTAATGTGACTGGACTGTGTGTTATTAATCAAAACCGTATTGAAAAAAAAATCTTATCCTTTAAAGAAACTAATCCATTAAATTAAAAACAAAAACTAAAAAGCTGTAGCAAGCGAAAGTGTCTTGCGACTTCGTAATTCTGGAATAAGATGACCCAGCTAATTATTATAAATCCCTAAAAACACTGATAAAATTTGTATAATCCACTTTATTTCTTTTGCATTATTTTGCCGCTGTTCCAATACATTTTATCAAAATTACTTAGGCTTAGTCATGTACAATACAGAGCATTTTAAAACTCGAAACAATTCAGAGACTCGCCTAATGAAAAATAAATGATAACGAAACGGAAATGACGTAATTGATCGCAGAAGATGAGATTTATTTAAGGAAATCTGATTTTCGGCAGCTCATTGAATTGCGATAAATTATTACTTATATTCTACACAGAGAATTGTGAAATGAAAAAAAAAAAATCAATTGAGTAATTAAAAGAATATTGGCTCAGCAAGAAAGTTCTTTTGGCTTTCGCTATGCTTTTTGGAGAATTAAAAATGGCGATGTTCTTGATTTATACCGAAAGAACTTTCCTGTCAACCCAAAATAAAACAAATCTCTTCAAAGTCACGATAATAAATTTTTTTCTTTTTACCTTAAGAATGATTTCGACGCATTATTCATAAAAATATATATTACATATAAACTACACAAAAAACAACAAAAAAGAAAATATTACTAAACACCTACTTGTGATTGCATATTATTTACCAGAAAAGTGATATCTTCTATGTTGAAATAACTCGTTTATCACACTCACAACGAGGTTTACTGAAAAATAGTTTCGGTTTCACCCGGCTAAAAGGTAGTAGACAAAACAAATAGTGCAGCTTCATGTGTTGGGTAATTTTTCTCATTAGGGAATCTTTCCTCTACAAGGCAAGAAATAATTCTTTTGCTGATTGTTGGGTCATTGAAATTCATCTTCCTTCTAATTTTGACTAATATGTTTTTGAAGCTCATTTTCCTTATATAAAAAGTAATTCAATTGTAAATGTTTACTGCTGATATTTAAACGGTCGGATAGTTAAAACGAGAATAATACAGAAATGTGTTTTATTTTATTAATTGATTTTACTCAAAAATGTGAATTGTCACAGAATTATGTTCCTATTTTCTCTACGAATTACGACATTTGGTAAATTAAAGAGATGCATCATAAATGTTCCTGATTTATACTAATTTTTATTTAATATAAATAACTATTAACAACATTTATTTACATTAATTTTTGTTAGGGCCATGTGAACAACATATTATTATAGTATTGTAGTAAATAAAGTAAAAATTGTATAAAATACAATATTAAAATAACCCTATTTCTTTTCTATTTCTCTTTTTTTCGCCTTCTAGAACCAGAACTTGTCAGAAACATCTGACAAAACCTTCTACCTCCACAGCTACTCCATTCAATAATTTGCTATTTTTTGAAAGTCACGCTTACCGTATTCATTTTTTTTAAATAGAGTGTTTTTGCATAGTTTATGAGACAATAAAAAAAACTGTAAGCGAAATAAAAAAAAATTTTCTCCCTATTGCGCATGCTCATCAGAAATATTGCATTATTGCGCATGCTCATCTGAAATATTGCATTATTGCACATGCATATCGGAAATATTGCACTACTGCGCATGCGATTAGAAAGCGTACGTAAAACCAGCATGACGGCAAAAGGATGAAACGATGAGGAATTAGATTATTTATGAAACTCGGAAAACAGAAATTAAAAGCTATAAATTAATTTAAACAAAATATTACTGCTAAATATATTTGCAAAATGCGGCACTATAAATAACGCTTTCTTTCTTAGAAATTAATTTCTTTGAACAAGAAACCTTCTCTTTATAGTACTTAGCATATCTACTCTTTCTTGGAAATAACGAATCTGCAATTTTTTTTTAAATATGTTTTCTCTGTTCTTTTGAAATTGCAACAGTATTTATCATTAGTTATACTCTAAAAACTGATTTATCTCTTAGTGTTTCATATATTTTATAAATTAAGTCATACCATACTTATAATAAGGATTAATTTATCATCTTTTTTATTTTCAACAATCTAAATAGTCCCTGCAATAATACTTCCTATACAGGAAAACTGAGAAATAATACTTTATTATACCATTACTCAACAGATAGAAATTTACTTGGCATAATTTGTAAAAATATTTACTCTGTATACAACTAAATATTCATTTTAGTTAAAATTATAATGATTTCAAACTTTTGCAAATGCTACAATAATTATGGACTAATATAACCAAAATTATATAAACACAAAAAAAGTTTTTCTGATCAGATTAACAATTAATATTCTAATTTAATTAATTAATTAATTTTTATGAATTTAAATTCTAATTTCAATAGTTTTAGATTTTTTTCTGTATCTTACATAAAGTAATCATCACGAAAAAGCATACCTTCACTAAAATTCCAGGTTCAACAATTTTGTTCTCATTTGTTTCTTTTAGATAGTAAATATTTTCTTCACTTTTGAATTGAAACAGTAGCGATCATTGCTTCTATGTTTGATTTCTGTTTTGAGAAAAATAAATAAATTCTTTAACGACAAATTATGATTTCCAAACATTTGCTTCAACTTGACAAAAAATATATACTTTAAGTTTTTTCGAGATTCAGAAACGGAAATAGTTTTCGTTGTACCTATTTTATCATCTATTTAAAATAGAATGCAAAATAAGTATTATTTCCGAAGCAAATAAAAATAAAATCTTTAAAAGAGCGACGAAAAATGTTTCCATTAAAATGGGTTCATTCTATGAAATATTAGAATATTGAACTATCCTAATACAAAATAATTTTTTTTAGAATACAATTTATCCATACGTTGCCATACAATGGAATCTTAATTCTTTCGAAAATATTCAGCAAACGATTGATAAATAAAAAGAACATTCAAAATTGCAGTTCATTTGTAGACGATTTTTGAACAGATTTTTTTTTTTTTAAAGTTACATTCTAATCGTTTGGCACAAATTAAAATTTGTTTTCATGATTATGTTTTGATCACGAGTTTGAGAATAATAATACTTTATCGTGTGATTCGAATCAGGTGAAAGCAAACAGGAATCTCTCCATTTCGCTGACACGACACATTTCAAACAAGGACAATATAATGTGCAGATATGATTTCTATACAATATGAAGGTAAAGTATCATTGATATCATTTCAAAGCGTTTGCCTTTAAAAGCAAAATAATTTCATATAATTAAAACAAAGAAAACGATATATTTATTCATAATAAAGACATCGAAAAAGACTATGTCGTTGAAAGGCGGTAATTAAATAATATATTTTTGTCAGTTTTTAGTTTTATTTCAAGGGAAAAAATGGACAGAACTTTTATGAAACCTGATAAACAAGGGGTTTTTTTTTTATTTTTTTTTTTTTTTTTTTTTTATATAAGATGCAAACTACTTTTCCTGTTTTTATTTTCCAATAATAAGACTATGTCTAAAGCTGAAGAAAGCCTTCAGATTTAATCACAAAAACCGTATAACCACTTAATTGGATACAAAAAGTTATCATGTTCCTCGTTTATAAAAGTGTTAATATCAATTGTTTAAAGTGTCACACGAACTTAATTTGTTAGTATCAATATGACCTTAGGTGAATACATTTGCACAGGAGAAAAGTGATGTAACTATAAGCCAATCTGTTATCACTAGTTCTCGCAAAATGAGCTATATAATGCTTCATGCAACTGAGCTATGGAGGAAAAAATCTGGATATGCGCGCAACGGTAGACTCATTAATTGAGTGGAAACGGTGGCTTACTTACCGTTGCAGTTAACGAAACAAGTCCGTCTGATATGGCCTTAACACTGGCTTTTAAGTTTAAAGTAATTTTATATATTGCTTAAAAACTCATAATATTCTGATATGGTACTCATAAATTATACTCGTTTGTGGATAATCTATCAAATTTTCCAAACTTGAAAAGTTAAAATTCATGACTATATTATGGATGGACTGGATAAATCTATAGGTCGGAAAGTAAATTTACTAGATTATAGGAATAGGGGAGGAAGGTGATAATGCTGCTTCTAAGGATGTTGATTGAAAAAAGGGTGGTAAACATGATTGCAGGTGTAACAAACCTGTTTGCATGGCTCTTGGGTAACGCTGAATGAACGGCATATCTTCCATTCAAATAACAAATAACAATAATATAATATAAATATAATAAATAAATATAATAATATATAATAACCAACAGATACAGCATTTGAAACATCAATATTTTTGTAATCTAAATGTATCAATTAAAATATACTTAAAAATGCATCACCAGTTATGTAATTTATCAAATTATTCTATTCCTTATATATATATATTATATATATTTAAATTACATAACTGGTGATGCATCTTTAAGTATATTTTAATTGATACATTTAGATTACAAAAATATTGATGTTTCAAATGCTGTATCTGTTGGTTATTATATATTATTATATTTATTATTATTTATTTATTATATTTATATTATATTATTGCTATATATATTATTATATTATTGTTATTATTATTATATTATTGTTATATATATAGATACATATATAATCAGTATATTTCGAGAGGAGCTTACACAAGGAAAATGGGAACAAACCAAATTAATTTTAAATTCTAAAACCTAATTTATGATTAAATTGATCCATTACTTATTCCAGTATCCTAAGAGAAATCTTATTTTATTCCCGTTAATTTTATACACTCTTTCCTCAAAATAAATAAAGAATTACTTTTAACTTTCTTCCTTATACATAAACAATAATTAAATAATGCAGGACATGAGTACCGATAAATGTTCTTTAGACGACGAGAAGCACGATATAATGACATTTCTTATCGTCAAACATTATTAAATATTATTATTTGCCATACATCGATGATTCTAGCATCCAATATTATATAACTTAGTCACAGGAAAAAATAAATAAAGTTTGAAAGTTCTCTTTAAGTTTCTGCCAGTTGTACGAATTTTTAAAGAAGCATATTATTATAAACTAAGGGGAAGAAATCGTTTCTTAAATATTTTACAAATAGGGCCTGAATGGCCGAGTGGCTGGCGCTCTGGCGCTCGATACCACAGACTTCGGGTTCGAGTCCCGGCGGTGCCATGGATGTGTGTAGTGGTTCGGAATCCACTTTAAACCGAAGGTCTCGGTTTAATATGAGCGTTGCGGGGGTAGTGTTATTCCGCGTCCGTAGCTTAAGTTAAGCCAAATAGCTTGAAGCTACTCTTCAAGCTACACGCACCTCCTGGGTACTGCTAAGTAAGTAACGTCGATACAGCGCTTGCCTTAAGGCATCAAAGACCATTGTCCAAGTGTTTTCCAGCTGCATTAGAACAACAACAACAACAAAAAAAAAATGAACAAATACAATTTTTTTTTAATAAATACCCAATAAATATAAATTTAAAAAAAAGCAATGTCTTATTATCCCTCTTTTGCTATTTAAAATGTATTCCGTTTCTTTTCAAGTATGCCACGTTAAAATGAACCGTAATGTATTGGACAACCAGATTGTAACTGGATGTGGTTGGGTTTAGATGCAAGTTAGAGAACTCACAGATTTATTTACCCACGCACACACCTACAATTAGTCACAGACAATATTTATCACATTTAAAGACATAAAATTATAGACGCGTGGAAAGATTCACTCCCGATACTCAGCTTTGCGCAGGATGCACGAAATATACTTCCTCTCCAGGAGAGAGTCTGTAGGCCAACTAATATTCAGGATTGCGTTGAATATATTTCCTGTCGTGGTGAGATATCGTAAACTAAACGTTTCTCAATGCGCGTCGTTGCACTGTACTTCCTCGTCTCGGAGGTACTACTCGAGTCTCGAAGCCTACTGACTATTTCACGGTTACAAAATAAAAATTGCAAATTATTTTAAATTCATATATGCTAGATTTTTATGTGCAATATCGATAATAATATATACATATAAATATTAAAAAAAAATTCCTATCAAGGAATGATAAAACAAATTGCTTTATTTTTATACGGATTTTAATGCATTTATATAATTTTAAAGTGAAAATATTTTAATAAAAGTTTGTTTTAAATTTTTTAGGGGGAAGATAGCAACTAAACTACACATACGGATTCAGCACTTTATTTTAATTTTTTGCTATCGTTAAAAAAATTGCTATAATTTATTTCATTCTTTTATTTATTATTTTTTTAGAGTAACAGATTTTTAGTTAATTTATTTTTTGATGATTTTCGTAACTTAGTGAAAGATATCAAAATATAAATTTCTTGAAGAAAATTTTCATCTGAAAGTATTTTTTAAAATCCATTACAAACCTATCGTTATTTACTTATTATTAGTCTTAATAAATTGCTAAATTATGACGTCAAAAAACCGGCAGTCATAATCACGGTAACTTACCAGTTCATCTGTTAAACCTGAAGTCCTTCCAAAACGCATTACATTACTTTCCACTCGCTTAATTGTTTCAAAATTCCTTCTGTACCAATGCCAACTAGAATAAAAAAAACTTTGCATCTGAATGACGAAATTTCGCTGACGTCATGACCACTAGACTACCTTCGTAAACGAGAAAAGCATAAAGAATAGAGAAAACATACGTATCTTTTTTTTAAATCCATAAAATTATGGGTATTGTTTTGAGAAGACAGGTTTGTCGTGTCTTTGACCACTTTCAATTTTGGGCGTTTTCACTGGAATCTATAATTTTTTTTAATTTGTTTCACGAACTTTTTTATAAAATCGTTTGGAATTTTTTTACATTTTTTTTTTACTATTGTTATGCATTTTGTTCTTACATTAAATTCTAAATTTAGCATCGTAAACTAAATATCTTCGTTCAAAATTTGTTGATTTTTAAAGATTTACAGATTTCTTTAAAAAAAATTAAGACAATTATTTAAGAGATTTACAGATTTCTTTAAAAAATTAAGAGAATTATTTAAGAGATTTACAAATTTCTTTTTTTTTTTTTACATATTCTCGACAAATTTTTTTTATATTTTACTTTTTACAACATATCCATAATTTTATGAATAAGCTTTACAACGACTCGGCCGATTATATTTAATTTTATAACTTTTTTTTTATCGAATTCTTGTAATGCTACCACCATAGTTTAAGTGCCAGATTGACACTTTGCCTTTCAAGATTATTAAGCTATCATGCTCTGGAATTTAAAGCTTAGCCATACTTCAACAGGTTAGCTGATTCAATTTCAGACAATTTTTTTAAAATTAAAAATGATTCAGAATTTAATTTGGAACTCTCGTTATCTTCTATATTATTAAAAGAAGGAAAATACATGACATGGCCTCCATTCTTTTGACTAAACCACTTATTTCGCATGTAAGATAGAAAAATGGTCTCTTTTTAAAATTTTCAGAAGACAGGTAAGAGTTGAAAAGGATAAGGTCAAAATACAAAAATAAAAGCTGCAAGGGGAAAGTAAGTCACACTCTTACGTTGAGTGATTGTCAATAACAACTATTAAGGGGACAGGAAAATTGTTGTTACCTATGTCTTTATTAAAACTCAAATCCATACAAATTTGGCTACTTACCGTAGAAACAAAAAAGCACGCATAAACAAATCAAAATTACAAATTGAAAAGACCAGACATTCTTAACAAAAGCGACCAAAAGGCCTTAAAAACAGTTAACTGAAAAGCGAATAAATAGTTAAAAGAAATTAAATAATTTAATATTTCATGTACTTTGAGGATTTAGAATTTTCTTTTTTAAAAAATAATTTTAACTTATTAATCAAAATGTTACTGGCGTCTGTGACAATCTTAAGTTATACGTGCCTCCTGGGCGGTGCTAAATGAGTAACGATTAGAGGCTATAGCTATTTGCCCCGGAAAAATGACTGTGCGTCATCTGAACTTTAAATTGGACAAATAAAGCATGCAAAAAGTTACATGTGTTGGGTCGGTTAGCTTTGTTTTTTTCGGACAGATTATGCTGGGCGCAAACACTATTTTACATAACACAATCTGCTGCAAATGTTCTTAGAAGGAATGTTCCACCAGGGTTGACTAAGAGTGAGAATTTTTATTGTCTGGCATGGATGTGCTTCCACTTACGCTCTTAACACGTCATTGTCTAAAGTTGTTCGTCCTCCTGATTGATATCAGTTGAAAAAAAAAATTCCAAAATTATCGGATATGAACTTAGAAAACCACCCTTGCCATTTACCAAAATCTAATGCACTTGGATAAACATCGCAAATGTTTTCGGTAGCAATTGTTGCGTGTGGTCAACTACCTTTGTGGAATTCAAAAAGCATACAATGCCGGATATGTACCTTTTCTATTATTTGCTGTCTATTTCACCTAAATGAATAATAATAATAAATTAGTTATTTACAAATAAATAAATCACTTAAACCTTAAAATGCCTCGACGAACTGATAAATGATAAACAAATATTGACATATGCAGAAACGACAGTACTTAACAGTAATAACAAAACTACTTTGTACCCTATGTTCCCTAGTTCAGATGCTTCCAGATTACCCGTTTTAAGATCTGACTGAGAATTTCTCCAATAATATGGCGAGTTGCTGAAACAAATACAACATCTTTATATGAATTTTTTTTTCTTACATCAAACTGTAGCGATATCCGCCATAAGAACTCTAGCAGCCCAATAGAATTTAGCCTCGGTAAAATTGTCAGAGTTAAAAAGTCATAAAATCAAGTGCAGTGCTTGCTGTCAAATGTAAAAAGTCCATGGCTTCAACTGATGAGCACAGAGGACAGACATCATTAGCAGTTACACCAATGCGGTGTAAGTGTTTATTAAGAAAATCAAGTCCTGTCGAGAGTCGGAAATTTGCTGTAAAAACTGCATGGGGCAAGTCCACTGGGATGGGTGCTGATGTTGCATCAGTTGAAAGGAGTTTGTTTTAAGGATCTGTCTATTTTCTTCTTTACCTCAGAACTAAATTGATGAAAGGATAAAGCAAATTGTGGCTGTGGTGATTTACAACCATTTTTGGTCAAGAGGTTGGCCTTTTCCTCTCCAGACACCCCACAATGGCTAGGAATCCACTGAAACACAATCTCTAAACCAGAAGCAATTGCATTGGACAGATTTATCTTAGCCTCTTCAACAAGGAAGCAATCACTAAATGTATAGAAAATAGTTACCAAGATTGAAGCTTGGGAGTCAATAAAGATAACTGCCTTATTAAGATTAGTAGTTAGTCAAAGAAGGTTTAAAATTGCTTTCCTTATGGCAAAAATCTCAGATCAAAATTGGAGGCATATGAATAATATACTATGAATGATAAACACGAAAGCACTTGAAGTAAACAGGTTTGATTTAAAATAATTTACAACAATATTTCCTGCTTTATAATCTAAAAGCTGTATCAAATGAATTTCATCAAGCATTAAAGAAACAAAAGGAATTTTCTTTTTAAAATTTTTGTCTTGCATAAAAAAAATGACATCAGAAAATGTTCATCCTCTAATTCATTTTGAGAACAAAAGATAGATTCATAACATATCATATGGGTATAGTAAATTATTAATTTTAAATGGAAAGATAAATTTTTTAGATTTGTTACATTTTGATTTTTAATTTGCACTGAAATTCTTTCATGAAAATAAAAATGCACAAACTTTATGTTAATTATCATAATTGCCTCTGCACATTACATTAAAAAAACCCCAGCCAAGCAGGTCCCTTCGCACTTGGGTTTATTTTTCTGTCCTATTTCAGGCAGCTGATTTACAGGAATCCTCAAGTATTGGTTTATCTCCTAGTTTTTAACTATTTGGGAACACTTCTAAATCATAATAAACGTGAAATTAAAAGTAAAGAACAATATGGCAATACTATAGTAAAATTTAGTTTAGTATATTTATAGAAGCAGTAAGTTTGCTTATTGTAAATAAAATCAAATAGTTTTATTAGAACCACTTTTTAGATATAACCAAAATCACCTCGATATAACTCGATTAAAAATAACAAATACATTTATGAATCAAGTAGAATGCCCCCCCTCCCCAATTACAAACTTATTTTTTATGTATAAAGGGAAGTATTCTAACTATATAGACATATTTGGTAATAAACTTATCAAAATAAATAAGATATGCTTCACTCTGGGAAATGAGACATAGCTATACTGTATAAACAGAAAATAACAAAAACAAACAATCATTTTTATTTTTCCCCAATCTGTATTTTTTAAAAATAAATGTATTGCATGAAAATTTATATTCAATCATGCACTTTTGAAAAGTTTATCTAATAAAAAAAAAAAGTAAAATATGATATTTTAAATAATAATAAAGTATTTAAAAATATAAAAAGCACTTTCCCTGATTTTATACATCAAAATGGAGGAAAATAAATTAAAAAATACAGATACAAAATCTCAAGTTGCCAAATAGCTATAGCAGGTTTTCAGTTTTGATGAATTATAATTCTTTAAAATATTTATCCTGTTACACAAAACTGATAAACCAATCTTAATATATATGGTAATCTTGTAAAATTATAATAAAAAGATAATACTGCTTTTAAATAGGTTATTTTTGTATGTAATATACTTCTGAAAATCCAAACACAATGCACAATGGCATTGTTTTAACTAATATTTGACATTAATTAAAATCGAAACAACTCCCATAAAACCACACATTTATTTCAAAAATGCATGTTAGTACAAGAAACATTATTGTGACATGATTCATTTGCATTACATGTGCAACAAAAGATACACAAATATATATATAATATTCCATACTTATAACATGAATAATCTTCTCATTACAATACATTTTTTATAAGAAATGCAAAACAAAAAATATAAAGGAATGTAAAACAAAAATAATAAAATAAAACTCGCAAAATAATAACTGCATTACTTTTATATTTAAAAGTCAGAAAGCAACATAAATGAAATATATATACATATGAGCAAGATTTTTGGAATAAATACAGGTGATACATGTTTACTCAAAACATTTTAATACAAATTCAGAAAAATATTGAATTTTTAAAAAAATAACTATCCATTATATTTCTATTAACAGAAACTTCTCATATGATTAAAAAAAAAAATGAAAACATTGAAGGAAACACTTTTTAAAAAAATAAAATAGACCATTTTAAATTTGGAAATAAATTTAGAGCAAAATTAAACTGGTACATTATAAATAACAAATATTTTCTTCAGTAAGAGTGTAGAGGGGGAAAAAAGAAAACCCATTAATCTTTATAGAAGAAAAGAAACTTGATCACTGGATTATGAAATGCATACAAAATCTATAATAATTTTAGATTGAATTAAGAAAAACAAAATTTGTGCTTAATCGAACACTTTTCTAATTGGAAATATTGTACAAATTTTAGTTTTAAAAGTTAAAACAATAATCGAATAGAATCATTTTACAGTTATTACTATTTGGAAAAGAAAACTGATTTTATTACAAAATCTGTGATAATACATATAAATGCATATACAATATAATACAATTAGTTTTTTAAATAGCCCTTTAAATCCTTTTTCATTTGAACACAATTTAAATAAAAAATAAAAACATTATACATTAATTTCTCCTTATCCAGCATTTGATAGTTTGGCACCGATAGAGCCTCTGTTTTTGTATGACTTTTTTTGGATTAGGGCATTTGTTGATCTTGACGACAAAATGCTGGCTATATTTTATCATAAATGTCAGTTTTAGTTCCAATATAGTGTGTTTTTTGTTTAATATATGTATGTTTTAACCATTTATATTTTTGTCTGGAGTGCTTTATTTTTATATCCTTCTTGAAACTATAGTGATGCTTGATAATCCTGCATGGCCATCATTCCAAATTAAAGAGAGGTTAATGTATTTGAATGAATTGTAAGCTAATATCATAGCAATTACTATAGTCTAAAGTTAATACAAATGCATTTTCAGATACAAGTGCACATTTGGCATATAAATTACAATGAAAAAAATATACAGTTATAAAAATTGTATTAGTTAAGGTACATATAGAAAATTCCCTTTTCCCTCTACAAAATATTACTTTCATTGAATGTATAGAAATACTTCCAAGCAATTTACACTTAGTTATATGGCCCTCTGTTCATCCAAATACTGTAAGGTAATCAGATATTACAAAATATATTATACATTTTTTAATACAGAAAAGGAAAAAATATATGTAAGTAAAAATCAAATCTGCATTCAACATTCCATTTTAAAAATATAATCACTTGCCTTAATTTAAGAATACAACACATTTAATCAATTTAAAACAAGAAATAATTTATTTTAGATAAAAATTTTTTTTTAAAATTACTGCAAACTTAAAATGGTAAATAAGCTAAGGTATTTCAAAACAATCAAATTAAACTAAAAATTGTATTGATAACATGTTAATAAAATATTTTAATTTTCAAATGATTATGTAAATAGGAAAGATACATAGATATAGATAGCCGGAACAAAAATTAAAAAAGTTATGAGAGTGATATACTGATTTTATGATAAAAACAAACAAACTAATGTAAAGAATAAATGCTTTAATTTTGAAAAAATTCTTATTAAACATGAAAAAAAGAATTTAAAGTACAACAAGCAGTTTTTTAAATGTGCGTTATAAATTGTAAATGATATTACTTAATATTTTCAAGTTATCCAGTTTAAATATTTGATGGGTTCTCAATAATACTATTTTACAAAAAATAAAGCAGCAGTGATTTAAAAACAGAATATTTTATAGAAAATAAATGTGCTCTTCATTTAACAGGTAAATCATAAACGAAAGACAACTGTAGTGTTCATGGGTTTCATATTGCGTCTAAAATATACCATTTTTAGTTCAACCACAGACTACATGGAATGGTAAACAACCTGTTTAGTGGCAGAAAAGTATGATTAAAATTACACAGAATTTTTTGCATTTTAGCTTTTTAATATCGTGTAATTTAAAGTTTTAATTAATAAAAATTATTTTTATCGCAATTAAAATATCTCCTAAATGATATTTCTTCTCCCATGATGCTTATATCTTTGAATCTGCTTGCCAATTTTCCATGCTATCGGTGGTTGGACTATACTAACTTAAATGTTCAAAATAATAATAAAACTTTTAATTCTCATTTTATTTAGCGAAGAAAAATTCTCAAACATAAAATATGTTTTTATTTAAATAAAACAGCAATAAAAGTTGAGGAGAAACTAAAAGTCAAATTGAAAAGATCTGTTCAAAGATCTTTCAGAAGTGAACACAGTACAATATTCCAAATTTAATCAAGTTGTTTGGATATTTAAGTGAGAAAGGCTGGATAGAAGATCTTTAACATCTGTATCAACCTATAAGAAAATAACACAGAGCAAAAATGATTAAATAATAGTTATATTTTTGTTTCTAATTTTGTAAAATGATATTAAAAAAATAAAATTGGAAAAAGTTAAAGAGGCAAAATATTTGAAATACAGTTAATTAATAAAAAAATTGTAGTTAAAATAATTGCAAACATTAGTAAATGTAGAATAAAGCATTAACTCTTAATTTAGTATGCCTTTATTGTAGAGCGAAATTAAAATATTAATAATGAAAAGTTATTTTATTTATTTAAATCTGTACATATGTGTATAGATATATACATTTATGACTATACATACTTGACTAAACAAAAACTATTTCTCTGATTTTATTAGTTTCCTGGCTTTCTCTCTACTCAGAATCATTTTAAGTGTATGATATACATTATAAAAAACACTTATATCATATATTAATTATTATTTATATATGTAAAAAGAATTATTTTTAAAAAATACAGTGAACATCCTAAAAAATCTATTACAACAGTATATTACTTTTCTTATAGGTAAAAAAATACCAGAAATTTTAACAAGATAATGAATCTATCTTGGATCTAAAAAAATAGCAGATGTCACAAATAAGTTACTCAATCCAAAAATAATAAACAATGATAAGAGCTCAGCAAATTAAAAGTAATAAATAAAAAGAGTGAAAACAGATCTTTCTGAAAGTTTCATTAGGATTTCTGTTAGCCCCATTCACCAGCTAATCACTTTTATTATTGAAATGAAATTCCAAAAAGTTGTCATATTCTTCACAGAAAGCTGTTCTAAATTGCTGTTGCTATGATAGTTAACTTGGCAACATTGGGCTTTGGATGAAGAGAAATGATTGGCAATTTTCCTGACTATTACATATAAAAAAAATTGCATGACTTTTCCCTGATTTTCTGGTTCTGTTGTCACCCACCCTATTATATAATTTTAAATTTATTAATACCTTTTTTTGATACCTTAAAATTAAGTTTGATAATTTACACCTAAATAATGCAAATTTTCATAAGATCAAACAAATCAAAGATCTTTCAAAAAGACCCCAAAATACTATAATGAGAATATTATTAGTTGTAAGCTTTAAAAGAACATTAGAATTAATACATAGAAAAAAATTATTCATTACAAGTTGAGAAAAGTATATATATATATATTTTTTAAAGACAACACAAGTTAGGTTTATAAGTTGTGGCAGCTTATTAAATAAAATGAGAAATATACCTCCTCTCTGGTTTGATGATGATGAAGTCTGTTTGAAAAGCTGTTGATCAAATCCATTTCAACAGACCTTCCTGACCTTTGAAGATACACTTGCATCATTTCCAGAACCTAAAATGGAAATTATTTAACTATTCATACAAAGAGAAATAAAATTTTAATAAATTAAAAGTCATATAATTAATTAAATATAGTTTCTTACATGCTCTACTTCTTTTTTCAATTGTGCAGATGAATATTCAGTATTCCTTTGGAGAAGTTTCAGTTTTGACTGTGCTAACTGAAATGGAGAACGGCCAGAATAGTCCAATGCATTTATATCAGTACCTAAAAATGATGATTTTCCATTTAAATTAGTTGAATAAACAAAATATGTACATTAATGAGTGTGTAATGAATGAGATAAAAATTTATCAAAATTAAATTCGAATCCAATAACATGAAAAATGAATTTTTAATTACGAAAATTATTTTATAATTTGAAAAAAATTTTTAACATTTTTTCATGGTAAAAGGGAAGAAATAGAGTTTTATGGGAAAAATATATATGTTCATGAATCACCATTATATGAATGAAATATTTATATAAATGTAGATTAGTTGCTGTTGATTAAATAATGGAACACGCTTTAAAAGTAATAGATTCAAACTATTCTTATTGATGGCATAAGCAAACCTAGTTTATTTTTTTTACTGGCATCAGTATTACAGATTATTAGAAAGTCTCCAATTAAATTTTATAAATAATAACAATTGGATTTCTCTTAGATGGATTTTATAGAGCTGAAATTGACATCAAAGAGAAATTATTTTCAGATGATTGGCTGAGATTTATTTGTAATTGTTGTTGTTTGTAATTCAAAATATTGATGTCTAAGACTATAAACTGGCAAGGGCAAAACCAGAACTGTGCCTAATTGGATGTTATCTACAAACAATTTGCAATGTAATGCATCCATGCACTCACTGAATTGATTTAAAATTGTTCTTTTGGTGCAGGGCAAAACCTCATATTAAAGAAAGCACAAGAAATGAACAGCACAATATCTTGTTCATAACTTAAAAAAAGATAGAATTGACTCATTTATATTTATTTTGTAACATTATATTCAAATTTTACAATGACAAAGCGTATTTAATAAATAAGTAACCTTTTAAATTTATCTCAAACAAAATAAATTAAAATGAACTATTAAATTTCCAATAATATTGCAATCAAAATGTAAATATTTACAAGAATTCTCTACAATTAAAAAAAAAAAAAAAAAAAGTTAATGTCAATAAAATGATTCCTATTCCAAAACCTTTTTAATACACTATTGATATATTTATATTAATATAATATTTTTATAATTTTTTAAAAATATCTTTCCTATTTTACATATGAAATTTTTTTTCTTGCAAGCATCAATTTTGACAATTTTTTTAGAATTCTAAAATTGTATGTGTATGTTTTTCTTTGCATTTTTACAGAATATTATTGCATTGTTATTTACTGCAATAAGAATACAATGATTAATTTATATATCAATATCAAAATTACTTACCAGCTTTGAGTAATAATGTAACCATTTCAATATGAGTGGTACAGGCAGCTAAAAATAATTAACTATGATTATAATTTGAGGCTAATTTAGTTAAAAAATTATATGAAAAAATATTAAAATATATTTAGATTACTCAACAATTTAAAAACAATTCAAAATTTTGTAGAAAGAATATGTTATTATCTAAACTTTATTTAATATTTTAATATAATTTCTGAATACAGTAAATTCTCTTTAATCTAGCATTCCATAATTCATCGATCGAATTTTCATTATGTTGAACTTGATAGCCAGACGGCTACACAATATTGCTTTCATTTTCATTAAAAATTTTCACATTTAATGAGTACTTATACATTAAACACATTAAATAAATACACATTTTAAATTTTTACGTAGATAGCTTTTCTTTGGTATCTCTCTTAAAACTATATTCATACTTGATAATCTGGCATGGCTGATTCAGAACATACTGAATTAAAGAGATGTTACTGTATATTAAATTCTTACTTAATTATATTAAGTACAAATTGTATCAAATTATTATAATGAAAAAAATATAAGATTTTAACAGAAGTATTTTAACTCTCTGAAAGTTTTGAATTCTTTATTTTTAATACTATTAATAAAGTAAAAAATAAATTAACTGTAGCAACTCCTTTTTTCATCCTTTCCGACCAATAATAATCTAATCATAACACTCACTTAAAGCTCGAATATATTTGAAGAAATTTTAAAAAAATCAGTAGAAACATAAAAGTGGAAGACTCTAAGAAAATATAAAATGATATTAAGAAAATTTTGCAAGGAAACATTTTAAAATTTATTAAGGCATCAAAATTAATTTTAAATAAATTACAATCAACAAAAGAAAGACACAAATATAATAAAACAGTAACAAAAATCTTACCCAAATGCAATGGAGTATTTCCAACTAAATCCCGTTGATTAGGATCGGCTCCTCTCTCAATTAAAAGTCGAGCTTTGAATAAATTAAAAATAAGTTGCATGTATTATTACCTTCTTTCTAGGCATGATATATATTAGAATGGGGCTTAAAAGCCTTGAATTGAATTTCTTTATATTTTATTTTTAGAAATCTCTTTCATTTACTTTGTTCTTTTAGATATAAAAATAATACATAAAATGTTTGAACAAATTTTAATATTTAAGGCACAGTGCAATAGCTTTAAAATTTATAAAAAATAGAAAAAATGAAAATGTTGGCTATATCTTAAATGTGTTATTTTAAAAAAATGTATTTTATATATTATGATTTTTTAAAATTTTATATTATTGCTTTTAAAAAAGCTGATAAAGTCTTTTTCCTGCTATCAGGCTGCCTTTTATAATGATCTTCTAATAACTTGTAGTTACATTTCAACATGAGCTATCATTGCACTGTATTCCTGAATAAGTACAGTCGGATGTTTGGTACAATCATTTATTACTTGCAGAGATCTTAAAAGCTGATACTTTGGAAATCTTAATACATTTGGCACTATGGTCTAAAGACTCTGGTTTTAATTCCAACGTAAAAATTCCATTTGAAGAAAGATTGTTACAAATAGATTACACATTACCACTCCTTTTGAATATTGTTTTGAGCTCTTTTGCCTGAAATAAGAACAACACCTCAGCTCATATCAGATAATTTTACATCAAGATGAACAAGAATATCTGATGGTCTAATACAAAAAACACCTTCCAATTGAGGAATCTCTGCAAGAAGAATCTTTGCATGTGCCATTTGTAGCTGACGACAGAGAAGTGCCTTTTTACATTGGGCAAGAAATCAGATTACCTGCATTAGACAGCAATGGTTTTTGTACTCTTCATAGATGATTACAGGTTTAGTCAGGAAAATAATTTAGATTATGCTCTGACTTTGAGAGAGCAAGGCACACTGATACTACAAATCTGAGGTCATTAAATGAGAAGAAACATGGGACATTTCACATGGTCGAGCTCAATTCAAATATTTGACAGCTGAACTGTCAGTATGGCAAGTCAACACAGCAATGCTTACATCTAGAGATGGATATAATTATTTCTAAAAAGCATTTATTTAATCTTGTTTTACAAAAATCTATCATTAATTTTTCAACGCACAGTGGATTTTGTATAAAATGTGATTACTTGGAAATCATGCTCGATTTTAATTAAAGATATGATATAGATATGTATAAAGATGCATATTTAAATATGCACAAATATATTAATCTGTGTCTGTAACAATAAACATGACTATGCCTATACACATAAGAGTATATTATATTTGTCTGTGTTTATATATATATATATCATAAGTATATTTGAGAAGAAATGATGAATTTGGAGTGAAAAAACTGTAGAACAACATACATTAAATAATCAAATTGATTGACAGAAATCTAATTCATTAATACAGATACATATAGAGAGCTTGATAGACGAATTTTAACAGAAAAAAATAATATTTAATTTTTCTACAAAACTATTTCTAATTATAGATTTGAAAAATAAATCTATATCTTATTATAAACATAAAGATCAATAAAATAGCAATAAGCAAACCATAATATTTACATACCAATTTCAGTATGACCACCTGCAGCTGCAAAGTGTAATGCACTTCTTTGTCTATTATCAGATGCACAAGGATCAACATCATTGTCTAACAAACTTTTAACTGAAATATAATTACTGCAACTCAATAAATGTTTAAAAAAAATAATAAAAGTAATTTAAATAATAAGATGTCACCAATATGATATCCAGGATTTTCTGACAAGGCATTAAACTAAGCATTTTTATAAATGAAATTAATCAGCAATCAGTATATCAATTAATAATTAAAAATAATATCTTTGAAAATTAATATATATTACATTCACATTTAATTTATACATTGTTTCAATACAAATCTTACGCTAAATATTGTTATAAATATTTAAAACTAATTTTGTTGTTTTAATTGTTTTATTATAATTGCAATACAAAATTGTAGGTACAAAACTATATGGAGGATAACTTGTAGTGATGATAAATAAAATAATTTATCTTCAATTAGCATGCAAAAAGACAGTTAAAAATAAACAGCTCAATTTCTTTTCATATGAATCAAAGAGTATAATTTAATTTTTTTAAGAGTCAATTCGGGTATACATGCTTTAAAAAAATTATAAAACTGATTATGCATAAAAAAGCAGCTTTTCACAGTTGTATTTGAGCAGACAATACATTACTGCATTTTTTAAGTGAAATTAAAATAAAAAAAATATTATAAATTGTTTAAAAATATTTTAATATATCAGAATTTTAGCTGAAGCTTTTAGTTTTATCAGAAATATGATTTTTTGGTAGAATCCTTAGCAAAACATTGAAATGATTAATTAATAAAACTTTTTTTTTATTAAAATTCATTATATGTTTTTGATCTCCCTTAAATATAAGTAGAAATCTTACGATCTTAATCAATTTAATGTTTGTCTTTTCCTCATTTTACTTCTATTTCAAATGCCATAATTTTCTGAAACTATTTGAAAGACAATCACGAAGAGTTTAAATATTAAAAAAATTTTTTCATTTTAATTCATAATTTAATAACTTAATAGATGAATAAGCTCATATATTCAATGAATATTTTAGTGAACATTCATCACATAAATTAAAATATCAATAACTGTTATGCATTAAAGTTATTAATAATTGAACTTTCAAAAGAAACAAACTATATATATTTCTGCAGTAAAAACCTATTAATTTACAACAATACTAGCTGAATTACAATAAAAATAACAAACAGTTTTGAAATGTAGTTAATTCTATAAGCATCATAATTTTTTTTTAATTAAAGATAGCAATTGTACTATTCTATCTAAATTTATTCAATTTGCAATTTCTTTTCTTTTTAAATACATCTATAATTCTAAATATAATTTTTACCGGTTTCAATAGCATTGCAATTGGCAGCAGAACGAAGTTTTCTTTCACCTAAAAAAATGTGATAAATACCATTACTATAGTGCATATTAAAACGGCAACAAAAGAATTAAACTTATTTTGAACACTTATATGATATGAGCATTTATGCAGCTTTATTTTATAATGAATCACACTTGAAAACAATCTTTTGTTTCTCGGAGCAAAGAAAAAAAATGAAAGTATGAGGTTTAATTTTTTAAAGTTCAAAAGTTATATAAATTCATTCAAATTGTAATTGGAATTGTTATTTCAAATCATCATAATCATTTCATACATTTAATTTGTAATGGATCCTTTATAATGAATATCTTTATTTTTTAATAAGGAATATTGACACAAAAAATAAAGTATATTTTAAATTAGGGTGAACAATAGAGAAACTTTTAAGAAATAATACTTTTAAAATCTATAGTTGATCTATAGTATACTTTGATCTTAAAAATAGATAGTCACAGTATCTTGTAAATTTATTATTCACATTAGAAACATATATGTAATATTTAATACCGTATGATACTTGAAATAAAAGCCATAACATAATAAGGAACATTCAAATGAATAATGAAACAGGAATAAAATATTTACAAATTATAATAAATTTAATGAAATTCTAAAAATTGCAAGTGATAGCAAAATTGAAATAAAATTAAACCAAATGTATATTACAAATTTAAAAATAGTGAACAATTAGAATTCTATAATTTATAAAAAATGATTTTACATTTAGGATATAAAAACCAAGGAATACTACAAAATATATTATATTCATACATTAAAAATCACATCAGAAAATTATCCCGGACAAAATAATCCTTTACTCACCAATCACTTCGTCAACATTAAGAATTGCTTGCTGCTTCCATCGGACTGCATTTTTACGCCTCAGACCAGGCTTTATTTTACGAATTTGTTCTTGTTGTCGATAATCGCTGAAACCATAACTACAAGCTGCAGGTTGTAAATTTCCAAATGGCATTACCAAATGAGGATAAGTAGGATGGGCTTTCTCCACAAAATCGTTAACATCCTAAGGAAGAAAAAATATTACAATATTTAATGAATAATCCAAACTAATTAATTATTTCAATTTGTTTTATTTATTTATTACACAGATTAATTTAGATCATACTTCGAAACCATTTGAATTTGAATTTTATAAAACAATTTTTTGTTTTAAAAAGTACACACCATGTATTGAGAAATAACATTAGAAAATTAAAATTCTAAAATTATTTAAATTAGGTAATATTTTCACTATTTAATAAATATACTTCTTGTCCTGCAAATAACTGACGAAATATTTTGATACAAAAAAAAAAAAAAAAAAAAAAAAAAATTAAGAAAGAGTTTAGATATATAGTTCCAAGTTTTATAAACAATAATGTCAACAATAAAATGGGGCATAGTAGGGGTATTTCCCCATTTTAAAACTAATGTTTAAAAATTCAGAAATATTTCTTCCAAATTTTTTATAATCTAAATATTTCTCCAATAAAATTAAAAATGTAACTGAAAACAATTTTATTAAAAGAAAATAGATGCTTTTTTTTTTTTTTTTTCTAACCTTATCTTCGTCTGAACGCGATGGAGATCCTACTGACATGCTATTGCTCTCATTGCTTTCGCTTCCAGTATCCACTCCAGAGTCACTTTCCGTCATTTTTTTACTATATTAACTAGAAAGAATAACAAATATACAAATGTTATTTTCTGTATTACAATTATCTTAGTTTTGGTTCTACGGATGTCAAGCAAGTTTTCCTGAGTATAAAAATAAACAAATTCCTGTCGTTACGGTTATGCGCAATAAAATCAATTGTCTTTAATATAAAAGATTTTATTTCAAGAGGCGAAAATGTCTGTTAAAGAATAAAACATTATAAAAAGATTAAAATTTCTTAAAATACATTAATTTACTTTCATTTTGCTATAGCAATTAAATCTTGAAAAATTTCGTCGATACTTATTAGTTAAAATGATCCATCGTAGAAACCTAAATTTAACCCTTTTAACAACTTCCTGTTTGGCAATGGATCAAGTTTACGTTTACAAAAAAAACCGAAAATAAATATTATTGCTATGTGCTGGTCTAGTTGTAATATTGAGCTTTAGTTACAGTTTACATGAGAATTTTTGTTTTGTTAATCATTTAGCGAATTAATATAACTGTATCTAATTTTTTTTATTATATTTTTAAATAGCTCAATACCTGCACATAAATTATATCGAAAAATATATTATATAAATATTTATTGTATCTTTTTTTACAAAATAATTTATTAATAGTATCAAGTTTAAAAACTACTTCATTAGCATACTACAGTAATAAATTTTCTGTATTAATATTTATTAATAGTACGTTTCAATATTCAATTTAAATAGCTGGTTTTTTTTTACTGATTTATTTTATTTTATGTTATTTAGTCATTCATTAATCTTTTCTTTAGATACATTATGATTAGAAAGAGATCTTTGATGAGTGATATATGTGAAAATAAACGAAGAAAACTTATTTGTGGTGATAGTGAATCAAGTATTGGTAAATATTCTAATAATACTTATGTAATTAAACAAAAAAAGTAGATATGTAAATATTATTTTATTGATATTATTATAGTAACACTTTATTCTATTATAGTAAATAACACTTTGTTCTGTTAGGTTATTATGTAATATTCTTAATTAGAATTTAATTAATATTGCAAAACTGTTTAAATTCTTTTCTGATTTTTTTTTTTTTAAATTTGTATTCATTTATTTATTTTTTAATTTGTCTTTGAATTTATTTTTATTTATTTATTTTTTTTAGAAATTTTTTGTAAAATTCCATATTTTTTTTACTTTCTTACACACATGTTATATATCTAAAACATATAAAGTGTATGCTTATATCAAACAAAATATTTATATATATATATATATATATATATATATATATATTTAATTTTATTTATTCAATGCCATAAGAAAATCTTTTAAAAAGTCTTATTACTGGCTGATACTGAAGCTACTATGTGTTACTTTTTTAATGAAACATTCTTAATCAGTTAAGTTATATATATATTTTTCCAATATTTCCAAAAACCATAAATGCACATAAATCATTGCTGGATATTGGTTTATGTGGAAAAGAATTTTATTACTGAACATATTAAAGGTTTTTTAGTCTTGTATGTATACTAATTTTAATTTTTAACCTTTTTTAAACATTTTTCTGCCTTCTCATATGCCATTCAATTTTAAGGATTCATTATTATATAATATTATCATGCAATGCATTATATAATGACATCTTACAAATTATTTCAAAATTTCTATTATTCCTATATGTTTAGAATATATATATATATATATATATATATTGTTAACATAGTATATAAACCATGCAATAATACATATTAATTGTGCTCCAAATATATACAAGTGCCATAAAAATTAGAGTAAATTGAATTATGATTATACTGTTTTAATGGCTTATTTGATTAACTAAATCAATATATATAATTCTTTAACAATTGAGAAATCTTGCAATCTTGAATATTGCAGTTATGAGCTTGAAAATTGAAATAAACCTTTTAATAAATGAATTTAAAATTTGCATTATTGTATTATTTAATATTCATATTAGAATTGCATAAAAATACTGTTTTGTTTGATTGTATTTTATAATTTATCTGCGTTTATGCATAAAAACTATTTTTTAATGTGTATCATTATAAATTTCAGAGATAATTCACAAATAATTGCTTAGATGTTATATCATTAGTGTTAGTGGAGCTTTAAATCATGTATATACTCTTATAGATGCTTTGCCCAGTGATACTAAAAGTGCATTATCATATATTGCTTCATCTTTCCCTACTGAAAAGTTTACAAATAAATTTCCTCCAATCGTTCTGAGGCATCAAATATATGCATTTGTAAAATGTAGAACAGATGTGGATAAGGAGTTGGTAAGTAAATATTTTTATTTGTCAGACTTTGTTGAGTAAATATGCCTTTTTATTCTTTTTTAAGATATAATAATTTTTTTTTTGACAGTTTAAAAATTGTTTATGATTTAAATATAAAGAAGAAATTGTTTTATATTAATAAAGAATAGAAGCATAATTCATATAGCTTGATGCCATACTTGTGTTTCTTAAAATTTGATATATTGGCTGAAGAATAGCCTTGATCACCATATTGTCATAGACTTATCAATGCAGAGATTTTGATGTAGTACATAATTGTTCTTCACAATTTTATTAAGTGGTTCAAAACAGATCTTATTTTTTACAATCTGTTATCTCTTTTTAAAGTGCTGTCTTCAAGATGAATAAAATTTGGAATCAACTGAAATCTCTTTCGACTTTTGAGGTTCAATTTTGCTGATCTGTCACAAGTCTTTTTTTTTTTTTAACTATAAAAGTAAAATTCTTCCAAAAAGAAAAAAAAAAAGTTTACTAATTTTTCAATAATGTTGTTGCGAGCATGTAAATGATGGAATAGATGGTTTATAATGATTAATCATCATCAGAAATGCTAATTTCATCATTTTCATACGTTTGTAGTTCTACTGATTCTTTAAAATCATTGGAAAGACTTTAAACTGTTGTAACTTGCAATAACTCTTCGATATTATGTATGATTTTATAATACACACTTATTTAATTACTTAGCTTGACAATTTTGTTGACATCAACAAGGAGTTTCTTGTGCCAATATCTTTTCTTAGTTACTGCCATACATTCTGTTGTACTCCTTTTAATTCTTTGTCATCTCATTTCAGGAAAAATTGATGTTGTCTACAGCATCCAAAACTGTATATATTTTTCTTACCATATATAATTTCTTCCTTTTTTTTTTTTTTTTTTTTTTTTAAAGGTCTGAAACTGAGGCACTTCAGGATTTTTGTTTTATGAATGCTATGATAGTTTTGTTATACAGTTTGCATGTAACAATACCAGTAATAGCTTTCTTTGGAAAAAATGGTCATTTTTCTAATTCATGCCTTAGCAGTTCTCCTTCGATTTTTGCACTCATGTATTATGTTATTTATGTGTGTGTAAATATATATATATATATATATATATTTAAAATGCTGTAAATATGTGTGAATATTGTTGAATTATACATTGCCTGCATGTATATATATGTAAATGATAAATGCATATCAATTTTAGTTGCAATCTATATTGGTTACTGTATATATAATTATGTTGAACTTTTGGTTTAATTATTCATTTTTCAATTTATTTCTTCTATTTTAGAATGAATTGAAAAATCAAGGGGAATTAATATTATTTAGGATTGGAGAAAGAAATAATCAGTTAGCTATAATATATACAAATGATTACACTCAATATATAGATAGAAGTTGTCGGAAAAGTCCAGTTATAGGTATGCATTATTTTATGTTTTTCAAATATGTATATATATATATATATATCAATGCTTTTAAAAAATAGGCTTTAATTTTCTAGAAATCTTTAAAAAGTTTATCATTCTGTTTAATATGAACGTTTTCCGCGCTTTTTAATTTAAACTTTTATAAACAGTAAAACGTCTTTAAAACGAAACCCTGATAAGTCGAAAACCTCCACAACTCGAAAAAATTTTTTGTTCCCTTCCTCCAAGCCCCAAAACCTCCATTACTCGAAATTTCAACCCTCTATAAGTCGAAATAATTAGTCAATCCCCACAAGTCATTTTGGATATATTTTCCCCTCCGTAACTTGAAAAAAAAACAAAAAAAATTTGGACCTCTGTATCTCGAACATTAGCAATGTTTGATTTTACAACCTTTACAACTCAATCATTTGAAACTAATTACCTCTATAGCTTGAAGAAAAATAAGTTACTGACTTTAAGGATTTGCCGACAATGCACGGCATTGTTTCCTAGAAAACAATGTATGAGTATATAATAAATAGAATAACCAATTCTATGAAATAGCAATTCGGAAGAAAAAGAATTTTCTGCTCTTTATAGCTTAGATAATGCTATTGATAGAGAATGATCGAATTGTCTAAAGCAAAACAAAAATAATAATAACTGACTTTTTTATTACATAATATTTTTAATTTTAAGGTTGTTTCGAAATTAAGTTGATTTTTTATTGTAGTGCATAATATTACTTTTAAGTTGCAAATAAACATGTTTATTACCTCTGTAACTTGAATTTTTATTTATTTTACCTCTCTAACTCAAAATAAGTTAGAAAGAATTTAAACCTCTATGAATATTTCCTTACAAAATCCGCTTAAGTCGAAAACTCTATAACTTGAATTATTTGTGTCTCCCTTGAAGTTCGACTTACAGAGGTTCTACTGTAATGTAAAATATTGCTAATAAATTTCTATTTGAAAATTTAATATCTATAAATAATATAGAACTATTGGTTTAAATTTGATTTCTTCGAATTGCTAATGAAAATCTATTCTAAAATCCATTCATCATTTTCTGTATTAGTGTAGGAAACTTTTATATTGTTACATGAATTGAATCAGCATGAATTTTTTTTTAATTTTCAAGTAATTGAAAATAAATTATAAAAGATATTACTGTTTCTAAGTATTTAACAATAAAGAGCTGAATTATTAAAAAATTTATCTTATATTTTATGAAGTTATAACAAGTTATTAAAACTACTTTATTGAATTAGATTCTTTATTGATGAATTGCTTTTTTTATATCTGTTTGTTAAAATATATATTGAATTTTTTTTTCTGTTTTGTTATATATGAGTTCATAAAAACAATACAGTGTGATAATTATTTATATATATATATACAATTGCATTGTTTCTTTCTAGAAAATTTTCTTAAGAAAGTGTTAGCAGTATGTCCCAACATAAAATATAGTAATACAGTTTTAAGAACAGATTATGGTTTTTGTGAAGAGGACATAGCGTAAGTAATAATTTTGTTAATTAAAATTATAATATTGACTATGTATAGCATAGTCAGCGTTACAAAAAGTGACTACTGCATTTACCTTCAGGGAAAAATTCAAATAGTTAATATCTACAATTAGAAAATTTAGTGCATACCTTTTTCTTTTTATTATTTAAAATATATTTTTATAACAAAACAAACAGAAAAAAAAAAAAACAGTTAAGAAATTTGCATATTTATGTAAAATTATGTTTTAAAAATTATTGAATTACATTTTAATTTTCATCCAAAATAACATGTTTTACAAATACTCGAAATATATATACAATAATAATAAAATTGTAAGTCTTAATAAATGTTAAGTTTTTCGATAAAATGGTTATTTTTAAATGAGAAAAACATTAGCCATTGATAAATTATTTGTAATTCCAAAATGTTTCTTGAATGTAAAAAAGGGTATTCTAATATTACTTATTGATATAAAAAATTTGACAATCAATGTTAAACATTTTTATTTATATGTACTGGTATTTAATGCTGTAATAATATATAAGAATAGATTGAAATGTAAAGAAAAATATTATTATTTGTTAACTTTATAAATGGATAATTATTTATATGTTCATTGTATTTTTTTTTCAGTGAACTAATTCAGCAAGGTGTACTGACTTTAGGTCAAGATGTTGGTTGGTATTGGTTATCTATACCCCGAGTAGGAGAATTCATGAAAACTTTCCTCTATGGACGCAGAGCTATCTTGCAACATGTTCGACGAACAAAGTACAAAGAAATTTTGCTGAATGAGCTACAGCAAAGAAAGCTACCTAAAAAAGCTTTATTAGGAGTTTCCTATCATATTTATGACATTATAGGATCTGATGCTGTAAATAAGTAAGTATAATTTTTTAATAAATATATTTACTAAAGATATCTATGTATTGTGTTTGCAATAGATTTTCTTTTTATGTTCGTCAAGTTTTTCATTTACATTTCTAATAATTGTATTAAATCAAATAAATATAACAAAAATAGTTAATATAAATCAGAAATCTTTTGTATTTTTATAATGTTTTCTGTTATTCAAAACCACCACATTTTATTTGCAAAGATTTGAAGTACATTTAAATGAGTAAAAATAATATTCTTGAAATATTATTTTTAAGAATAAAAAATAAAAAGTGAAAATAATATTTTTCAACAAGAATATAAACAATAATATTCTTGTTGCATGTGTTTATGAATAACTTGATTAATGAAAAATTAAAATTGATTTTACTTAACAACAACTGTATAATTTTATTCAAATGTTATTTCAAATTCCGTATAATCATTTCAAATGTTTTTCTTGCAATTTTTTTCAACTTATGTATTAATCAATACCGATTCTTATTGCTATATGAGTTTAAAATCAAATTTTTTTTCTTAATCACAAATTCTAATTTTGCAATGGTTAAAATTTCTTAAAATGAAAAAAAAAAGGTTTACATTAAAATTTAATATGGTCTTAAGAAATTCTTTTTAATTATAATATGAACATCAGTAGTTATATTGTTGATCGGGATGAAAAATTAACTCATTTAAATTAGAAGTAATTTAAGATTTTAAAATTGCAATTAAAGAGGGCTTAGTTTTATTTATTAGAGGCAAAAATTGTTGTAAACACTTCTTTTTTACTAGAAATACTTTTTATTGGCATCTTTTAACAGTGTACGAATTCTGTATGTATGCAACACACTTATGCATGTGTAATCTATATAGACACACACACACAAGAAAGGGTTAATAAAAAAAATCATATAAAACAAAAGTTCATCATTAGTCTATCTAAAAATGTGATTATGAATAAATTAGTGACTTTTTGAAAGAAAATGTTAACTAATAATAATGTGAATTATATCATATAATATATTTAGAAGTAAAGACTTAAATTTTTGCAAATGCAGTATGAAGCACACACAAATTTCAATGTTTTTTTTTCAAAACTTTAAGAGACTTCATGAATTGTGTGATATTAGAAATTATTTAAAACGTTTCATAGTGTTGTATAAAGAAATTGCCTATAATTAAAACCTAGAAATCAAAAATGTTTATGGAGTAAATAAAAAGCTTATTATAAATTTGTTGTTCATGGATCAAAGTTTATTATTATGACATTAGAAATTAAAATTGATAAATCTTACTCCTGGTCCATCAATGGCATATAAGTATAGTACTCTTTCTTTAATCCAGCACATTTGGGACCATGTAGGGCCTGATTATCAGGGGCCAATATAGTTTTAAGTGGGAATATCAGAGATAAAGCATTCTAGATGAAAATTTAAACTATTAAAACGTAAATACCTAATATGTTTACGACATTCTGAACCTGTGTAGACAATATAAATGTTTGATGAATGCAAGCTGCATTATGTCACCATCTTCAGCCAAGATTCGAAGAAGATAAAAATTCTATCGTTGCCAGATTATAGAATATGTCAAACTATCTAATGCTGTATTAAAGAGAGGTTACTGTACACCAGGGAAAGAATAAGTTATTAGAATTTTATTAAATTTTAAGCAGATATTGAAGTTTAATGAAATGCTACTTGATTATCTAAAAATTATCACAACATGTAATTTTTTTTAATGACCAAATTCAGAGTTGTACTAACAGAATATTATGTTGAAAAACTTTAAAAAATTTTATTTTGTGGTTGTATCTTACTGTTGAAGAAGTTAAAGGTTTTTATATATGGGTATAATAATAGTTTATTTTTAAGAAGGGCATTTAGAACTGGAAGAGTGTACAAATAGCATTTGATAATTTTTAAATTTTTTTTAACTAATTTTTATACTTCTACTCAATGAAAAAACTAATAATGCTTGTGGAAAATGTAGTCTGTAAAAATATGCAGGTTTTTGATACACAAATTAATTAAAGTTGTTTCTAAAAAGAAATGATAGATTATAATATATCTTTGATCATTTATTATTTTGACAACATTGCAGAAAAGATTGTTTTTAATTTTTTTCTAATAATTAAAAATATTGCTTTAATTTACTCTAATGTTATTTAATTTTTATTTTGATAAATCTGATAAAATCAGTTTGTCATTTATTTATAATTTGTTTTAATTTTGAAATATATTTTTTCTTTCTAGGATAGAGACATCTTCTGGTGTAATGCTACGTCTTCTAACCGAACATATCAGAATTTGATAACTAATATTATTTTAAATTATATATTGTAATAATATATTATTCAAAGATATTCTTATTTATTACTTTAACAAACAAATTGTATTTTTGACGTGAATTTATTGTGTTGCCTTGGATTGCCTGGTCGCTGTATGTCTCAGCATTTTTATAACATATATATTTATTCTTAGTGTTAAATAAGTTAAGAAATGCATTGTTTCTTATTATTTATATCTTTGTATATGTTGTACAATTGACAGTTAAACTAAGTAGCTATAAACGGGCATGATATAACTTATTATTAAGTTTATTTTTTATATTGTATAATAATTATGCCATTTCTTTTATTTCCTTTGTAGACTGATTTCTTTGTATATTTACTTTTTTTAATAAACAAAAAGAGGCATTATGTACATTTTTCACCAATGTTTTCTTTTTAATTAATTATATTTTATTTAAAATATATTGAACAGAGTTAATAACTATTATCAAAAAATAACTATTTCTTATACAGTTAATAAACATGTGCAAAATAATTCTATACTTTCCATGTTAATCTGAAAATTTGAAATTCATAGATGTTAACTACTTTATATTCTTTGTTGTTTCTACAGAAAATAAATAATAATAATAAAAAAAAAAGTTGGATTGACTACAGAAAAAATTAAGTTAAAAAATTCAATTTAATTCAGTATTGAATGCTAATAACATTGCTGCTGCATTTTTCTTTTATGAAAAAGGATTGTTAGTCTCTGAGGTCTTTACTTAAAGGAAGATAGTTTAATGGATAAATGTAATATTTGTGTGCATAAATTTTTTATTGTTAATTTTCATGACATTTTTTAGCAATTACAATGTTATGTTTACATTTCTAAATGTTGTGAAGCATTATGTTCTAACATGTTCAAATTTTTTCACCATATTAAGCAGGAGTGGGGAGTTTCAAGAAGAAAAATTTCTGACTACTAAGTCAGATTTTTTTTACTACTAACACTAAATCTTTTCCATAATATGTATTATAATATTTACTAATGGACTTAAAAGTATTTGTGAATTAAATTTTTTGACATTTATTAAAGACGTATTACTGTCAAAACTTTTTACACTAACAAAGCATTTTTTACAACTTTAATTGTGTAGTATTTGCACTCACTTTAAAGACATTCTTGTACTCTAAAGTTGTTTACAAAAAATATATATATGCTATTAAATTTATAGTATTAAATTAATATGTACCAAAGTATTGAATAGTTGAAGTAAAACCAAAGAAACCTTTATATTTTAAGCACAAAGAAGCAATACTTATAATATTTAAATTTTTTGTTTGTTCTTAAAAATAGAATAGCTTCAATAAGATCTTTTTATAAGCCTCAGTGCTGTCAGTCTCTCAACACTTGCTTGGTTTGCTGCTAATGCAGTCACTATCTTCGCTAAAAGATTTTATTACTGAAGGATACAGTTGAATCGCCACTTCTACAATTAATTTTAACATTAATTCTGAAAATCTGAAAAATAAAAATTAATTTCATAAAAGAATCATGTGTTGGATTTTAAAACTGACTAATTACTTCTTTTCTTAACTCCTATAAAAGTATTTTGATACTCCAAAAATACTCAGACTTCCACTTTCTGTATTAAATCTAATTTATAATTTCAATACGTGTATTGGTGGCACTAATTCTTAAATGATTTCTAAATTAAGTTTATTTTAATGAAACATTAATTTTTTTAAAAAAGGTACTGCATTATTTTATTAAGACAAAAATACTATATCTTCAAGTAGGAAAAATTGAATGACATATTCTTACATAAAGGCAATGCTTGTAGCATGTAACTACAATATGCAATGAATATTTTGATGAAACACTTCAGATTTATCAATATTTTAATTAAAAATTTATATTTTGTGTCATTTTATAACATTATTTATATTTAATGCCAGTTATGTTTATTTTTATCAACTATTTATATCAATCAATTAAAAAAAATGAATAAATTCAAGAAAATGTTAATATGTACAAAACATATGGAATAAGAGCTAATATAATAAATTAAATGCTGAGCAAACAACATATTAATAAAAGCTAACAGAAATTTTTTTTTAATGGTATAAAAACTAAAAGAAAACTCATGTGTAAAACATTATAAATAAACCTATTTCAAAGAATTTTTTATTGGTTACAAGTTATATATTGTATAGCCTAAAACTTGCCTGATGGAACATTACCTTAATGTTCATACTTATTGAAAATAATATGATAAAATAATGAAATAGCCTTTAAAGTTAAGTTCACCAACATTTCGTTTTATTTATTTTTACTAAAACTCACTATATAAAATATTTAATCCTTATGAAAAGGATCTTATTAATGTTTGTTTTCACTTAAAATGTATGATACATATTTTAAAATATAAAACAGAAATGTATTGTAGTAAGTATTTGTACTTTATTAGTACTTTTTCATGAAACCATTTTGATATTTGATTAAAACAAATTTAAAAAAAACAAACCAGTTTAATCTTCTTGTTATTTCTATTTTTATCTTGTAGAATATAAGGTCATTAGATATCTTAAGAGATGCAATAATTTATGAAAATAAAATTAAATTGATTAACAGCTATTAATAATATTTCTTTGAGAAATTTTTATTATGAACCTCATACACAGACTAAATAATCTTCATAATATACGACATAAATCTGAAGCAAATACATGACATAAATCTTCTTTACAGAACAAAAAAAGCTGATAATAATGGATTTATAGTTAGTGTTTATTGAAACAATATTTTAAATTTTTAAAATAAAATTCAACATTATAGTTCAAAATATCACAACTTTTTATTGTTTCATAAAAATGAATCTTTGCAACTATTTTGATTATTTGGAATCTTATTAATTTGAAATATAATGAGTAAATGTTTTTATAAGTTATTTAATGTTTCGTGACAAAAAATGAAAGATTAAGAATAGCCCCCTCCTCCCAGGAAAGATTATCTAATTTACAGTTTGATATAAGTAAATTTCGGAAATCAGTAAAATTCAATTACACATTTGATAGTAAAACGAATTTATGTAATTATATATATATATATATATATATATACAAACCTATTATTACTGCTTTTAGTACTTCGTAATTTATAAGGAATAAATTAAATTTTGTGTCAATAATTTTTATTAGATTCAATTTTGAGTCAAAATAAATTTAGTTTTTATCAATAATTTTAATCTCCCCAGTATAGTTCAACTTATTTTCAAGTAAATGAATTAAATAATCTGATTAACTCAATTTTTAATAGAAATATTTTTTAAATGAAATCTTGAGGGCATTTTTCTTAGTTAAAACTTACTGCATATTTTCAATTAATCTAATCTTAATGATTTGTAAAAATGTTTGCTTGAAGTATTTTCTTATAATAGAACAAGATTTTAATTCAATATACTATATATCTCCCAAACTAAAACATTTATTGATTATAATAGGTAGTTTACTATTTAATTTTCTATTAATTTACCTAATTAAGTGATAGATTTTGTAAAGAATGCATTATAAGTGCTTTCTGAAAGTGTTTTAAATACTTAGAGAGAGAAAAAAAATTAAGTCTTTCAAATTTTCATTCAAAAAAGTTACTCCGTCTGCCTCATTAATTGAATTTCATGAAAACACTGAAAAACAGGTAATTAAATATTTGCTAATTAGTTATCGGATGTGCAGTGCTTAAATGAATTTTTATTGTAGATTTATTTAATTAATATAAACGATAGCTAAATTAATTTAATTCAAAGAAAATAATATATTTCTGAGAGAAAAAAAACCCTTGCTTTGTTGTGAAGAAATGGTATTCATTAAATGATGTACCTTTTTTTAGTAATATGAATTATGATTAAAAATTATCGTGAAATTAAGAAAGGTGGCAAAATTAGTTCATTAGTAAATAAATTAATGACAAATGAGTTATTATTATCAATAAATCAAGAATTAAATTAAGATACTGTTTCTATTAAACTCATATAGAACCACTTAAAGGGTAGAGTTGACACGGATGCACTTCAGCTATATGCTTTGCTGCAGATGGACCTTGTAGGCCTCTGGGGTTTTTCTTGTTTTCCTAATGTGTAACATAAATGTGAGTCATCCTTAGAAGCACTTAAAGGAAGAAATTCCTGAACAGCTTTCGTTATATATACATATATATATATATAAATCTCTGATATTTTTTTTCTCGAAATAAGCAAAATTAATGAATAAGTTACAAAAAATTAGCATTTATTTCTCTTATCGAAAAATTAATCTGTTTTAAATATCCAACAAATATTATTTTAAAGAAATATTTCGGTAATGCGTAAATACTGTACACTACTTGTATGCTTGTTTTTAATTTTTTTTTTACCCGGATACTCCAGAAGATTGAAAGATTTCTAGTCGTTTCATTTGAATTCTTTTTCTTTAGTGTGCAGGTTTTGCAACTAGTTTGTCAACTGGTTTGAGATACTTGAGGCACAGGTTGGAGAACTTGCAGCTTTATTTACATAATCACAAACACCACACACATACAATAAAAGACATATACTATTTAACATATTTAAAGAAAGAGAATTATAGATTCTTGGAAGGACTCCACTACCAAGCCGAAAACCCGAAATTCGGCTAACCGCAGGGTGGGCGAAATATACTTCCTCTCCGGATGAGAGCCTGTAGGCCAGCTGACCACTTTTCCTGAACGACACAGGGTGGAGCTCTTGCCAGTGTGTAGGAGGAAGCATGGTTACATTCTTCATTTACATCTACTGTTTACTTACTTGCATCAAAGAAAAATGTGTACTTGTTATCACGTAGTTTAATCACCGTCAATTTTTTAATTTTATTTGTCGATTTTTTTTTCTTTTTTTTTTTTTACGTAGAAAGAAATGCATGATAAAGTTTGTTTTCTTAAAAAATAATTTATAAATCATCAAAACTGTATATATTTCACCGTTAAAATTAATAATTCAGTGATTTGGTGTATAGAAGCATACATTCATCAGAAAATTATACAGAGCTTGCAAACGTCCACTCTACGATTTTATAACGACAAAAAAAATCAGGTTCTTTATATTTTTGTTGTCTTTGAATGTCGATTTTTCTTAGTGTAGTTATTCGCCATTAGATGGCAGAGATATACTAGATTCAGCATTACGCACAGAAGTTCCATGCATGCCTGTCTTGCATTCGCAGTTTTGAATAAAAAAAACCCAGGGATGGCGTCTGTAGGCTCCACCTTCTTTATATCCTCAAACCCAACGGAAAGGCAATCCAACGTAAAGATTTAAAGTGCCCATTCGAATTCAAAAGCAAGTATCTTTTGGTCGGAAATATATTTATTATTCGGCAAGTATTTGTGAATTCGTTTTAAACTCATTTTAGTCGTAACATGTTGAAGGATTTAAAATTTTATTTAACAGACAGTGCAATTTTTTTCAAAAGTAAAATAGGGTTAAATTTGTTTTTCAACACTATCGTTAAATCATGGGCATCTTTAATTTAATCATTCTATGAATTAATAATTGTCTCAGTAAATTATTGTAACGTTATAATAATTTACTGAGACAATTATCTATGTTTGATTTCAACAGCAACAAAAAAAAAAACCCCACCTCTTTAGTAGTTTTAGTAGACATTTTTATTATATTGTAAAATTTGTATGTTAAAGTTAACACTATTACTGCCCGACTCGTGGCTCAGTGGTAACGTATGTCGCTGGTGGGTTTTAACGCTGAGGTTCCATCCGCTGGCAGCTTAGTTGTAGACACTGTTTCAAAAAAATCAGAAGATTCGATGGCGCTTGTGATGTTCAGAATCTTGCCTAGGGAATCGGACTACCTGGTGGGAGTTTTCCGGGTTTTATCCGATACTCAAATGAAGGGTAGTTCCCCCTAAAAGTCCCTCCGGAAGGCACTGCCCTCCTTCTTCAGCATCAAGGAGCCAAGTCAGACTTCTACCTACAGGTGCTCCATCACAACAGAAGCTGACCCCATTCCCTCCATCCATGAATAGATTGCTCAAGGGATGTCCGTCCTGCATTGCAGGACACTGAGGATTATACACGACACACAAATCTAGTATGTTTAGCTCTTATTAAAATTGCTACCGGTCCTTTGTATATGATTTGGTTTGGTTTGTCGCTCTACGGTAATTTTGTGCACACTTTAGGCTAATTTGACCGAGACCTACAGTTTAACTGGGATTCCGAACCACTCCCAAACATCCATGCCACAGTCAGGCTTCTAATCTGTAGCTTATGATACCAAAGGCCAGAGCGCTAGCCAGTTGGCCATCAGGGCGTCCTATTTATGTGTTTCATATTAAATAGAATATTCATTTTATAATATGTTCTCAAATACTACATTATAAATCAAACATCTTAAAAATTCTTTCTTGCTTTCTTAATAATTTCAGTTATTGTAAAGAACTATAGCTGCCTTAAAAATTAGTGCCTAATTAACAAACAATGCCAAAAATGCTATTATGTCTATACTAGATGAAGCATTCTTAAGAATTAACAAACTTTCAGAAAGACTTTAATTCCTTTTTAATTCGTTCAGAAAGTTAGCGAAAGCCACAGAAAAATTGTGTAATTTGAATTAATGATATAATTAACTATTCAACCATCGTTTCTTCACGTAAAGAGGAGCATTATACGGGACAAATAAAAAAAAAAAAAAAAAAAAAAAAAAAAAGAGAAATCGTTTCATCTTCTGAATCGCTAAGTGACTAAACTAGAGCGTTAGAAAGTTGTTACCATTACGATTGTTCTCACGACGGCGATTGGGTCATAAATATTCTATCACCGCCCTAACTAATGACGTCACTTCCAGTGGCTCTTAACTCGTGTTTATTGGTGGAGTAAATGGGATTGGTTCTGGTCAAATGGCACTTTTGTTTGATCTGGTTGATCCGAATCAGAAAAGGAATTCAACGGTTTTTTGTATCCGAGATTCCTTTTTGTTTCCTTAGGATTAATGTGTTTTCCAACCTCGGTAAAATATCATTCAATTCCTACTATCACACTCTCCTTATATATATCTTGTTCAAATTTCCAATTGTTAATAAATACTTTTTATTCATCCACTCAAGTTCGAGTGCATTTTTTTTTAACTTGTAGTGGAGGACACTGGATGTTAATACAGTTTTTTTAAAAAATATTAACTCATTAATTAAATTTAATTAATTAATTTTAGTTTTTTTTAGATTTAAGTTGCATGTATCTAATAATAGATGGCGCCAAATGTGAGAGAAAAATGTAAACTTTATTTATAAAGGACTTTCTGCAATAGAGCGAACAAAAAGTATGAATTGACTTTCAATTTTTTTTATATTTTATATTACTTGTTTGCAATATGCATAAATAAATTTGTTTGTCATCAAATCATTTCAATGAAAATTTTACATTTTGTTTTAATTTTGTATGGTTTGTTTCATCCTTTTAATATTTTAAATTAGTGTCATTTATTATTATTTTTTTATTTTCTATTTCTTAATAGTTTAAAAAATAAATAACTAAATAAAAATAAATACCTAAAAATCAATCTACCATAGAAAATTTTTTCTGTGTATCTAATCCTTAGTGTCCTGCAGTGCGGGATATCCCATGAGTAGTCTACTCATAGATGGAGGGAAAGGAGGAAGCTTCTGCTGTGATGCAGCACCCGTAGGTAGAAGTCTCAGTTGGCTTCGTGTCACTGAAGAAGGAGGGCAGTGCCTTCCGGAAGGACCTTTTAGGGGGAACTACATTGCATTTGCTTATCTATAGAAGAAAACCTGTAAAATTACACCAGGTAGTCCGACTCACGGGGCAAGAGGCAGAACATCACAAACGCCATCGGGTCTCCTCGTTTTTTGAAACAGTGCCAGCAACAAAGGCGCCAGCGAATTGAACCGCAGCTCAGCAGCTCAAAGCCGCTCTAACGTGCACGTTGCCACTGCGCCACAAGTAGTGCTAGAAAAATATTTTATCCAAAAAAGCATGGCAGTCCTTCATTTAAGTGACCTTAGTTAATTTGGATTGGAAACTTATTTTTCAGACGTCAATGCGTTCAATACAAATATAAATTCTTCTTCTTCATTGGCGCAACAGACCCATGGTGGTTAGATTTCGAGGCCGGAGATGTTTTTCTTTTTACGGGGTAGGTTGTCAGCCCTACTTCCAACTCTCTACATTCTTACTAGATCGGAATCATCGGCTTAAAGTGGATTCTAAACCACTGCAAGCATCCAAAGCAGCTCCGGGACTCAAATTCGAAACCTGTGGCACCTAGCATCAGATAAATACAAATTACAGATTTAAAAAAAATACAATTATTATAAAATTACATCATTAAAAAATAACGAAATTACCTATATTTTTCAATTGTAAGTTGCAAATTGTATAATTTGCAAGTAGTATAATATTTGTTGTATATTATATTTGTCTTATATTATGTAATATAATATAAAACAAATTTTATAATACTATGCTTATTAATTCAGAAATGTTCTAATTATGTTTTTTAATGTATTAATGTTCCAATTGAAGTATAAATATTTCCTTTACGTTTAATTTAAAAGAAACCGTACACATGCAAATATGTTTAATATTTTTCTTAAGACAAAATTTAAAGTATTTCAATTTAATAGAAATTTCTATTCATCAAAACGAAGATCGAAATCACTAAATAAGTTTTTAAAAAAATTTTTATACATCTTAAAAAAAACTTGATGATTAAAAGTAACTTGGGTTCTTATATTTAAAAAAAATGTTAATAATAAATAATTTCTATTTTATATTTACCTACTGATAAATTACGGTAATTTTATTCGTAGCTTTTAAAATGAGTATCAATTTATAGAATTGAACCTATCGAATTTAATTTAAACATCTATTTCATACTGCTTAAAAAATTATTTCGAATAAAATTATTCTTTGGATATTCTGAACCAACATAAAATGGAATCCTTTCTGTTGAACATCGTTTGGAGCATTTATAGAAATCGTTTGGTGCACGGGGAAAAATAAGTATAAATAAATAAATAAAACAGAAACTGTAGGGGAAATGTCTCAGGGAATAAATGCTTCTATACATCACCCACTACTTCCTTTTTTCCTTATCTTTAAAAAGATGCATATACATTTATAAAAATATTCATCCAAGTATAGATTTCTAGCGAACTTGGGAGCAAGTTTCTTGGAAACAATTTTGGAAAAAAAAAGGGAATTCAGATTCATTAGACAAATTGATTCAGAAATATTTTGATTTCTTTCAAATCTAAAGGGATTTTATCAAAATTTTCATTTTTCTTTCTTTATGAAAGGGACTTCGATAATAATTCTTTTTTGGTGTCTCGGTTTTCGACTCTAGTAAGTTTTAGAACAAATTTATGACTTAAAGAAGTTTTAGCAAAAGGTCACTCAATTAAAACATTAGCAATTGAAATCGTGTCGATATGGGTGTCAATATTCAATTATAAATATTTTTTTCTATTGATTTAAAATTGTTTGTAATTATTATATAATTCATATACAATGATTTGTTTCGAATTTATTCAGCTTAAGAACAAATTTTTAACTGTAATAAAATTTTCAGCAAAAGAACAATTCAAATAAAATATTAGCAAATGAGATTGTGTTCGTGTCGATATGGGTGTCAATATGTATTGAAGAATATTTTTTGAATTTTTATCTTTGATCGACTGTTAAATTATAGTATTTTTTCTTCTGGCTTTTATAAAGAATAACCATTTTATAGAATTGAGCCTAGTGAATTAAATTTAGTGCTTTAAACATCTATTTCATACCTCTTAAAAATTATTTCGAATAAAAATTGTTTTTTGCATATTCTGATCACAACATGAAATCCTTTCTGTTGAACATCGTTTGGAGCATTTATAGAAATCGTTTGGTGCTGGGGGAAAAATAAGTATGAATAAATAAATAAAGCAGAAATTGTAGGGGAAATTTCTCAGGGAAATAAATGCTTCTATACCTCCCCCACTCTTTCCTTTTTTCCCTTATCTTTAAAAAGATGCATATACAATTTTAAAAATATTCAGCCAAGTATAAAAAGCAAATTAGATTTCCAGCGAACTTAGGAGAAACTTTCTGGGGAAACAATTTTCATAAAAAAAAAAAAAAAAAAAGAATTCGGATTCATTAGACAAATTGATTCAGAAATATTTTGATTTCTTTTAAATCGAAAGGGTTTTTATCGAAATTTGCATTTTTCTTTCTTTCTGAAAGGGACTTCGGTAATCATTTTTTTTTGGTGTCTCGGTTTTCGACTTTATTAAGTTTTAGAACAAATTTATGACTGAAAAAAAAGTTTTAGCAAAAGGTCTCTCAATTAAAACATTAGCAATTGAAATTGTGTCGTGTCGATATGGGTGTCAATATGTATTTATAAATATTTTTTTGTGTTTAAGTAAAATTGTTTGTAATCATTATATAATTCATATATAATGATTTATTTTGAATTCATTAAGTTTTAGAGCCAAAAAAATTTATACTGGAAATACACTTAGTATTTTTCTTACGACAAAATTTAGAATATTTCAATTTAATAAAAACATTCTATTAATCAAAATGAAGAACGTAATAGCAAAATAGATTTTTTAAATAATTTTATTTTTATACATCTTTAAAAAGTAATATTCAAAAATAATTTGGATTCTTTGATTTAAAATAATAATGTTAATAATAAATAATTCCTATTTTATATTTACCTACTGATAAATTACAGTAATTTTACACCTAGCTTTTACAAAAAATAACAGTTTATAAAAATGGACCTAGCGAATTAAATTTAGTACATTCATACTGCTTAAAAAATTATCTATTAATCTATTAATAGATACATGCAACTAAAATCTAAAAAAAAAGTAATTAATTAAATTTAATTAATGAATTAATATTTGAAAAAACTGTATTAACATCCAGTCAGTTCATCCGCTACAAGTTCAAAAAAATGTATTTGAACTTGAGGGGATGAATAAAAAGTATTTCATGAGCGACTGAATACTTGAATAAGATATATATAGCGAGTGTGTGAACTAATAGTAGGAATTGAAATAACTTAGGTTCTTAGATTTAAAATAATAATGTTAATAATAAATAATTCCTATTTTATATACCTACTGATAAATTACAGTAATTTTACTAATAACTTTTATAAAGAGTATCAATTTATAGAAATGGATCTAGCGAATCAAATGCAGTGCATTTCATACTGCTTAAAAAATTATTTCGAATAAAAATTGTTCTTTGCATATTTGGAATCAACCCAAAATGTAATCCTTTCTGTTGAACATCGTTTGGAGCATTTATAGAAATCGTTTGGTACGGGGGGAAAAATAAGTAAATAAATAAAACAGAAACTGTAGGGAAATTTCTCAGGGAATAAATGCTTCTATACTTCCCACACTCTTTTCTTTTTTCCCTATCTTTAAAAAGATGCATATACATTTATAAAAATATTCAGCCAAGTATAAAAAGCAAATTAGATTTCCAGCGAACTTAACAGCAAATTTCTCGGAAACAGTTTTCATAAAAAAAATGAATTCAGATTTATTAGACAAATTGATTCGGAAATATTTTGATTTCTTTTTAAATCGAAAGGATTTTATCAAAATTTGTATTTTTCCTTCTTTATGAAAGGGACTTTCATAATGCTTTTTCAGTTCCTTCTATTAATTCACACTCTCCCTATATATATCTTTTCAAATTTTCCATCGTTCATAAAATACTTATTATTCATCCACTCAAGTTCAAATGCATTTTTTTAACTTGTAGTGGATGACACTTGATGTTAACACAGTTTTTTCAAATATTAATTCGAATATCTTAATTAAATTTAATAAATGAATTATATTTTTTTTTTAGATTTAAGTTGCATATATCTACCAATAGATGGCACCAGATAAACGTAAAAAAAAATGAATGAAAATTATTTATGAAAGACGTTATGCAATAGAGTGAAAAAAAGTAGGAGTTGATTAAAAAATTTTTTTTTTTTTTTAATAATAATTGGGGTTTTTTTTTTTTTTTTTTTTTTTTTTTTTTTTTTTTTTGGTGTCTTATTTTTTGACTTTAATTTTAGCAAAATGTCTTTCAATTAAAACGTTAGCAATTGAAATTGTGTCTTCTCGGCGTGGGTGTCAGTATGTACTGATGCATATTTTTTGTATTAAGGTAAAATTATTTGTAATTTTTATAGAATTCATATATAAGGATTTGTTTCGACTTTATTATTTTTTTATAATTAATTTAAAACCTAATATATATATATATATATATATATATAAATAATATAAAGAGTAGCAATTTATAAAATAGAACCTAGTGAATTAAATTTAGTGCATTTCATACTACTTAAAAAATTATTTCGAATAAAAATTATTCTTTGGAGATTTGGAACCAACAGAAAATGAAATCCTTTCTGTTGAACGTCATTTGAAGCATTTACAGAAATCGTTTGGTGCAGGGGAAAAATAAGTATGAATAAATAAATAAAACAGAAACTGTAGGGAAATTTCTCAGGGAATAAATGCTTCTATACTTCACCCACTCTTTACTTTTTTCCCTATCTTTAAAAAGATGCATATACATTTATAAAAATATCCAGCCAAGTATAAAAAGCAAATTAGATTTCCCTCGAACTTAGGAGCAACTTTCTTGGAAACAGTTTTGGGGAAAAAAATGAATTCAGATTCATTAGACAAATTGATTCAGAAATATTTTGATTTCTTTTAAATCGAAAGGGATTTTTCTATCAAAATTTGCATTTTTCTTTCTTTCTGAAAAGGACTTGGATAATAACTTTTTTTTTTGGTATCTTGGTTTTCGACTTTATTAAGTATTAGAGCCAATTTGAGACTGAAAAAACTTTTGGTAAAAGGCATCTTAATTAAAATATTAGCAATTGAAATCGTGTCGTGTCGATATGGGTGTCAATATGTATTGATGAATATTTTTTGTATTAAGTTAAAATTGTTTTTAATTAGTATATTTCATATATAATGATTTGTTTCGAGTTTATTAAATTTTAGAGCAAATTTATGACTGAAAAGAAAAAAAAAAGTTTTAGCAAAAGGTCTGTCAATTAAAACATTAACATTTGTTTTGACTTAATTAAGGTTTCGACTTTATTAAGTTTTAGAACAAATTTATTACTGAAAAAGAAAGTTTAGCAAAAGATCTCTCAATTAAAAAATTAGCAATTGTAATTGTGTCTTGTTGATATGAGTGCCAATATGTATTTATAAATATATTTTGCAATAAGGTAAAAAAGTTTGCAATTATTATATAATTCATATATAACGAATTGCTTCGACTTTATTGAATTTTAGACAATTACAATTAATTTAATTACAACAATTATTAACAATTTTTTTTAGTTATAAATTTTTTTATGATAGACCTTTTGCTAAAACTTTTTTCAGTCATAAATTTGTTTATGACTGAAAAAAAAAAGCTTTAGCGAAAGGTCTCTCAATTAAAACATTAGCAATTGAAAATGTGCCGTGTCGATATGAGTGTCAATATGCATTCATAAATAATTTGTAATTATTTGTTTGTAATCATTATGTAATTCATATCTAATGATTTGTTTCGAATTTATTAAGTTTTAGAACAAATTTATGACTAAAAAACAGTTTCAGCAAAATGTCTCTCAATTAAAACATTAACAATTGAAATTTGTCGATATGGGTGTCAATTTGTATTGAAAAAAATTTTTTGTATTAAGGTAAAATTCTTTGTAATCATTATATAATGATTACAAACAATTTTACCTTAATACAAAATATTTATAAATGCATATTGACACCCATATCGAACGACAATTGCATGCCTTTGTTTAACCGAGACGAAATTTGGATGCATTTTAAGAATTATGGCAACTACAGAAATATTTAAAACTTAAAAAAATTAGATATGGAACGTTTTTTATAAATAGCAATTAAAGTTATTTCTAGTTTTTCAATGCAATTAACTCTCAATTTGATTTTTATTTTGCATGAAGAAATTTCTAGATCTAAAACAAAACAGTTTGATTTAAATTTGTGCGGTGGAAGGACCCTGTTTATATCCTGGTTCGAAAATGATGTCAAACTTAAAACTTTTATATCTATACTGCGGATGAGTTCAATGAAATTGTAGGCGGCATCTTTCCATTGGGCTCAAGGAGTGCAGCGGATGCAGTGTAAGATCCTATGTGTGTGTAATGTATCAGGACTCAGAGGTATATCCTAGGTAACACTGAATTCTCTGTATCTCTTGCGTTCTGGTTGCGAACACCCCAGGTCAAAATGACTAGCATTTGAATACAATGTTATTTAAATTTGTAAGTATAATCATTATTGTTAAATTCATTTTTATACTTAAATTTAATACTGATATATTATTTGATTTATTGTAGAGAAATGGGTTTATAATGCTTTATCAAGAATTGCATTGATTAAAAAAACAATTCATAGAGTGATGCTATTAAAATATAATATTAATTAAATTATTATGTAAATATTATAAATATTATAAAATTATTATGATATATATATAATTTAATTAATATAAAAATAATATTAAATAAATTATTATATATATATTAAATTGATTATATAAATGCTTTATTAGTCCTTTATGTCTATATTGGGAATGGGCGCAATAAAATTGTAGGCAGGTTCATTTTTCCGTTGGGCCCAAGGAGGAGAGTGGATTCAATGTAAGATCCTACGTAAGTGCAGTATAGGGCCTATGTAGGTCAATCTAGTAGGATTCCGTGGTACATCCTAGGTAAGGCTGAATCCTCTGTATCTTTTCCGTTCTGGTTGCGAACACCTCAGGTCAAAATAGCTGGCATTTGAAAACAATGTTATTTGAATATGTAAATTTAATTGTTATTGTTAAAATCTTCTTTATTCTTAAATTTAATGCTGATATATTGATTTATTGTAGAAAGTGTATTGATTAACAAATATTGATAGTATTGATTAAAAAAAACAAGATGCTATTAAAAAAAGTTATATTAAGTTATTTTGTAAATGCTTTATTAGTCCTTTACACGACGGAAGTTTAAGTTTTCTTCATAATTTGTTTCTTTTTTTTGGGTACATGTTTTTATTTACGAAGTTTTATTTTTTTATTTCTAGAAAAATGTTCTTTCTTTTGTGTTTAGAAGTATTTATCTTGCTTCCAAAAACGCATATTTTTTTTATGAGACGTTAATCTTTCTAGATATGCGTTAAAATAAGAAAGAGGAAAAAAAGAGGGAAAGATAATAACATGACAAGGTAGTAAGATTAATTTGAGATAAAAAAAATACTTCATACATCTTATTTATGGCCTATTATATACATTTTTGATGTCATTCTCACATGTTAATATTTTATTTTTATTAAATCTTGCAAAAAATGATAAAAAAAAAAATAACATAATCGAAATACATTGTATATATGTGCTTGATAATACAAATATAATTTGAAATAGTTTAAATCTAAAATATTTATTTATTAGAAAAATATATTGTTGAAGTTGTTAATTAAATAATAAATCAATAAGTAAATTATAAATCAATGTGATATTTTAACAATTTATTATTGTTAATTCTGTTGGTATATGCTTTAATGACACGATATTATAATTTATATATTATTACATATTATAATGATTATAATTTGTAGCAATATTTGTATCATTTTTAGATAAAATAATCAATATTAAAAAAAAAAAAAAAAAATCTTATCCCGAGTTTCAATTTATCAAGTGTGAACTTACATTGCTGGGCGAATACACATAGTATTCACCGTGGTTCACACCAATGTTCAATTACCCATGAAATTGGTGAAATCGCAGAATTGGGACCGTCGGGATTTGGCGTCAAAAAATCTTATTGCCAAAGCAGCAAGTAAATGGTTGCGATTTTAAGTGAAATAAATTGCAAACAATACAAGAAATACACTTACCATATTTGCCGACTGATCCCCTCTTGGTCGCCACAAAAAAAATTTCCAAATCACAATGCCCTATTTTGAGATTTGGCCAATAAATTTAGGAAGCAATTGGTCCGCATACTACAAGAACGGGAAATCTGCACTTTAGAGTTCTGCTTGTTTATTTGGCGATTTTTCCTTTGTGCTTATCTCCAAGTCCTCTCCTAAAGAAACAAAATGGCCGCTGCGGTTACACAATACTGCAGTTTTGGCGATTCCATTTGGCGCGGAAAAGAGAACTTGGCGAAATCGGAACCTTAAAGTACAAAACCTCCTCAAGAATTATCAAATTCAACAGCGACAGGAATATAACAAAATTTAATAACTTTAAAATTGTATGAAGAAGTAATTTTGCAAGTACACTACCAAATTCACGCATGGAAGTCTGTTGAGGGATGGTTAAATTAACTTTTATAAACTTATCATTTATTAACTTATTATCCATTATTAATTAATTATCTTTAAACTTATACTTTCTTAAACTTATCCATAGACTTAACTTAATCCTTAGACACTATTTTGGGAATATTGAAACAATAATCTATTTATATTGTTAAAACCAGACAGTTCAAAATGAAGTATGATCACGTATTTAGCAACACACATTTCATACCAGTTTCAAAACACACATGGATAAAATCATGTGAAAATCAGCGTTTTTTTTTTTTAATAAAAGTTTTTCGAATGAAAGTTTCTCGTGTTGCTCGACAAGATTAATCTGTTTTATTAAAAACTTATACCCGTATTTACTTTTTTTTTTGTTTTAATGTAGCTGGTAAACACCTAGACAGTTGTCTTTGATGCCTTAAGGCCAGATCTGCACCGACGTTACTCACTTTGCACTCACTACCCAGAAGATAAGCTACGGACGCGGAGTAACAATATCCCCGCAACGCTCTACGGTTATGTTAGACCGGGACCTACGGTTTTAAGTGGATTGCGAACCACTTCAAACATCCGGAACTCGAACCCAAAACTATTTTTTATTTTATAGTTATAGTTTTTTGGAGACCACGGACCTACAGCCAAGATAACATCATGCCCCCACAGGATAACAAAAATAAATATGAATGCTTTTATTTATGATAAAATACGTACATAAATGAGTAACGTACATAAATTAATCCTAGTAGAATTCAGTAAATACGAATTTAATACAAAATATTGTTGTTTAATTTTTGAAATTATGCATAGAAAAAATGAGCAGAACCTTTTAAAAAAACATTATTAAACTTTAAATTAATTATGACACATATTAAACTCTTGCTTTTATTTAATTTACTTAGTAGATTTAGCATTTATTCGTTTGTTTTTAAAAATAGAATGCATATTTTAACAAGAAGGTATTAAATTGACAAATTCCCATAATAAAACTGAAATATTCAGATTTTATTTTTAAAAGTAAAAGTTCAATTGAGAAAAACTGTTAATTTTTTTCTTTTTTTCGTAATTCAATTTATTTCTAGGCCAATTGTGGATAGAATATTCCCTTTGTAATGAATATTCTTAAATAAAATTCTACTACTACCTTATTAATATTTATAAGGGAAATAATTCTACATCTAATCTAAATATCATTAAATCAGCAGAATGAGGTGATGGAATGGATTTTTAATTTAATATAAATGAATGCTTTTTTTAAGGTTTATTTTATGTCTGTGCAAAACTGGTTCAATGTTTTTAAGGATGGCTTTCAGTGGTAAAGCCCTTATCTGAAGGGCTTATTTCGATATAGTTTAACGTGAAGCAACCGGCGTTGCTATTCAAATAATGAGTTTATCGCTGTGCGCACTTCCAAAATTTATGCTTCATTGTAATTGCATGAAATATTTTACAGCCATTTCACGCGAATCAAGGAGGACAACACTGTTGGTAACGTAACATGCCTTTTCTTCCCCGAAAATTAGCTGACTATCACACACACCGTAAACTTATTATTTGAGTAACAAGCCCAATTTGCTTCACGATGAAGATAACAAAATAATCCCGTGTGTATGCGTTTAACTGTTTCGCATTTTAATTTAATTTTTAATTTTTTAATCGCATTTAATTTTGTAGGGGGCGTGATAGCCGAGTGACTATCGTCCTGGCACTCGATGCCACAGGTTTCAGGTTTGAGTCCCGGCGGTACCATGGATGTTTGTAGTGGTTCAGAATCCACTTTAAACCGTAAGTCCCGGTCCAATATGACTGTAGAGCGTTGTTCATTGGGCTGACATTCCTATCCTGTTAAAATAAAAAAACATCTCCTGCCTCGATATCTGCCAGTAGGCAGATGGCCTTGGCTGACCATGGGGCTGTTGCGCCACTGATGGTGATGATTTGCAATGTAGAAAACTCGAAAATCTTTTGAGGCAGTCTAACTACTCTCGAAGCTTTCGCAGTACTATCGAATCTGATCGTTTTTTGAAATAGTGAAATCAACGCCATCTGCAGGTGGATAAAACCTTCAGCCTTTTTTTTTATACTAGTCTGCCACAATTGAATATGTATTTGGTATTTGTTAGTTTTATTTTTACAAATTTAAAATTAATTAACAGCAACGTCACCAGCGGATTGAACCTCAGCTCTAAAGTTCACCAGCGGCTCACGTTGCCACTGAGGCACGAATCAGACTCTAGAAAATGTATTCAGGGCAATTAAATGTGCAGGGCTTCATTTAATGTATCATCTTACTCACCTTTTTAAAGCACGGGCGGAGTGACTGATTGATAGAACGTTGGCTTCACGGACTAAAGAAGACTGGTTCGAAACCCAACAAATGAATCCGAATTAAAAGCTCCTTACTGTAAGAACAATCCTTAAATCGAAATGACCATCTATTGAAGGAGAATACGAATACCACAGATTCCGGTTCGATTGATACTGCAGTAGTGAAATTCGAATCAGTGTAGCTGGTCTCTAGTGGTTTACTCTGGAAACGCTGAATATGCTACTCATCTACCGTTCAAAATAACGAATGCCCACTGTTAAAGTTCTAAGCGTTAGAAAATACCGACAACATTCTAATACATGTGTTGGATAATATTGTACTTCATGTCTAAGCCGAAAACCCGAAATTCGAATTCGCGCAGGGTGCGCGAAATGTTCTTCCGCTCCCGGTGAGAATCTGTAGGCCAACCAATGTTCCGGGATCTGTTAATATATATTCTATCGTGATGTGAGACTATAAACTAAACGTTTCTCTGCGGTAAACTGCTGTATTTTCTCTCGAGTGACAGGCTGGAGGCTGACTGGCCCTTTCTCCGAAACGCCTCAGGGGGAGCTCTTTCCAGTGTGTAGGTTTGTTTTGGTTTGTTTGTCGCTCTACTGTCATCTTTTGCACACTTTAGGCTAAACAGACCGGGACCTACAGTTTAAAGTGTGTTCCAAACCACTACAAACACCCATGGCACCGCCGGGATTCGAACCCGAAACCTGTGGTACCGAGCACCAGAGCGCTAGCCACTCGGCCAGTCAGGCCCCCTGTGTGTAGGAGGAAGCACGGTTACAATATTATTCAATGCATGTATTAGAATGTTCTAACGTTTTGATGTGAAATAAACGTATTTTTATAAGAAACATGATTTTTTTCTTTTGTTATTTTGTAAAGCATTTCCTAAGTTTTAATCTAGCAGTCACAGGAATGAATTACTGTCTGGACTTCGGTGTTTAGATAAACACAAAGGTAGCTTTAAATATTACTTAGCGCCAATATTATCTCCGGGATTAAATTTAATTCTGAAGAAAATAAATTTCGAGTTCATGTAACTTAGTAAGCTTAAACAGTTTTTTTAAAAATTTTATCTTATCAAAAAAGTCAAGTGAAAATTGCAAACATGGTTTTAGAAGTTGGATAACAACTGGCGTTTTAGCAATATGTTTTTAAATAGAAAATACATTTTTAATTTTTAAATGTAACGAAGAAATATAATATAATAAATATAATCAACTTCCATAATTAAGTTGCGAAAGAAGCTAATTTTCAGAACAGTAATAAATAAACAAAAAACACTGTTTAAAAATTCACTTCTTTTCTTTCCTGTTCTATACGAATGGATTTTTTTAAAATGCTTAAGTGTAATCAAGATCTTCATAATATTATTATTAAAATTAAAAACAATTTATTGCAAACATCTCATTCATTCATGGCTCAGTGGCAATGCGCGCCGCTGGTGAGCATTAGGGTGGATGTTCAATCAGCTGGCAGCATTATTGTAGACCTGTTTTAAAAAATAAGGAGACTTGATGGCGTTTGTGATGTACAGCATCTTGCCTCGTGAGTGGAACTACCTGGTGAGAGTTTTCCGGTTTTCTCGCATACAATACGCACATGCGGGGTAGTTTTCCCTAAAAAAAAGTTTTCCCGGAAGGCACTGCCCTCCTTCTTCAGCGAGGTGGAGTAGAAGTCAGACTACTACCTATGGGTGCTCAATCACAACAGAAGCTGAAAATAATAAAGAAAAGGAAATTCACCCTGGATAAATTTAAGTGGCAGTTATTCTGCATTTGTGTGTTGTGTAGAAGACAATTTGGACAACTCCCACCTTTACTCTTACGATTTCAATCGAAGATATTCACATACGCTTTTATAATCACTAATACGTCTGTTTTCACTGTGAAACACATCAAAGGGCAATATAACACCTCGTCTTCTGGCACGCTAGTTTGCAAGTGTTGATGCTGCAATGAAAAAGCTTAATAAACAATTTAAATTACTCAATTATTACAAAATATCAAGTTATAACAAAAATTCTCTACATTCATTTAAAGAATAACTTTCTTGAAACGTTATGCACCTTGAAAGGTTATATACCTCGGCCCTTATACGAGAGGTCGTGCATTTTACGCAATCCCGTGTCTTAGCCGAGATCCGCCTCAACAGTTAAGAAGTCTTTCCGCAAAACTCAGATTATCCTTTTTATTTTTAATTCTGTGTTAAAAATTAACTAATTGTTTGTGTATGTTAAATAAACGTGTTAGTTCTAAAACCTGGCTTAATTAGTATCTCGAAATAGTTCACCATAAAAGTAATAATTATTTTTTTTTTCCAATGCATCTGGCAAACAGACATGGACGTCTTTGGATGCCTATAGGGGTTGCACCGATATTACTCCCTTTGCATTACCCAGGGGGCGCGTGTAACTTAATGGTAAGCCACGGACGCGGAGTAACAATGCCCCCGCAGGCCTCTACGATCCTATTAGGAGCGGGACCTAAGGCTTAAAGTAGATTCCGAGCACTACGACACCCATAGGCAAAGCCGGGATTTGAACCCGATACCTGTGGTACCGAACGCCAGAGCATAAAAGTAATATAATGCTTAGTTATATAATAGTTAAGGGATTTCAGGGACTGTCTGTCTTGAAATATTCAGACATCTGCCTGTTTCCGTGTATGGCTGCCATGCTTTTCAACGGCTTAAGAGTCGCCACTTCACAGATTCTTCTAAATAATACTTCAAGGTCATAACAAATCTATTTGAGTCCTTACACGATGAAATCAAGCGTTGCGTTGCAGAAATTCACTCATTCACTTTGTGAAAAAACATTGGTTCAAAGTCTGATGACGTAAGCCTACATTTGCATATCAGAAACCGTTTGATTACTTTTGATTGGATAATGCTAATTAGGTTTTTTTTCACACATTCCTTACAAACATGAATCGCATTGATCGAATATCATTAACCCCTTACCTGCCGAGGAAAACTTACTAGATGCGCTCCCCAGTGCCACCGTTTTTCATACAGGCGCGCGTAGTTATGCGATGTATTGGAGGAAAAAAAGAGGTGCGTTTTGCAACATAAAACCTTTTTACTTTCACAGAAAAAATAAAATGTAAAAAAAAACCAAAAATTCTAAATTTAAAGTATAGAATAACAGTGTAATAAAACAGATGTTAGAACTTATCTGCTGTGTGATATTTCCTAAAACAAGAATTCTTTATTGTTTCATATGTAAAATATGATAGGAGAAATAACTATTTATTTAAAATGTCTAAACTTGTTGTTTATAAACCAAGTCACATAAATTAAAATCACATTCGTTACATTGATAGCTAGTTTCACGACGAAACGGAAGCAAAAGAAGAATAAAAAAAGCACGACCTACTCAAACAGAAACAAGCAAAAACTGCACAGCTATGACTCACCGTTTCAGAAACATCCCCTTTACCAATACCCTATCCCTTTTCTCTGAAATAATAAAATCCGTTTCAGCCATTGTCAAGGTCATTTTGTGGCATTCCAAGACCGTGGCAGCAGTTTTCTTTATAGCAGCGCAATGCAAAGGATCGTACTTCGGAAAGGCGTATATATACGCCGGCGGCAGTTAAGGGGTTAATTTCGGGTATGTAAAGATAAACGTCGACATGAGCGTATTTTTTTAACTTGATTATGACAACTTATATTTAGTTTAGAAGATGCATCTAAAAAGCATTTTCACACTTAGCGGTGGAGAATAAGGTAGTAAATGTCGTATTGCTACATAATGAGTTTGAAGTAATAAATAAAACGCAATTGAAAAGGACTATGCTTTAAGGAAAAGCGATTTGTGGACTAGTATAGACTAGAAATGGATTTTGTTTGATTTGACAAAAATATAGTTGAAAATCTTAACGATAGATGGCTTTCTGTATTGAAAGTAACAGGAAATGATGGTAAAAAGAAATCCATGTTAAATCAGTGCCATAGACTTTATTTTAGTATGATATATTGCTGCAAATTCCGTGTTTCATCACCCTAATTCAGCAGTTGTGGTATTTACCTGATATAGCTTTGAAAAGGTGATGTCGTATGGTGTCGCTGCACTAGTACAGACATGGAGACATTCTCTATAGGTATGTTATTTTAATTATAAAGACAACCATAAATCACAGGGTTTTGGGACTTAAATTTGTGATCTCATATATCATTCATGATTGGTGTGAAATGCTTTTGTGAAATCGATTCATGTCTGCTCAGATAATATGCAAATTCTTCTTTTCATAAAACAAATTGTTTTTTAATTATAAAGACATTTATGGGACATTTTATTATTTCGTTGCAACATTTTGATGCATCGAAATAATAAAATGTCATCAAAATGTTGCAAGTCAAAATGATCTTTTTGTTATGAATTACACATTGTGACTGCTTTTTATATTGTGACTATGTGGTACTGTAACTATGTTGCATATTGTGACTATGGGGCAACCACATTATAGGGATTTTGAAAGATATTCTGATTTTAATAGTATAATAAATCTAATTCTCAGGGTGATATTAATTGCTCCACTCGTAGCAACATGAGCAACTAGCATACAGGAGGGCTGAAGTTCAAATCCGCTGGCGGCATTGTTGTAGTCCCTGCTTTCTGAAACGAGGAGATTCGCTAGCCATTCTGGTAATGTGTGTAAAACTGTCTCGCATCGATTATCAGGCTAGATGGGAGGAGTTTCTCGAGTTTCTTTTCCCATATAACACTCATGCTGAGCAGTTGCCCCTAAAAAATCCTTTCCGTCACCCATCGGTGGTTGCTCATTGGCTACATGATGCCTCTCAGCTTTCTAATTGGTAGGTGGCTACATAGACTTTAGGTAAGAGGATGTTGTATGCAGAAAAGAAAGGTGTATAGTAATTTGCAAAATGCATGTCTTTCCGAATCATAAATATTTCTTTTTTTAATGCAGGGGGCGTGTAGCTCGAAACTATGCTACGGATGCGAGTAACGCTAGCCCCACAACGCTCTACGATCCTGTTAGACCGGGACCTACGGTTTAAAGTGGATTCCGAACCACTACAAACATTCATGGCGGGACTCAAACTCGAAACCTCTGGTACCGAGAATCAGAGAGCTAGCCACTCGGCCATAAGGCCGTAATCTTTCTTTTTATGGCATTTCACTTTTGCTCCTTTGCATTTGAAAAATAATTAAACAAAACAAATATTTTAAGTTTTATTTATAAAATATTGTAACATTCCATTAAATTTGAATCAAAGTAAGCATATAGTATTAATACATAAAATAAAATTGCGAAAAAGAATCCATTTATTTAGAAAGTACTTTCATCTTTTAATTGTTTTCGTATCATTTTTAATACGTTGTTGTTTACTCATTCTTTTTTCAATTAAGGATATTTTAGGTAATACAACAAAAAATGTATATATTTTAACTTTTTGTTTAAATTTTGTATTTTGCTTTTTTGCTTCTGAACGAGGAAAATAAATTATCTGTTTCCAAGATTTTAGTTTTTATGCAGACAATTAAATAATTATCTTTAAAATGCTGTTCCACGATAAACTAAATGTTTACTTGTTTTAAAATCTTTCATGTTTTGAACGCAATCCTATCATTTAGAAGGAGAAAATACCCATTAAAATATCATTTATTGAATCCTTTGCTTGAGATAATAACTCTGAACAGAAAAGCATTTTAAAGTTTTTCATTAAAGTTGTTTTGAAGTAATTGAAAAACGTTAAGGAAAAATTGTGGATCGGCACAACATATTAGAATTAATGATGTTTAATATAGTAGGTAAAAATAAGTTAAAAGTGAACGTTACAAATATTTTATATATAAATAATTTAAATCAGTAAAAGTTGATAGTTCTGATAATTCTATGTAGCAGTATACAAATTTAAAAACAAATAGCATAATATTTCTAAGCGGGAAAATGCTGTTGCTGTGTATCTAATTCTCAGTGTCTTACAGAGCGGGACGGACATCCCATGAGTAGTCTACTCATGGATGGAGGGAAAGGGGACAGCTTCTGTTGGGATGGAGCACCCGCAGGTAGAAGTCTCACTTGACTCCATGTCGCAGAAGAAGTAGGGCAGTGACTTCCGGGAGAATTTTTAGTGGAAACTATCCCACATTTGCGTCCTACCAGATAGTCTGTCTAACGAGGCAAGATGCTGAACATCCCAAACGCCATTGAGTTTCCTTGTTTTTTAAAGCAGTGTCTACAAAAAAGCCGTCAGCAAATGGAACTTCAGCCATAATGTACACCAGCATGTTGCCACTGAAGTTTGGTACAAGCTTTAGGGCTGAGGTTCAATCCGCTAGCGCAGGGGTCTCCAAAATTTTCAGTCTTCGGGCCATACTGTTTACTCCAGTAAGTACCGAGGGCCAAAACAGTTTTAATTTTTCTCTAATTATCTATAATTTCTAGACTAGACGTCGAGTACGCGCTCCGAGCGAGCATACGCTTGCTAAATACGTTTCATTCTCCAAAATGAATTACACAAAGAATATTTATAGATCTAAGTTAACCGATGAGCATCTTAAATCTCTTTTAATAATTGGTACAAGTAAAATTGATCCACAATTGTAAGTGAAAAATTACAATTACATAAATCTCATTAGTATTTTTTTACATGTGGATACCCCGCGGTTTCATTCGCGTTAATTTAGCTTTTCCGTTCTTGAGGCATTTTCAGGATAAAAATCATATGTTTGATTCAGGATATATACATTTAAAACGTCGACATACATACATATGCGATACTCTTTACCCCAACATAACTACCGAGGGTAACCGCGGGATGTTCACTAGTTTATAATGTTAGTGGGATTCATTTCAATTACTTGTTAGTTGTTATGCTTAAGTTAAATTTTCTGCGTATTATGCTTGTCATTAAACTTTACCTAGCAAGTCAATAAAACTGAGTTATTATCATTCTGTGTTTTTTCATCCAGCTTATTACAGCAACAATAAGCTATTTGCTGTCGCGGGCCGGATTGATGACACTGGCGGGCCGGATTTGACCCGCGGTCCGTAATTTGGAGACCCCTGCGCTAGCGGCTTTGTTGCAGACAGTGTTTCAAAACACAAGGAGACTCGATAGCGATTGTGGTATTCAACATCTTGATTCGTTTGTCGGACTACAGGGCGGAAGTTTTTCCGTATTTTCTCCCATAAGATATGCAAATATGGGGTAGTTCCCCCTAAAAGTCCTCTCGAAAGGCACTGTCCACCTTCTGTGCCACGAGTCAGGTAGCAATAGTTTTACTTTAACATACAAGTTTTACAATATAATAAAAATGTCTATTAGGATTAAAAGGTAGGTTTTTTTGTTGTTGGAATCAAAAACAGCGTGACGTCTCAGCCTATATTAGACCTATAACGGCTTCATGTTATAAAGTTGCGCCTTACCACGAGTCGGGCGCTAAAATATTTAATTATTTTCATTTAAAAAATACATATAAATATTATTATAAGGGCTTCTTTAACAATATCTATATCTTTTTTAAAACTTTAAAATTTGCACAATAAAGTTTTTGTGTATAATATGTTTTATGGAAGTATTTCAAAATTCCTCTTAGAAAGAAATTTCTTTTTGAAATCAGTTTCTGAAAAGATTTTTAATTATTAAACCGATCCAAAGTGTTTGTGAAACTTAATTTGATGGCACGCCTGTTAGAATTTGCAAATTCTTTTTTGAAAGAACACTTTTATGTATTCATTAAATGAACTTTATGTTCACTAATGAAAATAATTCATTAGTGAACTAATTCATTCTTGAGCTTAATTACTTGAAGCTCAAGAATTCTAAACAATCAAATTGGTTTGATCAAAATTTTCTTTTCGAAAAAAAAAATTGATAAAACAAATTTTTTCTGTTGTAAAGTTTGCGAAGTAGAGGTACGTATCAAGGTTCAGTACGTAACAAATTTATTTTAACTCTTGTTCGTTAGAAAGGGAATCTTTATATAGAGAATCCTTATAAATCTTTATTTTGAGTTAAAGAAGCATGTGTTTTATTAATGCGTTTTCTTTCATTTTTTTTTTACGTTTCTTTATGAAAATGATTTAATTTTATAAGGGATACGAAACTTTTAAAATTAAATTACTGCTATTCAAAATCACACTTTCAGTTATTAATAACAGTTATTAATCAATTATGGTTTCACAAAGGGATTTATTCCTGTCTTCACTTATAAAGCTTGATTTTTTTTTCAGAAATCTAAAAAAATTATATTTTAATAAAATTGAGTTTTTAATAATGCAATCCACTTTTTGAAATATTTTTCAATTGATTATGTAATGATGCATTAATTTTTTTTTTTTTTTTTGCAATATACAATGCAATTTTTCGCACTGATGACTATTTTACAGTATTTTTCATTGATTATGTACGTATAATTGATTATGTACATCTTATTATTGTATTGACAGTTAAAATTGTTTTGGAACGAGTACAATCAGCCTGGAAAAAAAAAAAAAAAAAAAACTACATAAATTTCCCAGGCTTATTTTTACAAGGCAAGGGACCTGATGGACGAGTGGCTAGCTCTCTGGCATTCGGTGCCACAGGTTTAGGTGGTACCATGGATGTTTGTAGTGGTTCGGAATCCACTTTAAACCGTAGGTCCCGGTCTGACAGGATCCCAGAGCGTTGCGGGGGTATTGTTACTTCGCGTCCGTAGCTTATCCTCAAGCTACACACACCTCCTGGGTAGTGCTAAGTGAGTAAGGTCGGTGCAGGGCTTGCCTTAAGGCATCCAAGACAACTGTCTAAGTGTTTGCCAGCTGCATTAGAAAAAAAAATTTACAATGTAATAACAGAGAGAGGAAGTTATAAAATTATAAATTTGATTTTTTCTTCTTAATTTATATACATTTATTTCTCCTTCCACATCTATATTCACTTTCTTTTCTGTTAAAAATATGGAATGATGTGGCAAGTTTGATTTAAATCAAGTTGATAGAAATAAAAACATTTGATATTTGCGGCGAAAACTATGAATTCTCCTCCAAAAAAAAAAAAAAGCACGTGAAAAAACCCTAAATAAATGAATTAGAACATCCCATGCATGTCAATGATTAAAATTTATTATTATTACTTACAATTAATTTATTATTTTGTTTTAAAAGCTCTCTTTTTATATAATTATATTATTAAAAAATATATATATATTTTATATGTATTTTTCCCGTTGCTCTTTTAAACTTGCTTTGAACTGGGACAGACCTTGATCACGTGATGATTTGACTTTTATTTCATGAACTTTACCTACCTGCTTACTGTATCTGACCAGAACAGAACTATGCTACTTTGCAGACAGGAGTTAGAAAATTCCGAAAATTACAAACTGATGACAATGATTAATACTTATTAAACGGACTTCAATTAAAAAAAAACTGATATAAACGATTTCTTCCATTATATGCTTTTTTGGGTACTTACGTATTAACGGTACCTTGGCGACAGACTTGGCGGTTTTTAAGTGTCGCCAATCTTTATTATTTGGAATAAAAATATTTTGAAAGCGTTTTGATTTTAAATGAAGTGTTTCATATATATTTTATTGTTTGGAACAAAAATTTTAAGTGTAGATTGGCGCCAAATCAGTAGCTGCGGTTGGCGCGTCTGCTCTTTATTGGCGCAACTGTCGCCAAGGTACTGTTAATACGTAAGTACTGTTTTTTGAATTATGAAGAAGTAATGATTCTTAAATGATTATTTATATTTATTTTTACAGACTCTTAGTAATACTTCTCTTACATGGTAGTACTATTTATGGTAATTCATTTTATTTTAGGCACATAAATTATAAATTTATATTTAAATGTATAATTTACAATTATTCTAAATTATAACAATCAATTTATAAATAAATTAAAGTAGCTGCTTTAAAATAAGAATAATTGCACCAGTTTTTTCGTGATCTTAAATTAGAATCTAAATTCTGAGCAATAACTTATCATCATTATTTATTGACTATAAAGATGTAATTTTTAACTCATCGTTAATTGACAGCTGTCTAGTTGAAATATCTTAAGTAAAAGTCACGGTTATAGTTAACGTCTTTATTAGCGTCTCCTAATTAAAGTTTGACAACCGTGAGTTTGAAAATGTTCTTCGGTTGGTGGGCGGGACTGAATAAATGTCATTCACAGTCTTTCTTTAAGCCCCATAGAAATGTTTTCTTTCTTTGCTTTGGGTTGTAATGCATGACTTGAATAGCACTGAATATGCACTTCTATTGTTTTTGGAGGACGGACACTCTGACTCAAGGTCATTTGCCTAAACCGTAGAATAAATATGTGTGAAATTTAGAATTACTTTGAGGTTTGATTTGGTTTGTAGCTTTACGGTCATGTTGTGCATACGAAGGCTAATTAGACAGGGACTGTTCTCGTCAATAGCACTCACAGATGTTCTTGCACTCAAGCACGCATTCGTGGACTGTATTTTGAATCACACTCATACACTTACAGAGTATGTATTCAAAATGAAAAACTTAACAACACTTTATTAATTAACAGTCACAGCCACTCGCAGCCGTGCTGTTCACTCTTGCCAATCTGGCACTACACTAAACAGACTCGGAGTTCTGAGCACGCAGGCGCATGCGCATACGTACACTTTTTTCGCCTCTAGGGGTATCCTTGCGCGTAGGCGCGAACAGGGACCTATAGTTTAAAGTGGATTCCGAACCACTCACAAACATCCATATCATCACCAGAATTCGAACCTGAAGACTGGGATACCAAAGTCCAGAGTGCTGGCCACTTAGCCACCAGGCCGCTTACAAAGAGGGAAGTCTGCTATACCGTCCGAGTTAATCAACTGCCTCGTTTCTCTCCAACCAGAGTCGGTTTTTTCTCACACATCAAAGTGATTTCTCGTAGACTCCAATTTCGTTCAACTGTCACTCTCAGTGAGAGATAAAATGGTTTGTATCTCGTTGTCAAACGGAGGTACTTGGTGCGAGAACTATTCGTTCTCTCGTTTTCTAGTCTGGACGTGGATTAGGTATTTATAATCGAACTTGTTCCATTTAGGAACAATGTATTATGATACTGGATTTGACACAAAAACCGAAATGATTATTAAAAAAGTAATGCAAATAATTTATTAACAAAATGTTTACTCGGCGATCCCCCTGTATTTAATTTCCCTATCTTACGTTTCGTTGAATGGCATTGTTGAGGCAATAAAGGAAGAAACACTGATAAACCAAATATAGAATAAACCAAACAAGAATAAACCAAAAAGCTGTGCATCCCCTCAAAAAATTGTTATATCCTCTGATTCGAACAAAACAATACGAAACGAACTCTAAACTGCGCTTATTCGATAAATCCACATCAACGACTGCGCCACCTCTAGATCGACGATAGTGCCACGTGTCCACATTACTACAAAATACATTTCATAGTAGATATTTTGAAAAGGGATACTGTCACTACGACTATCATTTTTCTTTCTATCGGTGGTTCAGTTTTTCTGGTTAGCTGCAGCTTTCTAGTGGTTCGAGAAGTATTGATCAATCCATACAAACATTTATGGAATCTTCATTTATTTACAAGCAATATTTACAAAGATATACATTGTTGATGGTAACAGTTCAAAGGCAAAAGCTCACCTGGAAGAAAAAAGTTCTTTTTAGAATAAAACAACTCGTTTCCACAGCAACAGCTGGTCTCCACGGCAACAGCCAGTTTCCACAGCAACCAACAGCCCATCTCCACGGCAACAGCGCAATTCTGAATCGGTTCCAAACGATTTCTATAAAACTACCACGTGACGCTGCGTGGCGCGAACTGAAGCATAAGAATGCCAACAGATACTAAATAAAATAAAGATTTTAAGTTCAAAAACTGTATAATAAAGGCTTGGTATAGGCAATGTAAAACATACGGTACATTGGAGTTTTTCCCTCCAAAATTTTCATTCCGACTCTTTTTAATTCCTTTATACTTGTGGTAGAATAAAATTGAAAATATCGTTGTACTCCAGTGCGTTAGGATCTATAAAAATCGCTTATAAAAAGCATCCATGCCCTCTCATTAAATTGAGGGAATTAAGGGGCGGTCTACTTTAGGCTCTAAGTTTTTTTTTTTTTATCCTAGAATAAAATTGAAAATATCATTACACTCAGGGAGTTAGGGTCTAAGGGGCGTATACTTTAGTAAAGTTTTAAAGTAGCTTACGGTCTTACGTAAGCTAAAGCCTAATTATGTGCAAATTTGAAATCTGTGAATTTGCATTAACAGATTAAATTTATATATAACTTAGAATGCTGTAATAATGCATAAAACACAAATACTTGTAAAAATGCATAAAATCAGGGGGAGGGAAATGCGAAATAAGTTCTAATATCCAGAGGCGTTGTAATAAAAAAATGCCTGTAATCAGAATTTTTTTTTTATTCTAATGCAGCTGGCAAACATTTCAATTGTCTTTGAAGCCTTAAGGCAAGCGCTGCACCGACGTTACTCACTCAGCACTACCCAGGAGGTGCGTGTAGCTTCAAGATAAGCTACGGACGCGGCGTAACGCTACCACCACAACGCTCTACGATCATGTTAGAAAGGGAACCTACGGTTTAAAGTGGATTCCAAAACACTACAAACATCCATGGTACTGCCGGGACTAGAATTCGAAACCTGTGGTACCGAGCGCAAGAACGCTAGACGCTCGGCCCTTCAGACCCCACTCAGGATAATATAATTAATAATATATTATCTAGAACTGGAAATTGCAAGTTATTAACTGTTATAGATGAAGAAGTGATAAGAAGATTAGTGTGATTATATCGATAGTCTACACTCAAGAGCCAAAACATTATGACCACCTGTCAATAACGAGTTGACCCACCTTTGGCGCGCAACACAGCTTCAACCCGTCTTGGTATGGATGCCACAAGTCCTTGGTAGATGGCCGGAGACAGATTGTACCAGATGTTTAAGCAACGGTCACTGAAATCCGCTGAACAGTGTGCTCCGATATTATTCTACTTGGCTCTGCATTGTATTGAGCTGTCAGCTGAGCCACTGTCTGGCTCCGGTTTTGCTTCACCATGCGAGACAGTCTCCGACGACCTCTTTCTTTGATAGCATGTGGACGTCCTACACCATGTCGTCTACTGCTGGTTTCACCGTCATTCATCCACTTTGCATAAGTATTAACAACTGTAGATCGCGAACAACCCACGAGTGGTGCAGTTTCGGAAATACTTGTTCCGAGCCTTCGAGCCATTACAATCTGCCCTCTATCCAAGTTGCTTAGATCCGCAGCCTTTCCCATCACACACAGAAGTAAGTGAAAGAATGATTTTTCAGACTCACCAGCAGCAGTTGAATACCACTTCCACCTGATCACGTGCCTTCCACATCATCCAGGCGAGTTCATTGCAAAATGTAGGGGTGGTCATAATGTTTTGACTCTTGAGTGTATTAAACATCATTAATTCTAATATGTTGTGCCGATCCACAATCTTTCCTTAACGTTTTGCAATTACTTCAAACAACTTTAATGAAAAACTTTAAAACGCTATTCTGTTCAGAGTTAATAGAGAGTTTTTGCATACCGTATTTTGGACGTCCGTTAGCTTTTTCTCCCTAGCGCGCATGCTCATAGGAAATTGCGCATGCGTATCTGTAATGATGTTTCCTATGAGCATGCGCGCTAGGGAGAAAACGGTATGCAAAAACTCTCTATTATCTCAAGCAAAGGATTCAATAAATATTTTAATAAGTATTTTCTCCTTCTAAATGATAGGACTCTCCAGCAGCAGTTGAATACCACTTCCACCCGATCACGTGCCTTCCACGTCATCCAGGCGAGTTCATTGCAAAATGTAGGGGTCGTCATAATGTTTTGGCTCTTGAGTGTTTATAATGACACTAAACCAACCTAGTGGCTTATTCTGAAAATTTGGTGATGCAAAAAATGTATACCACAATGGAGATTAATGTGCATTGAAGCTTAGAATGTATTTCTACTGCATTAAAAATTTATTCATTATTATTTATTTCATAATTATAGTGCAGGAAATATACCATTAATTATTTTTTTAAATTAATTAGAATAATAAAAAGAAAGTTTCAAAGAAGGGACTACATCTGTAATCCTTATGTGAAGAATAAATGTATGAAAAGAACATGACCAGAACATTTTTTTTATTACAAATAAGCTTTTATTTCAAATAATGCTTTGAAGAAATAAAATGATCAACTAAAACTCTCCTTCATTTTTTATTTTTCTGCTAATTTAATATGTTTGAAGTAACTTCGTTTTGTACTATATATCAACTAAAAAAAAGAAAGGAAATTAATCTTACGAATGCTTTTTAAGGATGGCAAATTAACACGCTTTCTTACGTTTCTTAAAAGGGAAAAAGAAATGCCTGAAGTCTTTTCGGAATAATTTTTTTTTATTAGCAGTGTTTATTAAAATCATTAGCGTTTGAAAATTTTCACAGAAAAGATAAAAGACTTCAAAAATAATATTTTTCTTATGATAAAAAAAACACGATGCTTAAACATGTTTATGTTGTTCTCTGCAATAAAATGAAAAAAAAAATTATCTCGTTTTATCAGTTTTTTTAATCCTTTAAATCAAATTTACCATCCTGATTTTTTTTTTATATATTATAAAAATTAAACAAATTGATTAAAAAAATATTTCCATTCATTTGAGTTAATATCTTCACTACCTGGAAAATCTTCTTGCCCTACTCCAACCTACTTACTTTAAATATTGCAGTTAAATTTGAAAAGATTTACTATTTACTGATATTTTTCAGTAAAAAATTGAGTTCTTGTGAATTTAACTATTTGTTCTATTTGTAAATGCGAGGCATGTAAAGCATAGACACTAGAACTGGAGTTAGAATCAGATTCAGCATTACCCAAGGGTCCTCCACACTGGGTCGCCAACACAAATTTAGAAAGTTCAACCCCAGGGAATGATGCCTGCCCGGCTGGTTTGAACCCGAACCTTCCGACATGCTAATTGGGTATGGAACCACTTTACCACAAGTGAACTAGGTCACTAGTACTCTTTCGTTCCACAAGTTCCATTGTCTGTGAGATAAAGAGCACGTACTTCCTTTGCTAATAAAATAAAGATCTATAGTTAGTAAAATAAAGGTCCCTTGCCAGTACCATAAGTCTTTTCGGAATGCTAATGTCTTCTCTTCAACCCGTCGGTGGGCTTTTCCTAAGAGATGAGGGAATACACCAGTGGAAAATAATTTCCATATTCATACTTAAGTGAATGCATGTTGAGACATTCACACGTCAGTAGATGTTAACGCATTCATACGTCACTCGCATTTGTTGTTGAGACATGTAGAGCACGATACTTAGGCATTCACACATCAGTAGAAAACGATGCTGAAACATTCAAACATCAATTTAAACAAGATAACCTTTTTTTCATCATTCACACGTCAGTGATACACTATTTTGAGACACTCCTGCATCAATGGAGCTCATTGTCTCCTCTCATATATCAATGGAAGTCGATGTCTAACCTCTACATCAGCTAAAGTCTCTTTTCATACGTTTGTGGAACACGATGTCTCCTCACATACATCTTTGGAACAAAATGTTTCCTGTCATACATCAGTGGAATACGATGTTAAGATATTTATACATCAGTGGTACACAATATTGAGATATTTATGCATTAGTACAACATGGTATACACAGATTCATCAGTGGTAAAAGTGTCACCCTTCAGTGAAACCAGGTGTTGAGGCGTACACTCATTGGTGGAACACGATGATAATACATTTACACATCAGTGGAAGACGATATTCAGACAATAATACATTAGTAGAACATGACATTGACAGATTCATCGGTGGAAAACAATATCTCCTCTCCTACATCAATGAAACACGTCTTTTCTTACATATCAGTAAAGCACGATGCTGAGACATACATAATTAGAATACGAAGTTCAACAAAAAGTAAAAAGAATTATCCGAATAGGTAAAAAATTAATAGATGTGATGTTTATGTGGGTAAAAATGTCTCACTGTATACATCGGTGAACACAATATCTCACCTCATATATCAGTGGAACCCGATGATGAGGCGTACACACATCGGTGGAACACGATGCTGATACATTCACACATTAGTGGAAGATTATATTGAGACAATAATACATTAGTAGAACATGACATTGACAGATTCATCATTGGAAAACAATCACTCCCTCATACATCAGTGAAACACAATGTCTTTTCTTATACATCAATAAAGCACGATGTTGAGACATTCATACATCATTAGAATACGAAGTTCAACAAAAGATTAAAAGGATTTACCCGAATGCGTAAAAAATCAATAGATGAGATGTATATGTGTGGAAGAATAAATGATTAAAATTTCAGAGCAATTGGGACAGAACGTAGAACATATTTTAGATTATGTCGTCCATTGAGCAGAAATATCATACAGTAACATATTCAATACACTTAATAAAGTTTTCTAACAGGTATCTCTAATATTTTCCATTTAATGATAGGCATTATTTTTCTTCCTTTTCTTTCTATTGCAATTTCATTTTTAGATACAGGTCTAGATAAATTAATTTAATAACTGTGATATGAGGTCATCAATTTTATAAAAAATGTAACGATTTTATCTGAGAACAAATATTTCCTTAACATTAAAGCATCGAGATAAAAGAAAATTGTTTTCAAATATTATACAAAATGAAACAAGTATCGAAAATTAATAACGCGAAATGAAGGTACAAGAATAACAAGATATTAATTTGGGAAGATGATCTAATCGGTATCTCTATATTTTCCATTTATTTAATGATAAGTATATTTTTTTTTCCTTTTTTTCTCTACTACAGTTTCATTTTTAGATATAGATATAGCTACATTAAATTAATAACTGCGATATGAGGTCAATAATTTAAAAAATAAAATGATTTTTTCTGAGAACAAATATTTCTTTAGCATTAAAGCATCGAATAAAAAGAAAATATTTTCAAATATGCAAAATGAAACAACCATCGAAGATTAATAACGCGAAATAGAGGGATAAGAATAACGAAATATTAATTTGGGAAGATGAAATACATTTTTCAAAGGAAGCTCGAAAATAACTTCTGCGAGTAAAAACGATTTCAGAAATGCGAAATTCTGAGAAATAACAAGTTTTCCGAATCAATTATGTATTAAATAAAAGCAACAGTCATATTTTCCCCCTGTTTATGTATCGCATACTTTAAAAGGGTACTTATAGAAAATTACTTTACTGCACATGTTATTGATCCATTTTCAAAAGAATAAAAAGCATTTTTTCTGTAAACTCTAATGTATTAAAATTTTAGATTGAAAAAAAATTGTGTACTCTGTGTAGGAAATAATATCGTATTTTTTTTACTGGAAATATCTATAAAAAATATTGTTTAAGCGAAGAATAAGTAAAATTAATTAATAATTTTTTGGGAAGTAAAATAATTAGTTTGGCTTTAAATTTCACGATAAAGAATAATTTAATGCATATTTTTAAAAAACGGTCAATGTTTGCTGTTAATGTCAGAATGTTAATTTTTATTCATACTTATTTTTTAGTTTAATTTATGTAGTTTAGAAAATTAAATTCCCCACGAAATATCTTTTCATTAAAAATTACTTAGCTTTTCTTGAAAAGCTTCGATTCATTTTTTATAATATTTTAAAATTTTATTTTTTACTATACACATAGATAAAAATTTGCAAAACAATTTTTTTATCTTGATTTTTTAGACTGACATAATTTTTGAATATCATGTTATCTGAATTATTAAGTCTGAAATTTATTTTTGTTTTATTAACCGTTACATTTCTAAATTGTGGGAAATTGAGGAAAAAAAGGGGAATTAAAGGGATCTACTTTAGTGTCCAAGTTTCAAAAAAACTTTAAAGTCTTACGCAAGCTACAGCCCAATTATGTGCCAAATTTGAAAGATTCAGGTTGAAATCTGCGATTTTATACAAACGGATTAAATTTATACATAACATAGAATACTGTAATACTGCATAAAACACAAATGTGCAAAAATGTATAAAATCATCAGAAAAAACACTAAATAAGTTCTAATATCCTGAAAATTGAATCCTGAATCCTTGAATCCTGATATCCTTTTCTAATAAAAAAAATGCCTGCACTGTATTAGGAGTACTTTTGCTTTATAGACGAAATGATCATACAAAACCAACCCAGTGACATATTCAGAAACTTGGTGATACCAAATTTGGAGTAGGATTTATATCCATTGGACATTTATGGGAATTGGACATTTATGGGAATTGAAGCTTGAAATGAATTTGTACTGAATTGAAAATTAATCATTTCATAATTTTATCTTGTTAAATTTACCATTAATTATTATCAATAAAATAATTAGAATAATAACAAGAAGTTTCCAACGAATGAACTACTTCTGTAATCTTTATGCAAAGAATAAAATTCTAAAAATGGAACATGATCAGATCATTTTTTTTCTATTACAAATAAGTTTTATTTCAAATAATGCTTTAAATAAATAAAATAATCAACTAAAAGTCTGCTTTACTTTTTTATTTTTCTGCTAATTTAATATTTTGTTTGAAGTAACTGCATTTTGTACTATATTCCAATTTAAAAAAAAAGAAAATTAATCTTACGAATGCTTTTTAAGGATGGCAAATTAACACGCTTTCTTACGTTTTTTAAAGGAAAAAAGTAATGCCTGAAGTCTTTTCGGAATAATTTTTTATTAGCAGTGTTTATTAAAATCATTAGCGTTTGAAAATTTTAATAGAAAAGATAAAAGACTTCAAAAATAATATTTTTCTTTTAATAAATAAAAAAATATGTTTAAACATGTTTATGTTGTTCCTTGCAATAAGATGAAAAGAAAAACTTTTTTGAGCACGCTTTATAATCTTTTTGATCTTTAAATCAAATTTTCCATTGTAATTTTTTAAAATATTATTATAGCTATATAAGTTGATTAAAAAATATTTCTATTCATTTTTAAGTTTATATTTTCACTATATAGGTAATCCTTTCAAAAATCCTTTCTTGAAATACTATAGTTAAATTTTGAAAAAATTGCTATTTACTAGTATTTTTCATTAAAAAATAAAGTTCTTGTGAATTTAACTAAACATTTGTTCTGTTTATAAATGCGATGCATGCAAACCTAGCCACTAGAAAGGGAGATGGAAACAGATTCAATATTACCCAAGGGTGCAGAGAATGACAACAATGATTGCAAATGATGCCTCCCGGCGCGTTTGAACCTCATCCCTCCTACATGCTAATTGGTTATGGTACCACTGGATGGCAAGTGAACTAGATCAAAAGTACTCTTTGGTTCCACATATCCGTTTTGTCCTCCTTTGCTAATAAAATAAAGCGCTTTTACTAGGAAGATAAAGGTCCCTTGCTAGTACACCTAAAAATGTTTTCGGAATGCAAATGTCCTCCCTTGCACCCCGTCGGTGGGATATTCCAGAGAGATGACGGGATGCATCAGAGGAAAATAATGTCAACCTTCAGTGATCCCCCATAAATGAACAAAATGTTGAGACATTCACATATCTGTGGAATACGAAATTGAGACATTCATACATTAGTAGAACATGATGAGCGATTCATCAGTTTAAAATGTCTCCACTCATACATCTGTGGAACACGATGTTCTTCGTATGTTGATGTATTCATACATAATTATTCATACATCAACGATGTTGAGGTATTCGTACATCATTGGAACACAATGCCGATATCACGGAGTTTATTCACACATAAATAGAACACGATATAGCGACATTCATACATTAGTAGAAAGTTATATTGAGATTCATCAGTGGAAAACAATGTCTCCCCTCATACAACAGTGGAACACGATGCTGAAACATTCAAACATTAATGGAACACGATATTGAGTTATTCATGAATTAGCATATTCACAGATTCATCAGTGGAAAACAATGTCTCACGTCATACATAAGTGGAAGACAATGTCTCACCCTCATATTTCAGTGAAACACAATGTATCCATTAATAGATCAGTGGTACACGATGTCGAGGCAAAAATGCAGCAGTAGAGCACGATGCTGCGATGTACACATATCGGTGGAACACGATGATGCTATAATCACAAACCAGTGGAACACGATATTGAGACATTCATACATTAGTAGAACATGATATTGACAGATTCATCAGTGAAAAATAATCTCTCCCTCATACATCAGTGAAACACAATGTGCTTTCTTATACATAGTAAAGTACGTTGCTGAGGCATTAATACTTTAGTGGAACACGATACTGAGACATTCATACATAAATGGGACACGATGTTGAGACATTCATGCATCTGTGGATGTTGAGACATAAATCGATTGAGACATCTGCATCTGTGGAACACGATGTTGAGATATTCACATCTGTGGAACACGATGTTGAGACATTCATACATCAGTGGAACATGATGTTGAGATATTCATACATCATTAGAACACGAAGTTCAACAAAAAGTAAAAGGTATTATCCGAATACGTAAAAAATCAATAGCTGTGATGTATATGGCAGAATAAATGATTGAAATTTCAGATGAATTGGGACAAAACGTAGGGCAATTTTTAGATTATGCAGCCCTTTGAGCGGAAATGCCGTGTAATATCATATTCAATGCACTTAAACGGTATCTCTAATATTTTATTTAATTAATTATTAATTTTCTAACAAGCACCTCTAATATTTTCTAATTCCTAATGGAAGGCATATTATCTTTTTACCTTTTTTATGTTACAATTTCCTTTTTAGATACAGATATAGCTACATTAAATTAATAACTGTGATATGAGGTCATTAACCTCCTCTCATGCATCTGTGGAACACGATGTCTGCTCTCATTACATACAACATAGAGATATTCATGCATCAGTGGAACACGACATAGATACATTCATACATAAGTAGAACATGATAAGTGATTCATCAGTTAAAGATGATGTCTTCCTTAAAACGTCATTGGAACCCGATGATAAGGTATTCATACGTCAGTGGAGCACGATGTTGATTTTATGCATTATGAAAGTTGTATGCATCAGTGGAACACGAAGTTAAAAAAAAACAAGTAATATAAAAATAAAAAAATTAAAGTCAATCCCTACTTTTTTTCACTCTGCTGCAGAAAGTCCTTTATAAATAATTTTCATTTATTTTTTTAAATTTATCTGCCGCCATCTATTTTGGATACATGCAACTTAAATGTAAAAAACTAAAATTAATGAATTAAATTTAATGAATGAATTAATATTTGACAAAACTGTATCAACATCCAGTGTCCTCCACTACAAGTTCAAAAAAATGTATTTTAATTTGAGAGGAAGAATACAAAGTACTTTATGAACGATTGAAAATTTGAACAAAGATATATATAGGTAGAGAGTGAGCTAATAGAAGGAATTGAAAAAGAAGAAGGGATTATTCGAATATGTAAAAAATCAATAGATGTGCTGTAAATGAAGAATAAATGATTGAAATTTCAGAATAATTGGGACAGAGCGCAAGACATATTTAGATTATATAGTCCTTTGAGCAGAAATATTATTTAATATCCAATTAAACACAATAAGATTTTCTGACCGGCACCTTTAATATTTTCCATTTCTTAATGATAACTATGATGTTTTTCCTTTATTTTCTATTACAATTTCATTTTTAGATACTACATTAAATTAATATCTGTGTAATCTATCTACTATTAACTAATCTGTGATACGAGGTCATTAATTTTAAAAAAAAGTAATGATTTTATCTGAGAACAAATATTTCTTTAACATAAAAGCATCGAGAAAAAGAAAGTTACTTTTAAATATTATATAAAATGAAACAACCATCGAAGATTAATAACGCGAAAGAGCGGGATAAGGATAACAAAATATTAATTTGGGAAGACAAGATACATTTTTCGAAAGGAAGGAAGCTCGAAAATAATTTCATACGAGGATGAAAACAATTTTAGAAATGCGAAATTTTGAGAAATAGCAACTTTTCAGAATCAACTACGTATTAAATAAAAGCAACTTATTTCCCCCTGTTTATGTATTGCATACTTTAAAAGGGTACTTATAGAAAATTACTTTACAGCGCATGTTATTGGTCCATTTTCCAAAGAGTAAATAAAAATATTTTTTTTATGTAAACTCTAATGTATTACAAATTTATATTGAAAAATAAATTTTGTACCATGTGTAGGAAATAATATCTTATTGGTATGAGTGGAAATATATAAAAAAATATTGTTTAAGTGAAGAATAAGTAAAATTAAGGAATATTTTTTTGGGAAGTAAAATAGTTAGTTTGGCTTTAAATTTCACGATAAAGAATAATTTAATGCACATTTATGAAAAAAAGAAATATATTTGCTATTAACTTTATAATGTGAAATTTTATTCATACATATTTTTAGTTTAATTTATGCAACTTAGAAAATTTAATTCACCATGAAATATTTTTTTCCATTAAAAATTAGTTTCTCTGGAAGCAGATTCAATTAATTTTTTTTAATATTTAAATTATTTTTTGTCACTTTAAACATTTCTATATATAGAATTTTACAAAACAATTTTTTTGTCTTCATTTTTGATGGACTTAATTTGTGAGTATCATGTTATATGCATTATTAATCTAAAATTTATTTATTTTTCTTAAACTATTAAATTTTTACCATCTCTTGATGTCTTCTTTAATTAATTATTTAATTTTTTATGGCAGAAAATATTGTTCATTGAATTGCAGTTACAAAATGTTACAACTATTTGTTAATTAATTAATATAGTTTTTTCCAAATGATCAACGTAACTGAATATTTTCTGTTAATAAGTCATTTTTTAACTCAATATAATTTTTTTTATAATATCTTATAAGAAATATTATTATTTTGATTAAAACATCTAATATATTGAAAAATAAAGCCTTTTGCCTAAATTGAAAAATAAAAACTTATTTAATCATAGTTGTATTTAATTTATAATAAACAATTGTTGAAAGCAAAACGTTATTTGTTGAATAACTACAAAATAATTCAAACCCTTATAAGGAATTTTTTGTGTTGTTTGTTAATTACTCTTTATATTTTTCATATTAACTTGTTTTTTTTTCGTCAATCAAAACTTTTGACGAAAAAAAGAAGTAATTATAAAAAAAAAGACTAGTGAAAGTAAAAATATAGTATTTAATATCACTAATAAATAATGCTCACAATTAAATATTGTATTATATGATAGCAGTATTTGAATATAAATATAATGCTGAGCCTTATTAATTCACTGCGAAAAAGGTTTAAAATCATGCTGTTAAAAGATAAACTAATTGTAATAAAATGAAAAAACATTTCTACTATTGGAATATATATTTTTTCATAATATATACAAAATGATTCGAAAGTTCTCTAACAAACTTTTAACGGTGGACCTTACTATTATGTGTATCATGACCAGCTTACAGGTGATGAACGAAAGGTGTACCTTGTCTTTCTGGAGGACTTTTTTAGTACTTTCTGGCCCCTCTGGCCTTCTGTCCTTTTTAGTACTTTCTGGCGTATCATATGAGAGAAAACCGGAAAACTCACACCAGGTAACATGAGTGTTCACGTGAAGCGTATACACATGATTCATCAAGTCTCCGTTTATGAAGGCATTGATTGGAACAAATATCACCAAAGGTTTTCCACCTGAGTGTTGCATGGCTTTTGTTGGAACGTGGGCTGTCCTGGTATTTCACATAGGTATCGATGCACGATGTAAAGTGGTTGTTGTCTCCGATGGGATTTTCAGGGGTAACAGATCCGTATTTATATTGTGTATGGTATAAAAACTACACTAAAGACTAGAATCCTATCTAGACATCGTCATTGTCGATGTGAAATGATTATACATGTGCAAAATACTTATTTGCAAGTGCAGAAAATGTCAATGCAGAGATCAAAAACTTTTATTTAACGTAAAACTATTCTTATAACGGGATATTTTTAAGGAAATAATTAAATACATAATGCCAGTAAGACCAATGTTTTATCAAAATTCATTCATGCTTCTGAAGGAATTTTTGATTAATTAAGAGATAATGGCATCTAAACCTGATACCTCCTCTTTAAAAACAATCAATATTCCAAACCAATTATGCCACTTGCCTTAAAATAATATTTCTCATAAGAAATATAGATTCTTAATGAATGTAGTATGATAAATTCTCACAGTTGAATAATTTCTCCAATGTCAGTGTGTCGATTCGGATGCTATAGGCTTTTATAAAAATTCATTCATGAACCTGAGTACCTTTTGCTTAATTAAGTGATGATGATATTTGAACTTGATACTTTCTCACACAAAACAATTAACATACCTAGCCCAAAATACCACATACCTTAAAATAATATTTCTCATAAGAAATATAGATTCTTAATGAAAATATTTTAATATTTTTACATACACAATATTGCTATTTAAAAAAAAAAATCTCCTTTTAAGAGCAAGAATAAATTAAAAGAAAGTAAACTCAATTTTGAAAATCAAATATAATGTTTTTAGTTTCACTGAAATAAATTACATTAGATTTTTTTTTTAAAGTTTGAAACATCGTTAGTTAAGTAGTAAAATTGCTTAATTGCGCATAACGATGTGAAAGTTTTTTCAATGTTAAATAAAATATTTTGAAACAAATTTAAAATGGTTAATTGAATTTTGATTCTGTAATATAAAAGTCCCTTCTGTTCTTTGTTTTTATTCAATTATTTTTAAGATAAGCCTTTGCGTAGGTAATTAGTTTTCGAAAAGAACCTAAACAAGGATACAAACTATATAACTATTTATAAGCTAAATAACATATGCGACTTATTTTATAAGTTAAATAACGTATTCATGCGTTCTGGCATATTGAAAATCCGGTTTCATTGTTCGTAAAAATTCCAAAAAGAAATTGCAGATGTCTGCTTTATTTTGCAATGCTGTTTTATTTAGACGTAATTGAATAAGAAAAAGAAAAGAAGGTATAAATTTAATTTCTAGTTATTCAAGTATACAATAAATTTTATCTATTCTATACATACAAAGATAATTGTATGCTGTTCTCGCAACAATACTTTTCATAGCAACGACTACATGAATAGGTCAAAGAAATAATAAGTTATATTTCGATGACAGTTTTCCATTTTTTAGCTGATTGATTTAATAATATTCTATAAAATTTAACATGATGAATTTCCCAGTCAATGATTTCGGCGTATAACAAAAACCACGCTTGATAATAAATTATTGTTAATTCAAACCCCAATGTTTTTATTTTTGAATATCTGGCCAATTCGTAGACGGATCAGCTACACTAAATCCATATTCTGTCAGTTTAATTTTGAACAACATTCATAAGATTAGTATCTATGTGGGTTTACATTTTGATGCTCAAAACCAAAGAACGATCACTTCGTCCTACAGATAGTTACTAAGACATCCTTTCCAATTTCGATCGCCGAGTACAGCGTCCTTGGAAGGAATACTCATAATATTAAATTTTATGTGATCATTTTTTGCGTTAAATAAAATTGTTTGATCTCTGCTCTTACATTTTCTGCACTTTCCGATAAGCATTTCACATTGACAATGATGATGTCTAGATAGGATTCTAGTGGCCAGTGCGATTTTTCTGCCATACACAACATAAATACGAGGCAGTTTCTCCTAAAAATCCTACCCCCCGGAGACAATATACTCTCTACATCGCCCATCGATACCTATGTGAAATACCAGGACCACCAATGTAGCAATATAAAAGATACAATGCTCAAATGTGAAACTAGTGATATCTATTCAATGCCTTCAGAAACAAGGAAATTCGAGGACAATTCAGACATCAAGTGTATACGATTCAGGTGTATACGATTCTCATTCACATATGATATGAACATATGGACCAGAATGTACTAAACAAGTCCTCCTGTTAGACAAGATCCATCTGTCGACCCTCATCTGTAGGCTGATGATGATACACATAAAAGAAACATAAAAAATTTGACGAAATACTTTCGAATCAGCATGCATATATAAGAAAATATAGTAAATTATTATTATTACTTATATTATGAAAAAATATATATTTCCATTACGAATATAGAAATAGTTTTACATTTATTTGCAGTTGTTTTATTTTTTTGCAGCATGATTTTAAACATATTGATAAATAATTAATAATATTCAGTATTATATTTATATTCTAATACTACTATTGTGTAATACAATATTTTACTTGTATTATTTATTAATAATACTAAATACTGTATTTTTAATTTCACCAGTCAAGTTTACATTTTTGTATGTACTTTTTGTTTTGTTTAATAGTTTTAGTGAATGACAAACAATATAAAAATTGTTTGTATTGGTTTTGCTTTATTTTATAGTTACTCAACGAATCGCGTTTTGCTTTCAATTTTTTGCAAACAATTCTTTATTATAAATCAAATAAACTATGATTAAATAAATTGTTATTTTTCGAGTTACAAAAAAATATATTTTAGATGCTTCGATCAAGTATAATAATTCCTTATAGCATGTTATTACAAAATATTTATTTTAAGTTAAAAAAAGTCTTATTCGTAAACAATGTTCAGTTACGTTCAATATTTGTAAAAAAGAATATTGATGATATAAAAAATAGTTGTAACATTTTGTAATTGGAATTCAATAAACATTATTTTCTCTCATACGTATATTAATAAAACAATATTTAAACGTTATATTTTTATAATTTTATAAAAATTACATTAATATAAAATTATATTTTAAATAATTAGCTAAGAAACATCAATAAATGGTAAAAATGCAATGTTATAAGAAAAAAATAATTTTAGATTAATAATTCACATAACATGATATCCGTCAATAAAATTAAGACAAAAAAGTGTTTTGCAAAATTCTATATATAGAAATCTTTAAAGTGAAAAATAAAATTTAAAAATATTATAACAAAATTAATTGAATCCTTTTCAAAAAAAGCTAATTTTTAATGGAAATGTATTTCATAGTGAATTTAATTTTCTAAATTGCATCAATTAAACTAAAAAATAAAATTTCGCATTATGACGTTAATGGCAAACATCGATCGGTTAAAAAAAAAAAAATCTAAATTATTCTTTATCATGGAATTTAAAACCAAACTAATTATTTTGCTTCCCCAAAACAAATATTAATTAATTTTATTATTCTTCTCTTAAACAATATTTTTTTATATATTTCCAATAAAAAAATACGAAATTATTTCCTATAAAGAGTGCAAATTTACAAAATATTTTTCAATATAAAATTTTAATGCATTAGAGTTTGCATAAAAAATATATTTTACTCTTTTGAAAATGGATCAATAACATGTGCAGTAAAGTAATTTTCTATAAGTACCCTTTTAAAGTATGCGATACATGAACGGGGGGAGGGGGAGATATGACTCTGCTGCTTTTATTTAATACGTAGTTGATTCGGAAATCTTGTTTTTATCAAAATTTCACATTTCAGGAATTGTTTTTAGCCGCGTAGGAAGTTATGCTCCAGCTTCCTTTGAAAAATGTATCTCATCTTCCCAAATTAATATTTTGTTATTCTTATCTCAATTCTTTCGCGTTATTAATCTTCGATACTCGTTTCATTTTACATATTTTAAAACATTTTATTTAAACTTAATGTTAAAGAATAATTTGTTCTTAGATAAAATCCTTTTTTTTTTTTTAATTATTGTCCTCATATCGCAGTTATTAATTTAATGTAGCTATATCTGTAACTAAAAATGAAATTGTAATAGAAAAAAAGAATAAAAAATATCTTTATCAATGTTTACCACTGATATGTGAAAATCTCAGCATCATGTTGCACTGATGTATGAGGGAAGACGTATCGTTTTACTGACATATAAGCGGAGACAGTATTTTCCACTGACGTATGCATATCTCAGCATCGTATGCATAAAGGAAGATAATGTGTTCCACTGATGTTTGAGGGGAGACATTGCGTTTCAGTGACATATGAGGGGAGACATCGCGTTCCACTGATATATGAGGGGATTTTCATTTCATTCCACTGGTGATTTGCTTATTATGTTCTGCTGATGTATAAATGTCTCAACATCGTATTCCACTTATGTATAATAGGAGACATTGGGTATGTATAAGCATTTCGCATCGACAATGATCATATCTAGATAGGATTCTAGTGACTAGTACGGTTTTCACCCATACACAATATAAATGAATGGAAGTTACCGTCAAATTGTTTCTTGGAGAAAATAACCTCTCTGAAATACCAGGACTGCCCATGTACCAAGAAAGACCCTGCAGCACTCTGGTGTAAAATCTCTGGTGTTATCTGTTATAATCAATGCCTTTAGAAAAGAAGACTCGGTGACATTATGTGTATACTCTTCACATGAACACTCATGCTACCTGGTGGGAGTTTTATGTTTACATACATCTCATACAGACCAGACATACCAGAAAATACTAAAAAAGCCAGAAGGCCAGAGGTGTCAGAAAGTACTAAAAGTGTCTTAAAAGGAAGAAAAGGTTATCCATCATTTGTAAGTTGGTCATGATACACATAAGTGCCCACTGAGACTAAAAATTTGTCGGAGAATTTTCGAATCATCATATATATACACTCATGTCCATAAATTAAGAATAATGAAGTTCATGCAAAGAAAGAGACAGACATAATTAATAAAAATTGCGATTTTTACTCCCTGGAGCAAACAAATTTGACTTATTTGTAAAGGGGAATATTACACCACTCATCAAGCAATGCCCTCCGAAGTTCCGGTTGACAGGTGGGAGGGGGTTGACGGGCTGCAATTCGTCGGCCAAGCATATCCCACACATGCTCTATTGGATTCAAGTCCGGTAAGTGTGCTGGCCAATCCGTACGGGTGATATCCTCCAATTGAAGGCATTCGTCTACAATGTTTGCACGGTGAGGACGGGCGTTGTCATTCATAAACAGAAATTCAGCACCCATTCCGCCCCGAAACAAACGTACATGTTTTTCCAGAATGACATCCCGATAGATGTGACCTGTCATCGTTACACTCTGAACATGCAGGTCAGTTCTGGAATTAAGAATAATTCCTCACCAAACGAGCCATTCTGCACCACCGTAACGGTGTCGTTCAATGGTGTTCTCTTGGTGGTAACGGGTACTTGCCGCTCTCCATATGAAAGTCTGGCGAGAATCAGACTGCAAACTAAACCTGGACTCGTCGGAAAACATCACACTAGGCCACTGTTGTGGTGTCCACAATGCATGCTCTCTACACCCTGTTAATCGCAGGCGACAGTGAGTTGCGGTAAGTGGAACATATCTGACAGGCCTACGAGCATATAGACCAATGTGCCCTAAGCATCTGTACACGGTCTACCTTGAAGCTGTCGTACCGGTCGCTGAAGAGAGCTGACGAGACAGGTCTGATGCTGTGCTCCGTCTGTTTCTTTTGGCAGTAACTGCTAAATACCGGTCCTCATTCGGCGTTGTAACTCGGGGGCGACCTGTGCTGTAACATCTACTCACATTACCATCATCTTGGAATCGTTGCCAAAGCCTGGAGATGACACTCTGGGCGATTCCAAGTTCCTCGGATACTTCCAGCTGGGTACGTCCACATTCCAGTCGTCCGATAATTCTACCACGTAAAAAATCATCCAAATGCTTCCTTTGTGCCATAACTATGCGGTAAATGCACTGAAAGGCTTTTAAAGCGCTTGTGAACAATTTTACTTTTTTGCCACCATATACCACTCTCTTACACTCTCGTCATTGTTACGTACTATCCGCGTCATCTGGTGGTTTCCTGTAATTTGCATATTCTTCTTCAAGATGTGTGTGATAATTCAACAGGTGAACTTTTTATTTTAGAGTTCAATTTCTATGTGATTCTGAATTATCCTTAATTTATGGACATGAGTGTATTATGAAAACATATACACTGAAGAGACAAAAGTCATGGGATACCTCTTAATATCGTGTCGGCCCTCCTTTCGCCCGGGGAAGTGCAGCAACTCGACGTGGCATGGACTCAACAAGTCGTTGGAAGTCTTCTGCAGGAATATTGAGCCATGCTGCCTCGATAGACGTCCATAATTGTGAAAGCGTTGATGGTGCAGGATTTTGGGCACAAACAGACCTCTCGATGATGTCCCATAAATGCTCGATGGGATTCATGTCGGGCGATCTAGGTGGCCAGATCATTCGTTGGAATTGTCCAGAATGTTCTTCAAACCAATCGCGAACAATTGTGGCCCGGTGACAGGGCGCATTGCCATCCATAAAAATCCCATCGTTGTTTGGGTACATGAAGTCCATGAATGGCTGCAAGTGATCTCCAAGTAGCTGAACATAAGCATTTCCAGTCAATGTTCGGTCCAGTCGCACCAGAGGACCAAGTCCATGCCATGAAAAAAACAGCCCACACCATTACGGAGCCACCACCAGCTTGAACAGTGCCTTGCTGACAGTTTGGGTCCATGGCTTCGTGGGGTCTGCGCCACACTCGAACCCTAAATAAACCTCGGAATCGTGACTCATCGGACCAGGCCACATTTTTCCATTCATCTAGGGACCAACCGATATACTCACGTGCCCACGAGAGTCGCTGCAAGCGATGTCGTTCTGTCAGTAAAGGCACTAGAGTCGGTCTTCTGCTGGAATAGCCCAAGAAAGCCAAATTTCTCCGCACAGTTCTAACAGACAAGTCCCTTGTACGTCCCACATTGATTTCTGCTGTTATTTGACGCAGTGTTGCTTGTCTGTTAGAATTTACGAATCTTTGCAGACGTCGCCGGTCTCGGTCGTTAAGTGCAGGCGGTCGACCACTGCGCTGTCCATGGTGGGATTTTATGCCTGAAATTTCATACTCTCGGCACACTCTTGACAAAGTGGATCTGGGAATGTTGAATTCCCTAACGATTTCCGAAATGGCATGACCCATGCGTCTAGCTCCAACTAACATTTCGCGTTCAAAGTATGTTAATTCCCGTCGTGCGGTCTTCATCACGTCAAAACCTCTTCACATGAATAACTTGAACAGAAATGAAAGCTCTGCGAAAGCACTGCGCATTTATACCTGTTCTACGTGATGCTACTGCCATCTGAAAATTTGCATATTGCTATCCCATGACTTTTGTCACTTCAGTGTATATTTCTTTTACATTTCATTGCAGTTGTGTTATATTTTAACAGCATGATTTTAAACGTTTTGAGAGAGAATTAATAATACTCAGTATTATGTTTACTTTCTAAGACTACTTTGTATAATACTATATTTTATTTTGAGCATTATTTATTAATAATGCTAAATACTATATTTAATTTCACCAGTTCTGTTCAAAATTTTATATTTACTTGTTTTTGTAGACAATTTTTACTGATTTACAAACAATATAAAAATTTGTTTATGATGGTTTGATTTATTTTGTGATTATTCAACGAATCTACTTTTTTTTTCATTTTTCTGCCAAAAACTCTTCATTATAAATCAAATAAACTATAATTAAATAAATTGCTGTTTTTCAAATTTTGGTAAAAATTTATAGATACTTTGGTCGAATATAATAGAGAGTTTTTGCATACCGTACGTTAGTTACCGTAGGACGTCCGTTAGCTTTTTCTCCCTAGCGCGCATGCTCATAGGAAATTATGTTTCCTATGAGCATGCGCGCTAGGGAGGAAAGGTAACGGACGTCCTACGGTAATTAACGTACGGTATTACGGTATCTAATGATTTCTTATAACACGTTATGACAAACAATTTATTAAGTTAAAACAAAGTTAAAAAGAAAAGAAACGTTATTGGTAAAAAATGTTCAGTCACGTTCATTATTTAGAAAAAAAAACTATATTAAGGATTTAATAAAAATTGAAATTTTTTGTAAGTGTAATTCAATAAATATTATTTTTTGGCATAAAAAAGCATTATATTTTAAATAATTAGCTAAAAAAACATCAATAAATGGTTAAAAAGGTAATAATTTAAGAAAAAAATAAATTTCAAATTAATAATTCATATAACACGATACCGAAAAATTAACCCTGTCTAAAAAATTAAGAAATAAATGTTATTTTGGAAAATTCTATGTATAGAAAGGAAAATTTAAAGGAAAAAATAAAACTTAATATTATAAAAAATTAATTGAATTTAAAAAAAAAAAAAAAACCTAATTTTTCATGGAAAAAATATTCCATGGTGAATTTAATTTTCTAAATTACATGATTTAAACTAAAAAATAAGTATGAATAAAATTTAACATTATGACGTTAATAGTAAACATTGTTCCTTTTTTTTTCTAAATATACATAAAATTATTATTCTTCAACATGAAATTTAAAGCCACACTAATTATTTTTCTTCCTAAAAAATATTGATTAATTTTATTAATCTTCGCTTAAACAATATTTTTTATATATATTTCCACTCAAATCAATACGATATTATTTCCTGCACAGGGTAAAAAATTTATTTTTTAATATAAATTTTAATACATTAGAATTTACATAAAAAATATTTTTTGATTCTTTTGAAAATGGATGAATAACATGTGCAGTAAAGTAATTTTCTATAAGTACCCTTTTAAAGTATGCGATACGTAAACAATGTAAAAAAAAAAAAAAAAAATATTACTCTGAGCTTTTATTTAATATGTAGTTGATTCGGAAAAGTTGTTATTTCTCAGAATTTCGCATTTCTGAAATTGATTTTACCCGCGTAGGAAGTTATTTTGGAGCTTCCTTTGAAAAACGTATTTCGTCTTCCTAAATTAATATTTTGTTATTCTTATCCATTCATTTCGCGTTATTAATCTTCGATGCTTGTTTCATATTACTTCATGTTTGAAAATCTTTTTTTTTTTTTTTGATGCTTTAATGTTAAAGATATATTTGTTCACAGATAAAATCATTTTATTTTTTAATTAATGACCTCATATCGCAGTTATTAATTTAATGTAGCTATAGTTGTATCTAAAAATGAGTCTGTAGTTGAAAGAAAAGGAAGAAAAATATATACCTATAATTAAACGATAAAAAATATTAGTGATACCTTATTAAGTGTGATAGATTTGATATAACACGCTATTTGTGTTCAAAGGACGACAAAATGTAAAAAATGTCCTACGTTTAGACCCAATTCCTCTGATATTCAATCACCTATTCCACACATGTACATCTCATGCATTGTTTTTTACCTATTCGGATAATTCTTTCTACATTTTGTAGAACTTTGTGTTCCATTTTAAATAAATGTCTTAACATAGTACTCTGCTGATGTATGAATAATTATGTTCCACTGATGCATGAGTGTCTCAACATCATGCTACACTGATGTATGACGGGATACATTGTGTTCCACTGATGTGAATATGTCTCAACATCTTGCCCCACTGATGTATGAATGCATGTGCACATCGTTCCACTTATGTAGGATGCCTCGTCATCGTGTCCCATGAATGTTTGGGGTGACACTGTGTTCCACTGATGTATGAGAGGAGTATTCGGCTGATGTATGAATGTATCAACATAGAGCTCCACTGTGTGAATGTCTCAGCACCGTGTACCTTTAATGTATGAATGCCTCATCGTCGTGTTTCACTGATGTATGAATGGCTCGTCCTCGTGTTACACTGATGTATGAGGGGAGAATTCCGCAATATATGAGAGGAGATACCGGATTCCATTAATGAATGAGGGGAGATATTGTTCTAGTGATGTATGAATGAGCGGCCTGATAGCCAAATGGCTGGAGCTCTGGCCTTTGGTATCACAGACCTCAAGCTCGATTCCTGGAGGTATCATGAATGTTTGTTAGTGGTTCAGAAACTACGCTTAACTATAGGTCTCGGTCTAATAAGCCCAAAGTGTACAAAAAATTATGGTAAAGCGACAAACCCAAGATGTATGAATCTCTAAGATCGTGTCCCATTGATGTGTGAATGCCATAATAACGTGTTCCACTGATGTATGAATTTCTCAACATCATGCTTCACTTAAGTATGAGAGGAGAAATTTTGCTTCACTGCCTTTTCTCAGTATCATTCAGTAACAGATCACCGCCGAGGACCAAGGGAGTACATTTGCATTCTGAAAAGAATTTTGGAAGTATCCGACATTTCTTTGTCGTAAGTGGGGGAACCTGGCAAACTCTAACGTTGATACGCAGTATTATATTTCACTTTTGATATTACTGTTGTATAAAACAATAGTTTATTTTGAGTATTATTCATTAATAATGCTAAATACGATAACTACTTTCAGAAGTCTTGTTTAATTTTTTTTAAATATTTATTTGTTATTTTCGTTGATAGTTTTAATGGATGACAAACAATATAAACAATTATGAATAATTATTTGATTTATTTTGCTGTTATTCGACGAATCTCGTTTTGCTTTCAATTTTCCTGCAAGCAACTCTTCATTATAAATTAAATAAACTTTAATTAGATAAATTATTTTTCCATTTTAGTAAAATTATATGTTAGATTTTATGACCGAATGTAATATTGCTGTATAAAGTGCCATGACAAAAATTTATTTCAAATTAAAAAAGCTTTATATTAGAAATATAGTCTGTTATGTTCAATATTTGGAAAAGACTATATTGGTGATTCATCAAATAATTCTAATTTTTTGTACACCGAATTCAATAAACATTATTTTCTGGCGTAAAAAAAATCATTATATTATAAATAATTAGCTTAAAAAAAGACATCAATAGATGGTAAACAGGTAATAGTTTAAGAAATAATTAAATTTAAAATTAATAATTCATATAACATGATACCGAAAAATTAACCCCGTCTAAAAAATTAAGACAAAAAAAAATTGTTTTGCAAAATTCTATCTATAGAAATGTTTAAAGAAAAATAACATTTAAAAAAAATTATAAAAATAATTAATTGAATCTCTAGGAAAGCTCTTTTTTAATGGAAAATATTTTGCGGTGAATTTAATTTTCTAAATTACATAAATTAAACTAAAAAATAAGTATGAATAAAATTTCACATTATGACGTTAATAGCAAACAGGGATCGTTTTTTTTTAAAATACGCATTAAATTATTCTTTATCAAGAAATATAAAGCCGAACTAATTATTTTGCTACCCAAAAAAATAGTGATTCATTTTATTATTCTACGCTTAAACAATATTTTTTTTTATATATTTCCACTCAAACCAATAAGATATTATTTCCTACCCAGGGTACAAAATTTATTTTCCAATATAAAATTATAATACATTACAGTTTACATAAAAGTATTTTTTTACTCTTTTGAAAATGGCTGAATAACATGTGCAGTAAAGTAATTTTCTATAAGTACCCATTTAAAGTATGCGATACATAAACAGGGGGGAATAATACTCTGTTGCTTTTATTTAATACGTAGTTGATTCGGAAAACTTGTTATTTCTCAGAATTTCTCATTTCTGAAATTGTTTTTACTCGCGTAGGAAGTTATTTTCGAGCTTCCTTTGAAAAATGTATCTCATCTTCCCAAATTAATATTTTGTTATTCTTATCCCTATTCTTCGCGTTATTAATCTTCGATGGTTGTTTCATTTTACATAATATTTGAAAATGAATTTTGTTTTTCTCGATTGCTGTAATGTTAAAGAAGATCAAATCGTTCTCAGATAAAATCGTTACTTTTTAAAAAAAAATTAATGATCTCATATCGAAGTTGTTAATTTAATGTAGCCATATCTGTATCTAAAAATTAAACTGTAGTAGAGAAAAAAAAGGGGGAAAAAATATACCTATCATTAAAGAAATGGAAAATATTAGAGATACCGGTTAGAAAATTTTAATTAAGAGCATTGAATATGATATTACACAGTATTTCTGCTCAAAGGACGCCATAATCTAAAAAATATTCTACGTTCTGTTCCATTTCATCTGAAATTTTAATCATTTATTTTTCCATACATATACATCACATATTTGTTACTCAGCGTCCGTATCTTATCTTCAAGTTACACACCCCTTCTGGGTATTGCTAAGTGAGTAACGTCGGTGCAGTCCTTATGGCATAAAAGATCACATATTTGCCAGCTACATTAGAAAAAAAAAATACATTACATGTGTTCGATAGCTCACACAAGAAACAAACTCCAATAATATTAGACACAGTGGACTGTAAGTAAATAAATTTCCTTTATTTAGGCAGCCATCAAACTCGAAGATGAACTGACCACACAACCTCTCTCTGGGGTTACACTTATTGAACTCATTTATTTATGCAGCCATCGCACTCATAGATGGACTGCCACACGCAACCTTTCTCTTTGGTTACAGAAGTTCAACTCTTTTAATTATGCAGCCATCATGCTCGGAGATGCACTGCTACACGACCTCTCTCTTTGGTCGCAGTTGCTCAACTCTCTTTACTTACATTCTTTCTCTCTCTCCCTGGCCCTCATCCCCCGCCAGACACCCCCACAGACAGGGTGTTTTTCTGGGCATAGGGCGTTGACCTCCCCTAAGCAGGGGGACCTGGGTTTCGACGTAACAACATGTATTGATCTTTTAACTATTCGGATATTTCCTCCTACTTTTTGTTGAATTTCCTGTTCCATTGATTTATAATTGTCTGAAAATTGAAAATCGTGTTTCACCGATGTGTGAATGTATCAACATTTTGTTCCATGGATGTATGGCTTTCTTAGCATCGTGTTCCACTGATATATGAATGCCTCAGCATCGTGTACCACTTATTTATGAATGCCCCAGCATCGTGTTCCAGTGATGAATCTCTCAATATTATTTTCTACTGATGTGTGAATGTCTCAGCATCGTGCTCCACTGGTACATCCGGGTAGACATGGATAATGTATGGAATTTCTTAAAATAAACTTGTATAATTTTTACAATATTTAAAAAAATTACATTTTTAACTTGATTTGCAGGATTAAAAGAAATTACACTTTTAACTTGATTTGCAGGATTAAAAGAAATTACACTTTTAACTTGATTTGCAGGATTAAAAGAAATTACACTTTTAACTTGATTTGCAGGATTAAAAAAAATTACATAATTTGCAGGATTAAAAAAAGTCATAATGAGTGATAAAAAAAAAAAAAATATTTTTTTCATCTTATTGCAGAGAACAACTTGTTAAGACTATATATTACATTTTTGTGGCTAAATATATGCATTGTTAAGACAACATATTATCTTTGTTGTGGCTAAATATTTGCCATTGTTAAGATAACATATTACCTTTGTTGGGACTAAATATTTCCCGTTATTGAACATCACTTTTATAAATACTTTTGTTTGTCGGCTAAATATTTAAATATTTGCCATTGTTATAGTATCATTGTTAAGACAATATATTATTTTTGTTGTGCCTAAATATTTGCCATATGTTACCCCATTGTTGACAACATATTTGTTGTGGCTAAATAGCTACCATTGTTAAGACAACATTATCTTTGTTGTGGCTAAATATTTTCCATTGTTATAGCTACATAACTGTCGTTATTTTAAATATACATTGCATATAAATGTATATCTGCTATTGTTGTGGTTACATATCTGCTATTGTGTTACTACATATTTGTAATTATTGTGGCTACATTCGGCTGTTGTTGTAACTACATATTTTCCATTTTTGCATCAATATATCTAGCCTTTACAATTTCAGACCTTTTAAAAAAGAATTAACCATTGCTAATTCCTACATATATTACAATAGAACTTAATAAGACACGTCTTAATAAGATGAGTTAATAGTTAATAAGATGTTTTGATAGTGACTATCTACTGTATATATGTTATGGCTGCTAATAAACTGTTATGCGTACATATTATCTTTGTTCTAGCTAAATATCTATTGTTATAGCTACAAAACTGCAGCTATTTAAAATATACATTGTATATAAATGTATATATGCTATTGTAACGTTTGCATATCTTCCCTTAATGGGACTGCATATGTGTAATTATTGTGGCTTCATTTTTTTGGTATTGTTGTTTGTTGTTTACATATTTTCCATTACTACGTCAATATATCTGCCTACAATTTCAGGCATTTATGAAAAGGAACAACAATTATTTATTTTCAACATATATTGCAAAAATTAATAAGACACTCCCGTAGCATATCAAGAGTGTGATGGATGTGACCAGCAGGTGCAATTCATGCATTCCTGTTATATCTTCCAGTTATATCTCAAACACTCAATCCTAATAACAATTCATATCTCATTTGTTTCCAAAAATACCTTACATTTACACTTACATACCTGAAGAGAAATAATAACTGAGTTTATTAAAAGAAAAACGCTATTTTACACATCTATTTTTTTTCTTTTTTTTTTAATTATTTCTTTCAAACTGAAATATTTCTGCTTGGCATGTTGTAAAATTATTTTTAATATCTGTTATGTCCATCTGTAAAATTTCAAACTGTAATAATGCAAAATTAAATATTTTATTTCCACAGTAAAAAAACGCTTCACATATTGACCGATTTAATAAAAAAGAAATCAGGAATATCGCTTAAAGAAATGTAAGAAAGAAACATTTTAAATGAAGTCTTCATTCAATTCAGTTTTGTTTAAGTTATTAAAAGAATATTAAACCCCAACAGTTTTCAAGTTAACATTTAATTCTTAATAATATTTTTGAAGGTTCTTTTATTTTTAATCCTGCAACAACTTTGAAGAATAAACTCTCCAAACCATTTGTCAAATAAACTCTCTAGAGGAAAAATAAGTATAAAAATTACTTTTCATATTTTTCAAAAATACTCTTGTAATTTTTTTAATATAAATAAAAAAAAAATGTATTTATTTCACATTAAACATATAATGTTAAGACATGTTTCGATTTTCAATAAGTTTTTTTTAAAACATTTTACTAATCTAAATTAATATGAAATAATTATTAAGAGTTTTCTAACAGAAGGCTAAAATTAATAATTGCAACAATACATTTCATTCCAAATTAATAAGCTCCAGAACTCATAATAAAATATGTTTTTTATTAGGAATTATATAATGATATTATATGGATTCTAAAATTATTATTTATTATTAATTAATATTTTTTTATTGGGAAACATATTACAAATTATAACAGTGTTTAATTTTAAATTTTAGATGCATAATAAAATAGGGCGTTTCTTTATAATATCAAGCAGTTCAATTTAATACGCAAACACAATTATTATAACAAAAAAACAAGTACATTTACATAAATATTTACTGTTGTGTTTAATCCTCTGTGTCCTGCAGGAAGGGATGGACACCCCATTACTGTTTACTCATGGATGAATGGAAAGGGGCAGCTTCTGTTGGGATGGAATACTGTAGGTAGAAGTCAGACTTGGTTCCGTGTTGCTGAAAAAGTAAGGCATCACCTTCCGGGAATACTCTTTGGGAGAACTACTTGAATTTGCTTATCATACAGGAAAAAAGCCGGAAAACTTCCACCAGGTAGATTCAAAAATATTTTAAATGAAATAAAAAAGTTAACTACTTATTTGGAAATTCCCGAAGCATATTATATATAAAAAAAGAAATTAGAATGGAAAAATTCGAATATAATTAATTATAAGAAATAAAAATTGAATGAAAAGTAATATCTTTCAAAATAACTTATTCCCCCATTAAACCGCTCTGTTAGATCTGGCCGACTTGAACACTTGTAAGTTTCTCTAAAATCGGTGATTGAACTATTCTTATGTGACACATAAGGCCATAAAAGTTATTGTTTCAAATGGAGCATTATTTAAATTTAATTTTCCCTACCGTGTTTCTTTTCCACTAAAATCTGGAATAATCTCCCCCTTTTATTTTGCCAACTTAAATTCCAATTTCCCAAAATGCCTCAATCGATTAACCCCTAACGATTCTTTTGTAATTTCAGCAAACATGCAGAAATATAAATGCTCCTTCACGGCAAACAACCCCTACTTGTGAATCCTCCTAACAAAGTAAGCCATCGATGCTGAACAAGGAAGCATCGAGTGGTTTGTATCGGTATCAGAATAAATGACTCTTGTTTATCTGCCTCAGCAGTACTTACGGTATTGAGGGAGAAAGAAATGGCGAGAAAACAATCTATAGAAATACTTTTTTTTTCTTTCCAATGCAGCCGGCAAAACACAGACAGCTTGGTCTTGGATGCCTTAAGGCCAGCGCTGCACAGACGTACTCACTTTGCATGACCCAGGGGGCGCGTGTCACTTGAAGATAAGCCACGGACGCGGAGTAACAATGCCCCCGAAACGCTATACGATCCTATTAGGATCGGGACCTACTTTTTAAAGTGGATTTCGAACCACTACGAACAACCATGGCACCGCCGGGACTCGAACCCGAACCCTGTGGCACCGAGAGCCAGAGCGCTAGTCACTCGGCCATTCACTCCCTCCATAGAAATACTTAGTGGATAAAATAAATAGCATATCTTACGTTATTTGCGAAGAATTAACTACAAATTAGACGCGCAGAAAAAAAAAAAAATGCAAAAAATTTTGAACTAAATATATTTTATTTCTTTATATATAATAAATAAGCAAATTACATTTACTCACTTATTAAATTAATCATTACATTTTAAAATTAAATTTAATAATTTTTTTAAATTCTTTTTTACATTTTAAATAATATCAAAAAAATTTAATTTAGTTACGTTATGTTGTTAATTTGTTGTTATTAATGGTTATGCTGTTATTAATTTAGTTAGGTCTGAATCGAATATAACCCCTAAAGATTCTTTGAACATGCATGCAGCAATAGAAATGTTCCTTCACGGCAAACAACCCCTAATTGTGAATCATCCTAACAAAGTAAGCCATCTATGCTGAGTAAGGAAGTATTGAGTGGTTTGTATCCGTGTCAGAATAAATGACTCTTGTTTATCTGCCTCAGCAGTACTTATGGTATTGAGGGAGAAAGAAATGGCGACAAAAGATCCATACATATCTTACTGACGTGATGAATTAAAAACAAATTAGATACGCAGAGTTAGAAAAAAGAAACAGTAAAAAGTTTTGGCATAAATATATTTTATTTCTTTATTAATAATAAATAAGCAAACCTTCATTCATTTAATAGGTGTGTACATAATACAATTAATAAGCTCTATAGTACATTAATTTAGCAATTGTTGAGTAATGAGTTTGATTTCTGTAATAAATAAAAGCAACATCGGTTAGTCAAATGGATTTTATTTATAGTTGTTTTATATTCACGGCGAAAAATGTTTATTTTCAAATATGTGTTGATCTAAACCGGATTCCGCAAGGTTATTTGATGTATTATTTACCAAAATATCTTGAACAATTTTAAAATGAAAAAAAAAAAAAAAAAAAAAAAACACGCTTTTACCTATAAATACGATACAGGTGAGAATAGTTTTTAATATGGATCCTATATCCAGACTAGCGTATTACTGACAGAGAATTGGATACTCTAGTCTGCAATAAAAAAGAAAACACTGTAACATTATTTTTTTTTATTTATTTATTTTTTTTATTTCTTTATTTCTTCAAAATGTTTTTGTTTTCTTTCAAAATATTTTATAAAATGTTTACTTTTTTATCAAACTAAATATGGATTTTATTCCATCTTTTAATCTTTGGAAAAAAAAAAAAAAAAAAAAAAAAAAAAAAACATTTAAAAATTTTTCCGATTGTATTCTTTAAGTAAAAAATGCGTTTTGAAACATGCCACACAAAATCAATGACAGCGCAAATAAGTGCCAGGGCCTACAGTAAAAAGATGTTTTATTACATAAAAATACGTACAAGATATTTTATTAAATAAAAATCTCTGCAAAAAGCTTTATTATGTGCAACATGTTTTTTGAACTAAAAATAGGTGCAATATGTTTTATCAAATAAAAGTTTAATTAAATAAAAATCTGTGCAATTTTCTTTATTAAATTAAAAGTATGCAACATGATTTATTAAATAAAAGTTTCTTCAAGATTCTTTATTAAATACGTGCAACTTGTTTTATTAAATAAAAAGTGTGCAACATGTTTTATTACTTTACAATCTCAGCAAGAAATTCTATTAAATAAAAATCTGAGCAAGAAATTTTATTAAATAAAACATTGAGCAAAAAATTTTATTAAATGAAAATATGTGCGAAAAGTCTTATTAAATAAAAAATGCGCATCATGTTTTATTAAATATTTGTGCAACTTTTTTTAAAAATAAAAATGAATGCAACGCGTTTTATTAAATAAAAAAATGCGCAACATGTTTTATTAAATTAAAAAAAAATGTTCATCTATGTAGTGAACCACTAATTTTATGAAAAATATACATACGATTTACATTTATTATATTTATAATAACACCGTTAAAACATAGTAAAATTCAATATTGTTGTAAAGAAAGCATTTCCAAAAAATAGAATATAACCTGAAATTATATATTATAGACTATAATATTCCATCAAATGCATTTCGATGTATTATTTTTGAATTGAAATAGGAAAAGTCCTTATGTTTGGTTTCTTTTTTTATAAAAAACAACATAAAAATATACAGTATGGGGCATGCTTTCTATTATTTTATTCAATAATATTCAGACATTTCATATCAGAATTGCATATTTATATATATATATATGGAAAATACATTCAGCTTAAGTTAAACAGTTATGTTTTGCCTCTAATCTAAAATTGGGGAAAGACGATTGAATGTTACGAAAGGATTTTAATACATTTCAGTAGCTACTATTGATTCTAACGTAAGAATATATTTTGTTTTATTATAAGAGGGCAAAAATATGTATTTAAATGCAGTTTTTAAATTTATTACAAGGCATTATTTGTATAATCTTGCGGGATTAATTTTTAATTTTTTTAAAAAAGTAGAAAATATAAAATTTCTTAAAGTTGCACATATAATTTTAGGCCAGTAAGGAAAAATAATTTACAATCATTCTAAATTATTTGCGATCCTAAAGCATGACATGCGCAGTTAATATTCAAAGATAACTCTCATTGGTGATTTAGATAGCGGCTGTATGGACAGTCAGTCTGGTTTTCGATGTTTTCTCTCATATGCCTTGCAAAGTAGGAGAAATTATCCCTAAATATCCATCTAAAAAGCATTATCCTCACATCATCGTTGATTGGTAGGCTATATAAAATAGGATAGGAATTCATATATAGGATACATGATTCATTGTAGTAAAAATTCGTACACGCCTTATCAATCTTAATGAGATTTACAGGCAGAATTTTAAAATTGCATAAAAATTAACGTAGATTTAAGTAGAAAATTCAAGCAAATATTTCAATTTCAAATAGAAAAAAGTAGCCAGTGTTTTATCTAAAACAAACGTTTTCGCATGATATATTTTGCTCCAACGTCTTAGACTTCCAGACGTTGAAATTAAATTTCGTGTAAATTACATTTACACTCATGTCCATAAATTAAAGGTAATGAAGTTCAGGCAAAGAAAGAGACAGAAGCAAAACAAATTTGACTTATTTGTAAAGTCTATTTATTAAACAAAAGGTAAAGAGCAAAAAAGATGCTATATGTTTGACATAATTAATAAAAATTGCGATTTTTACTCCCTGGAGCAAATTTCAAAAAAGAACCTATTTACAAAAAACAGTATAACATGGTTAGTATGATGGTTAATATGGAGTATGTCTCCCGGACGATGCAATACAGGCCTTACAACGCCTAGGCATGCAAATTATCAATCTGATCTTGGGAAATATTACACCACTCATCAAGCAATGCCCTCCGAAGTTCCGGTTGACAGGTGGGGGGGGCGGACTGCAATTCGTCGGCCAAGCATATCCCACACGTGCTCTATTGGATTCAAGTCCGGTGAGTATGCTGGCCAAACCATACGGGTGATATCCTCCAATTGAAGGTATTCTTCTACAATGTTTGCACGGTGAGGACGGGCGTTGTCATCCATAAACAGAAATTCAGCACCCATGGCGCCCCGAAACAAACGTACATGTGGTGAAACGCCCCGAAACGTAAGCCTGGAGGTGACACTCTGGGCGATTCCAAGTTCCTCGGATACTTCCAGCTGGGTACGACCACATTCCATTCGTCCGATAATGCTACCACGTAAAAAATCCTCCAAATGCTTCCTTTGTGCCATAACTATGCGGTTATTGCACTGAAAGGCTTTTAAAGCGCTTGTGAACAATTTTACTTCTTTGCCACCATTCCTTATATACCCCTCTCTTACACTCTCGTCATTGTGACGTACTATCCGCGCCATCTGGTGGTTTCCTGTAATTTGCATATTCTTCTTCAAGATGTGTGTGATAATTCTACAGGTGAAATTTTTATTTTAGAGTTCAATTTCTGTGTTATTCTGAATTATCCTTAATTTATGGACATGAGTGTAGTACCGAAAAGAAAAGTCAAACTCCTTACGAACTGCTTTTTCCAGTTAAGTTCCTTCTTTAAGTTCAATTTTTTTTATTTCCTTTAAAGGTTGTATATCAAATTTTTTGTGTATTAAATTTCTGCTTTCTCGGTATAATAATTTTTCTTTAAAGAACGAAATTTTTTTAAGTCAGTACTGAATCGTTGATTTCAAATATTGTTCACTTTAATCTTATTTTTCTTACCTAGAATCCCTGATATATAGTAGTTTCAGAAGTTACGCAGCATTAAAACATAGAGGGCCTATTGTAATTCATTAATTTTGTTATTCATATATTATTCATTATTCATATTACTTACTAAACATTTCATAAATTTATAATTACCAAATGCTTGTAGAATCTGCTATTCATTATAAAACAATTATAGGTATTATTGAATTGAGCGCGTAGCAAGTTTTCTTGTCAAAATGAACTGTTTTTCCAGAATATAATTCGAGGTTGTTTGTATATACTGCTTCTTGCTTAGCAGATTTTCGTTCTTTTATGTGTTTATTGTTTAAATTTTATTAAAAGCATTATTAACATGTGCTTTGGAAAATAAGAACCGGCTCTTCATTATGCAACGATAATAAAGATATTTTGATTTTACTGTTCTCCTAGGAGACAGCTTATATGTTCCTGTGCACACATAAATTTTTTATTTATAATTTTATTTTGAAAATATAAAATTTTTCCTTTCTATATTTCTTATATAATAAATTATCATTCCTGAAACTACGGTGGTATGCTGTTTAATTGTTTCATTTATGACACACATTGTGTGTTATACATGTCATATAGAGCAATGAACGTGCGTATAAAACAAAACTAAGATTTGTTGATGTTGTTGTTTCTTATCCCACTTGGCTGGCCAAGCCCACGAGCCCATACGTACTCATGATTGAAGGGGAAGGAAGCAGCTTCTGTTGTGATGGAGCACCCGTAGGTAGAAGTCTGACTTTGGCTCCGTAACGCTCTTACAGTCATAGGAGACCGGAATCTGCGGCTTAAAGTGGATTCCGAACCACTACAAACATCCATGGCACCACCGGGATTCGAAGCCGCAACCTGTGGCACCGAGCGCTAGACACTCGGCCATTCAGGTCCCAAATTTGTGAATGCCAACGGCACGCGGTGTTCCCAGGCGGTCACCCACCCAAGTACTGACCGCGCCCAATGATGCTTGATTTCGGTGATTTAACGAGAACCGGTATATTCAGCATGGTATAGTCGTTGGCCGTACTAAGATTTAAATATTAATAAAAACCATGCTATTTATTACTTGTAGAACAATTAAGTAGTGGAATGTATATTAAAAATTTGACAGTAATATGTATTCTATTTTTGTAATAAAAGCTTTAGGAATGTACCAAACAAAGAATATTTTTACAAATCTTACTGTATTAGATAATAAATAAAGAATCCTATATTTTTCCTTAATTAAATTTGAAATTGAATTAAAATAACCTTATATTTTTTTATTTTAAGGTAAAGTTAATGTTTTGTTATTTATTCGTACTTCACCACATAATCTGCTGTTACACAGAATATTCAATTTTAGAACCTCATTAGACAGAAAAAAAGTTACATATTAAGAAAAGACAAGTTATACCATCTAATGCTATAAATTATCTTGCTTAGCACTTAGCATTATATCTTGCTTAACATTTATGGCATCTAATGCTATAAATTAGATGCTATAGGCTATATGCATTAGCCTTATGATGCTATAAAGAGATTACATATAGAGATATTCGTATGTTACTATAAGAAGGATTTCATTGATTCCCGAAATGTTGTAGAAATTATTCGCTTAACTTACATAATAAACTTTTTCGTGAGTTGTTTACTGAATTTAATTCTACGAACAGCAGGATAAATTACGGTAAAAAAAAAATTCTTATTTTTTCACCAATATTACTCTAAATCTTCATACTCTTCTAAACTAGGACAAAATCTTTAAAAAAATATACAAATATTCGCATTTTTAAGCAGACACATGTTAAATATTTGAATTTTTTTAAAATTCACTAACGAAATTTCTTCCATGCGTTTTTCTGAATTCCTCAAACATTAGAGAGGATTAAAATATAGACTTCGTAGAAATCGTATGCTATTGTCTACCACAATACAGTCAAGTAGATAGACATATTCCATCGAGAATTGGGCTGAATTCTTCACTATGGAAACAAAAAGTTGACAGTATACAAAATATTTATGTCAACAGCAGCTGATTGCTTTTTAATTTTCAATCAAAACTCAATGTTTTCTATATTTGAAAATACACATTGGTAGTGCTACTACCGCACGTGGTTAGTGTAACTTAGCATAGGACATATTAAGGAAAAAAAATAGGAAATTATCTGTTTTGTATTTTTTTTTATACAATAAAAAATAGTATAAATGAACATAAAGAAATTGATACGTGATATTACATAAATTTAATGAGCATTTAAGTGTTTGATTCCGCTTTTATACTATCCAAGTGAAAAAATAATAATGTTTGGTTTTAAAATAGGTTTTAAAATTTTAGTCAAATAGATTTTATATTCCGCTCTAAGGCAGAGTCCTACAAGTTTCGGGTTCGAGTCCCGGAGGTGCCATGAGTGTCTGTAGTGGTTGGGAATCCACTTTAAACCGTAGCTGGCGGTCTAACATGACTGTAGAACTTTGGGCTTAGGGCTGACAATTCTACCCCATAAAGAAAAGACATCTCCTATCTCGAAATCTGCTTGTAGGCAGACGGCCTTGGCTCACCATGGAGCTGTTGCGCCACTGATGATGATAATGATGATGTATTATATATCATATATTCATACATGCGCCAATGCAGAAAAAGAAGTTTGTACATTCATTCGTAAAAATGTTAATTCAGAAATACGTGTTGGCATAAATAAACTTACCTATTTTAATGTATTATTTAGTAAAAAACATTTTGTGTACAGCAATTCTATGTGCTTTTCTTAACAAGTATCGTAGAGAAAAAACACATACACCCCTGTGGGACCACTAGGGGTCTACGGCTCTCACAAGTCTTCTATGTCAGTATTTTTTAAACTTTTTAAATGCGGGGAGATTTTAAAATCCTTCAAATAATTGTAGGCGCACTTTAAAGATATTTCTCAGAAATATGTTATAATATTTAAATACCTACAAATATTACAGAAAAAGCAAAGTGATGAAAAATAATAAAATGAAACGCACCTTAATTTTATTTATGTATTTAAAATTCTTCTTTTTTTAAGAGTCACATGAACCTCAAGTGTCCTAGCCATATCTTAAATGCTTGTTTGGTAACATGCACTCAAGAGCGAAAAACATTTTGACCACCTGTCAATAACGAGTTGGCCCACCTTTGGCGCGCAACACAGCTTCAACCCGCCTTGGCATGGATTAATACCACTTCCACCTGATCACGTGCCTTCCACGTCATCCAGGAGAGTTCATTGCAAAATGTAGGGGTGGTCATAATGTTTTGGCTCTTGAGTGTATATTCAAGGCATATTCTAATTTTCTCGCCAATAAAGTGAAGATCCCTTTCTCAATTGTTGCGAGGGAGAAAAATCTAATTCATATACGTATGACATTGAAAATTGTAATAAAATATTCAAACCTTTTTTTAGATATTGACACTCATTTTTAAGCATGCGCATTTGCTTGCGTTGCATTAATTGCACAAATAGTTATGCTTGACAGGGGCACCATTTTTTCTCTGAAGTATAATCAGCAATCTCATCACTATACGCCACAAATTCGCTACAATTTTCCATTGTCAAACCCAGAAAAGTGCTTGATTTAGGCAGCTATTTCTCTAGGAGGTATATTAAAACTTGCCACGCAAAAAAACCCATTAAAAACAATTTCATACTTAAAGGCAACCTTTTCTCTTTATTTAACAGCGGTGCCATGGATGTTTGTAGTGGTTCGGAATCCACTTTAAGCCATAGGTCCCTGTATAACAGAATCGTAGAGCGTTGCGGGGGCATTGTTACTCTACGTCTATATCTTATCTTCAAGCTACACTTACCTTCTGACTAGTGCTAAGTGAGTAACGTCGGTGCAGCGCTTGCCTTAAGGTCTCCAAGACAACTGTCTAAGTGTTTGTCAGCTGCGTTAGAAAAAAATATAACAGAAATCCTCTATATATTATAGATGGCTTTATAAGTGATTACAATGTGTATAATACAAATTTTATGTCTTTCCGTATTTCCTTCATGGTGAATTCACCATGATCCGCAGTATATAATGCAGGTTTACAAAAATTACTTTTTAATATACTAAAATAAATTTTTCCTGCTCAGTTTATAAATATGTAAAGGAAAAAAAAAAGATTTTCCAAGAAAGAGCAATTCATAAAATCCCCGTATAAACAGTTTATAATCTTACGACGGACAAAATTAATTATTAAGTACATAAAAATCTGGCTTATAAATTTTTAACAAGAGGACTGGGAATTTTGTATAAAATAGTTTATCTCAAAGCAAGTTAAGTTACCTGTTTCCTTATTCTACTCATGATATTTTATTTCGTAATTTTTTCCACTCTTTTGCTGCAGTAATTTTTATTCATAAATTTAAAAAAAAGTAATATTAAAATCTGAGAAGCTATGTGAAACTTCTCGTGTAGAAATAAAAACTAAAAAACGCAAATTGCCAGAAGAATCTGGCCTCGTGAGAAGTATTTTGCAAAGAACAAATTTAAAAATGAGCAGTTTCACAAACTCCCACACATTGCGTTACTGTACTGTTTTAGAATGTATTTTTGTAGTAAATTAAAAACACATAGAATATATTATATTATGATGTAATGCAGAAGTAAAACAAAATTGTGTTTACTGAAATTAAAAAAGTTACAGGTTTAAAATTAAATATATTACATGACATAAATTGATTATTTAATGTAACTTTCTTGTGAATTTGTGAAAGGTTTTTCAATCTGGCGAATGTTTTTACAGGCATTAAGACGTTCAGCGTAAAATAAATTCAATAAATGGAGTTAATTCTTGAGTTAAAGAAGTACTTCAACTAAATAACTAGAATAGATGTAATTTACTTCGAAGTAAATTATATCTATTTCAGTTACCTACATAGTACAGATTATGGCCAGATATGGGTGTATTCGCCGTTAAGACGTAATATCGGTAGTAAAATTCTGCGTACTTTGCAACTTTAAAATTTCACGAATGTAGAATATATTATATTATGATGTAATGCAGAAGTAAAACAAAATTGTGTTTACTGAAATTAAAAAAGTTACAGGTTTAAAATTAAATATATTACATGACATAAATTGATTATTTAATATAACTTTCTTGTGAATTTGTGAAAGGTTTTTCAATCTGGTGAATGTTTTTACAGGCATTAAGACGTTCAGCGTAAAATAAATTCAATAAATGGAGTTAATTCTTGAATTACAGAAGTACTTCAACTAAATAACTAGAATAGATGTAATTTACTTCCGAAGTAAATTATATCTATTTCAGTTACCTACATAGTACAGATTATGGCCAGATATGGGTGTATTCGCCGTCAAGGCGTAATATCGGTAGTAAAATTCTGCGTACTTTGCAACTTTAAAACTTTCACGAATGTAGAATTTTTAGCTTCCGAAAAATGGTGAACATGAGGTGAATATAGTTATTGAAATTTCAAATTGAAATGAATTATTGTCAAAAACATGTAATTTATTTTCTACAACGCAAAGCCTAAACAACAACTAATCAACTTGCCCTTTTTTAAAACGATAGAATATTCAAGGTTGCCATACATCTCGAGTAAATTTTTTAAAACTTTTTTCTTTTTTTCTCCGCACGCGGTCCGCTATAGAATTCTCGTGAGAATTCGTGCAATTTATTTAAACAATTTTCTGTTTTCTTCACCTGTGTGTAATGATTCGAATATATTTTCGAAAAACCAACAGTTTCGTTGTAAAGCAAGCATTGCAAAAAAAATAAGAAACTTAATTATTCTCTCAAATGATCAGTAGAACTCTTAAGGCTGCCCTCCTTTGCCATCTATGGCTAAATATCTGCCATTGTTTTAGCTGCATAATTGCTGCGATTTTAAATATGTATCTACTATTTCTGTGCTATATATATGCCATAGTTGTGTCTTAAATATGTTTAATAATTGTGGCTACATTAAGTTGTTGTTATAGCTATATATTTTGAATTCTAGCGTCCCTTTACAATTTAAGGTCTTTAAAACGAGATAAAATTATTATTATTTCCAGCATATATTAATAAGAGGCTCCTGCAGCATATCAAGAGTGTGACAGATGTGACACGGAGCTGTAATTCAATCATTTCTGTTACATTCTTTTTTTTTTTTTGCAGAAAAATAAATTTTAATCACTCAATCATAAAACAATTCATATCTCATTTGTTTCCAGATATACTTTCCATTTTCTCTTACATACCTGAAGAGAAGCAGTAACTGACTTTATTAAAAGAAAAACGTCATTTTCGCATTTTATTTTTTTATTTTTCGATTATTTCTTTAATACTGAAATAATTTTGTTGACATTTGTAAAAACCTTTTTAATATCTGCTATGTTCATCCGTAAAATTTGGAATTGTAATAATGAAAAGGTGAATATTTTATTTCAGCAGTAAAAAAAAGCTTAACGTATTGACCGATTTAATAACAAAAAATCAGGAATATCACCTGAAGAAGTGTAAGGAAGAAACATTTCAAATGAAGTCTTCATTCAATTCAGTTTGTTTAAATTACTAACAGAATATTAAATCCCAACATTTTTTTTAAGTTCTGGAATTAAAAGTTAACATTAAATTCTTAGTAACATGTTTGAAGGTTATTCTTTTTTAATCCGGCAACAATTTTGAAGAAATTGGATCCATTTTTCAAACAAACTCTCTAGAGGAAAAATAAGTATAAAAATGACTTTTCATATTTTTAAAAAATTTTATTTTTTTTAATATAAATAAAAAAAATGTATTTATTTCAATACCTTAAACATATATTGTTAAGATATGTTTCATTTTTAATTAATTTTTTTAAACATTGTTTTCATTTAAATAATTATGAAATAATTATTAGGGTTTCACAATAAAAGTGAATAAAATTGATGCTTGCAACAATACATTTTTTTACTTTACATTCAAGAACAATAAACTTCAGCACACATTCATAATAAAGTATGTTTTTTAGTTTAAATTATATAATAAACTATTATCCCGACAGATATTGAAATAGACGATTTTATTTATCAAAAAAATTATCTAAAAAAATTAAACTGCGGCTGCCAGAAGAAGTACTGTAACCAAAAATATGCTCCAATGAAATTAGATATCCTCACTATAAAAAAGACAAAGAAATATTCCTAAGAATTCTTTTGGACATTATCATTTAACGAATATTTTAGATATTACTACTTAAATTAATTATACTTACTTAATATTAAATATATTACTTAAATATTAGCTCTATAAACTTAAATATTGGCTAAACATACTTAAATATTAGATAGATTACTTATATTATTAGCTATACATATTTGATTATGATGATTAAATCATGTAAAATTCATATCATTGCATATCATTGTATATTATTAATTAATATTATTTTTATTGAGGAACATATTCCAAACTATAACAATGTTTAGTTTTAAATTTAAAATGCATAATAAAACAAGGCTTTTCTGTTATATAAAATATCAAGCATCTCTGTTTAATAAGCTTTTATTTTGTTTTGCAATAAAATCAACCAAAACATTCAATCCTAAAAACAATTCATATCTCATTTATTTCCAAAAATACCTTTCCGTTTTCTCTTACGTACCTGATGAGAAATAGTAACTAAGTTTATTAAAAGAAAAAAGTCATTTCTTGCGTTTTATTTATTGTTATTTTTCGATTATTTCTTTAATACTAAAATAATTTTGTTCACATTTGTAAAATCCTTTTTAATATCAGCTATGCCCATCAGAAAAATATCGAACTGAAATAATGAAAAATTAAATATTTTATTTTCACAGTAAAAAGAAGGTTGACAGATTGACAGATTTAATAACACAGAAATCAGGAATATCACTTAAAGAAATGTAAGAAAGAAAAATTTTAAATGAAGTCTCCATTCAATTCAGTTTTGTTTAAATTACTAAAAGAATATTAAATGCCAACATTTTTTAAGTTTTGGAATCAAAATTTAACATTTAATTTTTAGAAATCTTTTTGGGGGGTATTTTCTTTTAATCCTGCAACAATTTTGAAGAAAGTGGATCCATTTTTCAAATAAACTCTCTAGGGGTAAATAAGTTTAAAAATTACTTTTCATATTTTATCAAAATATCTTATTACTTTTTTTAATACAGATAAAAAATATTTATTTCAACACCTTAAACGTATATTTTTAAGACATGTTTCTTCTTTAATTAAGTTTTTTTTTATGTAAATAAATATAAAATAATTACTTATAGTTTCACAATAAAAGTTTCTAAAGTTGATGTTTGCAACTATACATTTTTTAATTTACATTCAAGAACAATAAACTCCAGTACACATAACTCATAATTAATTATGTTCTATACTAGGAATTATATAATAATTATTGATTATTAAATCATTGTATATTATTAATTAATATTATTTTTATTGAGGAACATATTCCAAACTATAACAGTGTTTAGTTTTAAATTTAAAATGCATAATAAAACAAGGCTTTTCTGTTATATAAAATGTCAGGCATCTCTGTTTAATAAGCAAACACAATTACAATAACAAAAAAAAAAAAATATACATAAATATAGGTTGTTGTGTCTAATCCTCAGTATCCTACAGTGCAGGACGGACATCCCATGAGTAATCTACTCGTAGATAGAGGGAAAGGGGCAGATTTTGTTGCGATGGAACACTCGTAGGTAGAAGTCCGACTTGGTTCCATGTCGTTGAAGAAGTAAGGCAGTACCTTCCGGGAGGACTCTTTGGAACAACTACCAGAAACAGAAAATCCGTACCGTATAGCAGAAAACCCGGAAAACTTTTACCATGTAGGCTCAAAAATATCTTAAAAGAAATAAAAAAGTTTATTACTTATTTGGAAATTCCAGAAGCATATTATAAAAAAAAATATATATTGAAATTAGAGTTAAAAAATTCGAATCTAATTAATTACGAGGAATAAAAATTGGATGAAAACTAATATCGTCCAAAATTTACTTTTCCCCTATTCCATCGTTCTGTTAGTTTCGTCCTTGCACACTTGTTTCCCTAAAATCGATTGAACTATTCCTATGTGACAGATTTTTTTTTCTTCTAATGCAGCTGGCAAATAGACCGTGGTTATAAGACCGATGTTACTCACTTTGCATTACCCAGGGGGCGCGTGTGACTTGATGGTAAAGCCACGGATGCGGAGTAACAATGCCCCGCAGCGCTCTACGATCCTGTTACGATTTGGACCTACGGCTTTAAGTGGATTCCGAACCACTACAAACACCCATGGCAAAGCCGGGATTTGAACCCGGTACCTGTGGTACCGAATGCCAGAGCGCTAGCCATTCGGCCATCAGGCCGATAAGATAAGGTCGTAAAAAAATTATTATTTCAAATGAAGCATTATTTAAAATTTATTTTCTTAACCTTTTAAAGTTTCTTTTCCAATCAAACCAATATTAATCTCATTCTTTTATTTTGCCAAGTTAAATTACTATTTCCCAAAATGTCTCAATCGAATAGCCCCTAACGATGCTTTTGTAATTTCTGCAAACATGTCGAAATAGAATGTTCCTTGACGGCAAACAACCCCTAATTGTAAATCATCCTAACAAAGTAAGCCATCGAAGCTGAATAAGGAACTATCGAGTGGTTTGTATCGGTGTCAGAATAAATGACTCTTGTTTATCTGCCTCAGCAGTAGTTATGGTATTGAGGGAGAATGCAAAGGCGACAAAACAATCCATACAAATACTCGGCGGATAAAATAAATAGCGTCTCGTATCTTACGTGACTTGCGAAGAATTAACTACGCATTAGATACGCAGAGTACAAAAACTATATAGCTTTAAAAATTTTGTAACACGCATATTTTATTTCTTCGTATATAATAAAAAAGGAAACATTTATTAATTTAATAGGGGGTAATTATTATAAATTAATGTAAACTTTATATTACATTAATTTAATAATTGTTTTAGTAATACTTTTGATTTTTATAATAAACAAAGGATAAGCTATTAGTCAAAGTAATTTTATTTATATTTGTTTTATATTCAAGCTATTTGTTTTATATATGTTGATCTAAGCGGGATTGCGCAAGGATTATTTGATGTATTATTTACCAAATTGTTTAAAACAATTTAAAAATAAAACGCTTTTTTAGCCTGTAAATACGATGCAGTTGAGAAAAATTGTTAATATGGATCATATATCCAGACTACTGCATATTGACAGAGAATTGAATAGTCTAGTTTGCAATAAAATAGAAAACACTGAAACATTTTTTTTTCTTTATTTTTTTTTCTTTCTTTCTTTTTCCAAATGTTTTTTTTTCTTTCAAAACATTTGTACAAAATGTTTACTTTTTTATCAAACTAAATACGGATTTTATTCCATCTTCTAATCCTTCATCAAAAACTATTTACAAATTTTTCAAATTTTATTCAAGTAAAAAATGTAAAAAAGTAAAGTAAAAAAATTAAAAATTAAGTAAAAAATCAACAGTGCAAATAAGTATCAGGGGCTACAGTAAATATGTTTTAGTAAATATTTGGGCAACATGTTTTTTTAAATAAAAATATATACAAGATGTTTTATTAAATATAAATATGGGCAAGACTTTTTATTAAATAAAAAAAAAATGTTCATCTATGTAGTGAAACACTATTTTTATAAAAAATACACATACGATTCACATTTATTATATTTATAATAACACCGTTAAACCATAGTAAAATTCAATATTGTTGGAAAGAAAGCATTTCCAAAAAATAGAATATAACCTGAAATTATATATTATAGACTATAATATTCCATCAAATGCATTTGGATGTATTATTTTTGAATTGAAATAGGAAAAGTCCTTATGTTTGGTTTTTTTTTATAAAAAACAACATAAAAATATACAGTATGGGGCATGCTTTCTATTATTTTATTCAATAATATTCAGACATTTCATTTCAAAATTGCATATTTATATATATATACGGAAAATACATTCAGCTTAAGTTAAACAGCGATATATTGCCTCTAATATAAAACTGGGGAAAGACGATTGAATGCTACGTAAGTATTTTAATACAATTTAATGCTTTTCAATAGCTACTATTGATTCTAACGTAAGAATATATATATATTTTTTGTTATAATATATCAAAAATATGTATTTAAATGCATTCTTTTCATCCGTTACAATACATTATTAGTATAATCTTGCGAGATTAATTTTTAAAAAAGTAGAAAATGTATAATTTTTTAAAATAACACATATAATTAAAAGCCAGAAATTAAAAAATAACACAAAATATTTTAAAGTATTCCTAACCTTGTAGCGTGACATGCGTAGATAGTGTCCAAAGATGACTCGATGGTGATTTAGATAGAGACTGTATAGACCAGGGGTCTCCAAACTTTCCAGCCTTAGGGCCATACTGTGTACTCCAGTAAGTACCAAGGGCCAGAACAGTTTTAATTTTTCTGCCATCTTAAATCTTTTTTAATAATTGGTACAAGTAACTACAAATTGTCAGTAAAAAATCACAATTACATAAATATCATTAGTATTTTTTTACAATTGGATACCCCGCGGTTTCATTCGCATTAATTTAGCTTTCCCGTTCCAGAGGGATCCTCAGGATAAAAATCATGTTTGATTCAGAATATATACATTCCAAACATCAATATACATATATATACGATACTTTTTACCCCAATATAACTAGCGAGGTAACCGCGGGATGTTCACTAGTTTATAATCTTAGTGGGATTCATTTCAGTTATTTGTTAGTTGTCATGCTTAAGTTAAATTTTCTGAATATTAGGCTTGTCATTAAGCTTTACCTAGCAAGTCAATAAAACCGATTTATTATCATTCTGTTTTTTTTTCATCCAACTTATTACAGCAACAATAAGCTATTCGCTGTCGCGGGCCGGATTGATGACACTGGCGGGCCGGATTTGGCCCGCGGGTCGTAGTTTGGAGACCCCTGCTATAGACAGTCATAATGATTTTCGATGTTTTCCCTCATACATCATGCAAAGTAGGGGAAATTATCCCTAAATGTCCACTTAGAAGGCATTGTCCTCACATCATACTCAATTGGAAGAATACATATTATTGGAAGAATATATGTATGAATTCATAAGGAATTCATATATAGGATGCATGACTTACTGATATAAAAAATTGCATATGACATATCAATCTTAATTATATTTGTTAGCACAATTGCAAAATATTATAAAAGTTTAAACGAAGATTTAGAGTAGATCCAAGTAAAAAATTCAGGCAAATATTTCAACTTCATAATAGAATAAAGAGTTGCCAGTTTTTTCTAAAACAAACACATTCACGTGATATATTTTGCTGCGATGTCATATACTTCCAGACATTGAAATTAAATTTCATGTAAATTACTTTTAGTACCGAAAAGAAAAGTCAAACGCCTTACGAAATGTTTGTCTCAGTTAAGTTCATTTTTCCATTCATTTTTTTTGTTTCGTTCACAGATCGTATATGAAATTGTTTGAAAGAAAAATTTGCAAGAACTTTAAGTCTAAACACATTTTTAATTTCTTGAAGATTAAACTTCTGCTTTTTCAGTGTAGTAATATTTTCTTTAAAGAACGAATATTCTTTTTAAGTCTGTATGGAAAAATTATTTTCAAATGCTGTGAACTTTAATCTTAGATTCTTCTTCTCTAGAATGCCAGATATGTAGCAGTTTCAACCTCACTCAGTGTTTAAAACCTAGTGGGTCTATTATAATTCACCCACCTTGTTATTCATCAGTTGTTCGTTCATCAATTTATCGCTACAGTTTTGTTTGGTTTGTCGCTCTACGATCTGTCATTTGTCACAGTCGCTCTACGCTCTGCCTGTCGCTCTGTCATTTTGTGCACACTCTGGTCTAATCAGATCGAGCTTATATTTTAACGTGGATTACGAACTACTCACAAACATCCATGCCACCACCAGTTGGTTCGAACCTGAAGCCTGTAATAGCAACAGCCAGAGCGCTAGTCAATTGGCCATCAGGTTTCGGCTACAGTTTGAAGCTAGACATCTCAGAGTATTCTTACTTCTTTCTCAAATCTAATGGAAATACAATAAGATACAAATTCATCGTTCACATCCGTGATATAAACACCTCAATTCTAGGTTCGGGTTTTGCTGCTAGGATTTCCAACTGGACTGCCCAAGTGCTAAAGCCTAATTACTTATATACCAAACTATTTCTGCCTCTTAAATGGAAATGAAAACCAAAAAAATTAAATTGACTTAATAGGAAAATTACTAAGTTTAAATACTTAGTACATATTTTGGAATCAAAATAGTTTTCCAACTATGTTATTATTTGTTTTTATTTATCATAAAGTTGTCATTGTAACAATTAATATCGTTTAATTAAATTTTATAATCTGAATTCATGACTTGAAATCATCACAGTAAATTAAAAATGATTAAAATTTAATCTCAGTTTAATAATATACACTCAAGAGCCAAAACATTGTGACCACCCCTACATTTTGCAATGAACTCGCCTGGATTACGTGGAAGGCACGTGATCAAGTGGAAGTGGTATTTAACTGCTGCTGGAGAGTCTGAAGAATCATTCTTTCACTTACTTTTTTGTGTGATGGGAAAGGCTGCGGATCTAAGTGACTTTGATAGAGGGCAGATTGTAATGGCTCGAAGGCTCGGAACAAGTATTCCAGAAACTGCACGACTCGTGGGTTGTTCGAGATCTACAGTTGTTAGTACTTATGCAAAGTGGATGAATGACGGTGAAACCAGCAGTAGACGAAATGGTGTTGGACGTCCACACGCTATCAAAGAAAAAGGTCGTCGGAGACTGTAACGCATGGTGAAGCGAAACCGGAGCCAGACAGTGGTTCAGCTGACAGCCCAATACAATGCAGGGCCAAGTAGAATAGTATCGGAGCACACTGTTCAGCGGACACTGTTGGATATGGGGCTACGCAGCAAACGTCCCACTCGTGTGTCTTTGCTGACCAAGCGTCATCGCCAACTGCGCCTGCGCTGGGCCCGAGAACATCGTGACTGGCCCATGGATCAGTGGGAGAGAGTTGCCTGGTAAGATGAATCACGGTTTGTCATACATCACGCCAATGGCCGTGTCAGGATACGCCATCTTCCAGGCGAGCAGTTGCTTCCTCAATGTACAGTATGTCATACACAGGCCGGTGGCTGCGGTATTGTGCTTTGGGGAACGTTCTCTTGGGCGTCTCTGGGACCCGTGGTTTTGGTAGAGCAGACCATGAATTCTACAGGGTATCTGAACATCATTGCGACCAGTTGCACCCTTACATGGCCTCTGTTTTTCCAGCTGGAAATGGAATGTTCCAACAGGACAACGCCCCTTGTCACAAGGCTAAAATTGTGTTGGAGTGGTTCCAGGAAGACGATGCTGAATTCCAGTTAATGTCCTGGTCGCCTAACTCACCGGATCACAATCCGATAGAACACATTTGGGATGTCCTTTGACGGCAGCTCAGAGTTCAAAGACCACCAATTCGCAATATCTCGGATTTGCGTGACCGTTGCTTAAACATCTGGTACAATCTGTCTCCGGCCATCTACCAAGGAGTTGTGGCATCCATGCCAAGGCGGGTTGAAGCTGTGTTGCGCGCCAAAGGTAGGCCAACTCGTTATTGAAAGGTGGTCATAATGTTTTGGCTCTTGAGTGTATGTCCTCTTTTACTTCAATGGCGCAACAGCATCATGGGAGACCACGGCCGTCTGCGTATTAGCAGATTTCGAGACGTGAGATATTTTCTTTTTATGGGGTAGAATTGTAAAGTTCTACGCTCAACGATCATATTAAACCGGGACTTATGGTTTAAGGTGAATTCCGAACAATTGCAAACATCCATGGCACTGCCGGAATTCGAAAACGAAACCTGTGGCACCGAGCGCCAAAGCGTTAGAATAATATACGTCTACATACTAAAAATTCAATGATAAGGAAAAATGACATAAAATGGAAAGAATATTTTTGTTCTAATGCAGCTGGCAAACACTTAGACAATTGTCTTCGATGCCTTAAAGCAGGCGCTGCACCGACGTTGCTCACTTAGCATTACCTAAGGGATAAGTATAGCTTGAAGATAAGCTACAGACGCGGAGTAACACTACCCCCGCAACGCTGTACTATCATGTTAGACTGGGACTTACGATTTAAAATGGATTCCAAACCACTATAAATATCCACGGAGTTGAACTCGACACCTTCGGTACCGAGCGCTAGCCACTCGGCCATTCAGACCCCTGGAAAGAGTAATATATGTATATATGCTAAATAGTCAATGCTAACGAAAACAGAAGATAAAATAGAAAGAATAATATATGTCTATATGCTAAAAAGTCAATGATAAAACAAACGAAAAAAAAATGGAAAGAATATTACGACGTAAATACCATGCCTCTAATTGCAAAAAATTTATTATGTATTTTATATTGTCAAGCTGTAAATAAGGTAGTTTTTCGTACTCATTTACAGATAATTATTTTCGTTTAAATTTGAAAGCTTGAAATTATGAATTATACAGACGTTTTGTCACTAGATTATAATAATGTATTTTATATTATCTAAGGTAAAAGAATATCGTTTTAACCAATAACATTCTAATAGATGTACAGAAATTCTAAAAGATTCTGATATTAAATCGGATAATAATGCTATAAAAATATTCGTGCTATTTGATAATAATTATGGTAGTTCTATATTATTGTTCGATTTAATCAACTGCAATTAAATATCAGATTTAAATAAATTAAAGCATGTAAAATATGTATCAACATAAAAATGCAAGTTTACTTTTTTATCTTTTAAGCTAACTTTTTTGAAAGTCGAAAGCTTAGAACCAATAACCACCCCTGTAGAGGTCCTCGTAAATAATATAGTCAGCGAGCAGACGATTTTTACTGCTACCAGAAATAAGAAAAAAAATTTAAAATGTCTATGAAAAGTGAATATGCATGTCTGACTAAAATTTATTCAAAAAAACTTTTCATTTTGACGGTTGAAATGAAATATGAAATTTGCATTAATTAGTTTAAATTATAAATGTTATCCTGTTAAACATATCCTCTGGGATTTTGATAATTTTATTTTTTAATTTTATGACTAAAATAGAAGTTAAATAAAATTTTAGAATTTTTTTAAAAATATTACATTTAAGTAATTCATAAAACGTTAAGCAAAAAGAAATAGTTAAATTTCAATTAGCATGTTTAACTAAGTAAATTTATCTAATTAAATATTACTTTTTATGTTATTCAAATATATTATCATTTCTTTTACTATTTATTAGAACACGTATACGTAACTATAATTAGAAATATTTTTTTCAGGATTTTAATTTTAATTAAAATATGTAGTCCGTAAATTGTTTTACACTTAATAACTGATAATTTAGGATATTTTTACCATTCTCAAAACTAAACTACGTTAAAAATATTTTATAAAACTATCATAATTTTAGTAATATTTTAATAATTTTACTATAAAATGAAAGGTATTGTACTTTGTAAATTTTCGAAAAAAAAGGAAAGCTAAGAAAAGTTATGGCATCACATCCAGGGTACAAAAAATGAATTTTTTTAACGCATATGATACACTAGCAGCGATGAGAAATTTAATGAAACAGAAATAAAAATAAAAATCGGGCAACGAGTGTTATGGGAGTTTTTGAGGAGATTGATAATAGGTGCATGACTGTTATGTCATGGCCATATTACTCTCGTTGCTTGACACTATCGGCAATCTTTAAATAGAGTGTAATGTACCCCGTTTGTGAAGATTTGTTTTTTCTTTCTAATGCAGCTGGCAAACACAGACATGGACGTCTTGGATGCCTTAAGGCAAGTGCTGCACAGACGTACTCACTTTGCATTACCCAGGGGGCGCGTGTAACTTGAAGATAAGTTACGGACGCGGAGTAACAATGCCCTCGCAACGCTCTTATTAGACTGGGACCTACTTTTTAAAGTGGATTCCGAACCACTACCAGCAACCATGGCGCCGCCGGGACTCGAACCCTGTGGTACCGAGTGCCAGAGCGCTAGCCACTCTGCCATTCAGGCCCCAGTTCGTGAATATTGTGAGGTTTACTTATTGATTTCTGAATGTAGTGCCAATGTACTATAAACTGCTAGACAGTAAATATACCTTTCACTATCTATCAAATCATCCTCTCGAAATTGGATGACTAGGGTCAAGCAATATCTGCAGCCACAATCTTAAGATTTGACTCCTTTCAAAATTTTCTTATAGAGATATTTGCAAGAGTTACTATATTCAATCCAGTAACTTTTTTTTTGTTCTAATGCTGCTGGAAAACACTTAGACAGCTTGGTCTTGGATGCCTTAAGGCAAGCGCTGCCCAGACGTACTCACTTTGCATTACCCGGGGGCGCGTGTCACTTGAAGATAAGCCACGGACGCGGAGTAACAATGCCCCCGAAACGCTCTACGATCCTATTAGGACCGGGACCTACGATTTAAAGTGGATTCCGAACCACTACAAACATCCATGGCACCGCCGGGATTCGAACCCGATACCTATTTTACCGAGCGCCAGCCACTCGGCCATTCAGGCCCCTAAACCCAGTAACTATTAAATTAGATTTAGTTGCTTATCTGCATGCTACTTTAGATATAGTTTTGCTGACGCCTGCTTACCTCGATATGAAAGTTGATTGTTTTGACCACCTTCCTATATAAGTAGAATATAATATGCAATTGTCAATGTTTCTTGTTTTTTTAAAGATCATTTTTCATGCACCGAATGTGACGCCTTATGGGCCTGAATGGCCGAGTGGCTAGCACTCTGGCGCTCGGTACCCCAGGTTTCGGGTTCGAGTCCCGGCAGTGCCATGGATGTTTGTAGTGGTTCGGAATCCACTTTAAACCGTAGGTCCCGGTCGAATAGGATCGCAGAGCGTTGCGGGGGCGTTGTTACTCCGCGTCCGTGGCTTATCTTCAAGTTACACGCTCCCCCTGGGTAATGCAAAGTGAGTACGTCTGTGCAGCACTTGCCTTAAGGCATCCAAGACAAAGTGTCTAAGTGTTTGCCAGCTGCATTAGAAGAAAAAAAAATGTGACGCCTTATGTTTTCTCCAAAACTATGCATATCACTGTTCCTTAGCCCTTATACGCAAAGTTAATCACCTAAGCGTACCCACCTAATTTTTTTTCCTTTGCATCGCCGGGAGTCGAACCCGAAACCTGTGGTACCGAGCGCCAGAGCGCTAGCCACTCGGCCATTCAGGCTCCACCCACCTAATCATAGACTCACTTAGAAAAACACAGTTTAACATGAGGTCATTCTCAACTTTATAAGCATGGATAAAGTAGATTCAGCGTTTTCAAAAAAGATATAAGAGGAAGGGACAGTTACACTGTACATATAAGGCAGGCACGAAAACCATAAGATATGCATTCTCGTCCTCCCTGTTCTTGAAACCAATGGAAGAATTCTATCAATGGATTTATATTCTCTTTAATTTAGACCATAAATCTTTATTATTCGTTTTCTTTTATCACCGTTCGAATTCGGCAACTGTTAGATTTGAAACTCAACAATTGCCGGCTTTAGACATTGATTAACGAATTTAAGGCAGTAAGTACAGTTTATTTGATAAGTTCAATTTAGTGAATGCAGTTCGGATTAATTTGAATTTTCCTTTGAACTCATTCATTCTGTCATTTAAATAATATTCGTAAGTTGCAAATAATTCACCCAATTCAGAATTCAAATATTTCAAATTGTAAAATTCGTCGCACTTACAAATATCTTAAATTGAGTTACGTTACAAAAGATTATAGTCTTCCAGTCAATACTAAACTTTGAGATGAATGTGTTCCACAGACAATGTAACAGGATAATAGAGTTTGAAAGACAAGCTCTTAAATACTTTTTAACATTTAAGTTTGCGTACATTCTAATGCAGGAACTATTCATCGTTATTTACAAATTGAACTGGGTCTAAATTTATCAAATGCAGTTAAGCACTTTACATTTAAAGTGTTTTCGAATAAACATATATTTATTAAGTTATATTTAGTGGTAATCTTCAAAATATATTAAAATTTATTCGATTTATTTTAAAGAAAACTATCCATGATAAGAAAGCGTTTTGTAATTTATTTGTGAATTGTACGCGATTAGTATGGTTTAAAACAGAAATTTTTATTTGTTTAAAAACTGTTCTCTGCAGGAAGTTTGAATATTTTTTATTAAATTATTTTAGGGTATAATAGTTAATATAAATCCCACGATAGATTCTCTATTTAAATCAAGAAACGCCTAATTGTTTAAAGTTTTCTTATAAAATTTAATTAAATACTAAATGAATAAAATTCATTAATGCAAATGGTTAAATAATTATAATAATTATCATTAATGACTTTTAGATATGATTAATATTATTATTATTGCAAGTGGAATATTTTAACTTTGAAAAGGATTAGAAACTAATTAGTAAAAATCAGAATTCCTTGTGGAATTACACAAAAAAATTTGAAACAGTTAATTTATTTTCAAAGATATTTCTTATTTAATTATTCTAAACCTACTATTATCAACAGTTATTAAAAACATTGGACGAAGATTTTTAGAGTTAGCTTATAATGATTATTCTGAGTAGATATAAACATTTAGTCCTTCAAGTTTTAGAAAGATGTAAAGATGAAAGATTTTCATTATACGCATTGAAACTCAAGTTTAACTCAATCCCAACGGAAATTCAAAGTTACGAAAAAATAATAAAGTTTCTTTTTAAATTAATAACATATAAACATATTTTTGAGGATATATGTCCTATTTATTAAAAGTAATTTTCTATACAATAAAAAAAACCTCATAAGCTTAAAAAAAAGTCTTCAAGAATTAAAAATATGAAAGGAAATTAACAAATTACTAGAATAAAGATATACATATATCTCTACTGTCAATCTAGAACTGCAATGTTAACAAGAATGTTAGCACGTGAATTATTAATTATTCCATCTTGTTATGAACTTATTTGTATGTGCTTAGAGCTTTATTTTTCTTGTAATTTAAACTATAAAAGTGAGAGATTTATTTTTTTGAGTAATTAACTTTTTACTTTGTGCGAAATTAAATTTAAAAAAAGGAGTAACTGAAGAGGACGAATTAAAAGTATCCTTGAGAGGACAAGAACAGGAGGGAGAATAAAGAGAAGGAGTTTGAACACATTTCGTGTGTTTAATATTGTCATCGTGAGGGTTGATAGCCTGTTGACGCTTGAGAGCTCGACGCTCCCGTTGAAGGGCATTTTGGCGGGCACGAGTTTCAGGCTTCGAACGGGCTATTCTTTTCCTTTCACGATCATGCGCTTTAACATTGTCTTCCATTGTTGTCAGCATTGTTTCCAACATTGTTTCTAATTTCCATTGTTTCCTTTTTGGCATAACTTTATTTCGGATCAAACACCATTTCAGGTCGATACCGAAAACAATACCCATCGGATACCCATGGGTAAAAACAAAAATAAATAATTCTAAATCGATCACTTTATTCTCAAATGCTACAGACAGAACACAGTTTCAGACAAAACAAACTCGATACAAAAGAAAACTGATCGTAAAATTATCCATGGTCCAAACTTCCAATTTGTAATTTTCCTCATCATGCAACAATCGAATCCAGCGTAAAGGAGGCAACGCCCCAATTGTCCTAGATCCATCTATTCATAAAGATTATAGAGCTTGTTGAAAAGACCACTATTCAAGTTGGATTAGGATGATTGGTTGGACAAGACATCCTGTCACCAAAAGACGAAGTGTAACGAAAGCTTTTTTTCCCTTATTGATCACAAAGAGGTTTATATTTTTACTTTGATTTTTAAAATTTTCCCCAAAACATTTTGCAATACAGTACATGTCTTACATATCGCACGGCTCTTTTATCAAGTTTTTGCAACATAGATAAAGACTTGCAGTCTAGTTATTTGAAAACAGCTTTTTTTTTCCTCTCCGTTGGCAAGAAGTTTTCTTTTTCTTTAACCTGTAGTCCAAACTTGAAAATGATGCATTAGAGCAGGAGTCTCCAAACTACGGCCCGCCAGTGTCATCCATCCGGCCCGCGACAGCGAATAGCTTATTGCTGTAATAAGTTGGATAAAAAAAACACAGAATGATAATAACTAGGTTTTATTGACTTGCTAGGTAAAGCTTAATAACAAGCATAATACGCAGAAAATTTAACCTAAGCATAACAACTAACAAATAATTGAAATATGTCCCACTAACATTATAAATTAGTGAATATCCCACCGTACTCGGCGACTAGTCTAGAAATTATGGATAATGGCAGAAAAATTAAAAAGGTTTTGACCCTTGGTACTTACTGGAGTAAACAATAAAAAAATCAGCCCGAAAGCTGAAAAGTTTGGAGACCCCTGCACTAGAGGATAACTTAATTTTGGTTATCGATTAAATCATCAAATATTTGAGGACATTTAAAAATTTCAGTCCATAAATATTTGCACGTCAGAATCTCTACGAACTTCTGGAAAGTGAGGACATCTGCAGAATGGATTGCCCAGATTACTCCCCTGATTTAAATCCCATCGAACATGTGTGGGATGCTTTAGGGAGACGCCTGACAACAAGATCCTATCGCCCTGGGAACACCAAAAATCTGAAACAGATACTCCTTGAAGAGTGATAACTCTTACCTCAATAAGTGCTGGATAATTTGGTACGGTGTCACGCAACCATTGTAGTTATGGGAAGTCGTATCTTTTTAGGTCGTTGTTCCTCCTCGTGGCCAGACAATGTTTTTTACTAACGCCATTCTGTAAATAAAGCCTTTTTTCTGCTTTGTTCCAAAATGTATGCGTACAGTATATTCTTTGTTACAATACTTTCTACATTCTATAAGTACTGTATTGTGTCTCTACATTATGAATTTCATGCCTCTCCTTTGATTTTTTTGCAGAATTATGGCAAAATCAGAAAATCTGCTTAAATTTTGCACTTTTGTGTATTATAATGGGTCGAAGAAGAGTTCTTTAAAATAATATTAACATTATCTTTTAAAAGTAATATTAATGGTAATATATGAAATTATATAAGGTTTATTTTTATTAATATTATTAAGTAATTCCACAGTATTATGCTTGACTGCTTTTTAAAATAAATACTTTATATGAATAAAATTTTAATATATCGTCGTATGATAACAAAATCGAAATATATTTCTTGCTATAAAATCTTTTGTTTGGTTTTTGAATAGGTATATTATATTTTAAATAATAAACGATAAAAATGTATTATTATTATGGGTTGAACTGCAGTTCTTTAAAATATCATTAACATCATCTTTCAAAAGTTATATCAATGGTAATCTATAAAATCATATTAGGTTATTATCGTTGTTGTTATTTAGTAATTATAAAATCATAGTGCTTGACTGCTTTTTAAAATTAACATTTTATATGAATAAAATGTTATTCAATTTCAATTTTAGCTCCTATTTTAATGTTTTCTATTCTACGCAAATAATTCCATGATCATTTTTCATACTATGAAAGACACATTTTTCTAATCGTATTTTCAGTGACTGGATAAAATCTCCAAGAAAACTTTCATTTACAAATATGTCTTCGTATGTTTAACTATAAAATAAAGTTCAACAAATTTTCTATCTTTTTCTTGTTGTTGAAAGCGAAAATTTCAAACCAGTACTAAAAGTAGAGTATAGTTAAACATAATTTACATAAAAGTTTTATTCACATGCGTTAATTCCAAATTAAGACATAATTTATTTATTTATTTATACTTTAAGTGATTTGAATTCGCTTTCTTAGTTCGGAAGGAAAATGAAATGCAAACAAAATTTCTTAAGGAAATTTTCTCGTGAGTTAAATTCAAAGAGTTTTTAGTGATTAATAAAAAATTAGACTTTTGACGAATTTCAGATGTTTAGGAAAGTAATTTTTTTTTTATTCTAGAGAGAAATTACTGAGTCATTCCTTTCAATACAAATAATTTCAGACGCGATTAAAAAATTCTACGTATAAATTTCTTTTTATAACAAGTTTATGAAAAGGTATTTGATTAAAAGACAACATCAGAAGATTCCTGAAATTTAATTTGGCATCATGTGCGAACGCAAACGATACTTTTTTTAAAAACTTTTTTATTCATTAATTGCACAAATTAATTCTTAGTTTTAAAGAATTTAATAACATTCAAGTGATTTTAACAAATTAATTTTTTTTACTTATTGAAAAAAATTAAAAGATCTTTTCATTAAAAAAATAATTTATGTCATAAATTTAACGAATTTAAAAAAAAAAAAAAAAAAATGATAAAAAAAATTGTTTATTGTATAATTTAGATAGTTTTAGAATTATAAATAAACAGAATATATTTGCAATGTAATTAAGAGAACGCGAGAGAGCATTTCATCTTTAAAAGCATTTCAATACGATTTATATTACGATTTAGGGCGTCCATGTCTAAGTGTTTGCCAGCTGCATTAGAAAAAAAAATATTACGATTTATTATTTTAATACGAATATTATTAATAAACATTATATGATTATAATATTTTCAAAATTCTAAAAATAATTTTATTCAATACCACAAACAAAACGTCTAGAGAAATAAAAAAAAAAAACTATATTTGATGTTTACTTTTTATGAAGTTTTGTATCCGATTTTAAATCTATAAAGCAGGTATAGTCATGTTTTTTATATGAATTCTGCCTCGAGCGCCATTAATGCATGCTTAGAATAACCCACAGAAGGGCATATCAAAGTAATGTTTTCAAGAAATACTTTTGAATGGTAACTGCCCTGCAGTTTCGTGTCATATGAAAGGAAACAGTACGCTTTCATTGGGCAAATGAATTGTCAATACCAGACAAACAAAATCGAGTTTTTTGTTTTTGAAAGTAGGGATTAAAAATAATGCAGATTTGTACGTAATCCTTTCATCATCTTAGCCGGACATTAATTACCTTTTTACGAAGAGATACTGATTTCTATTTCAAATAATAATCCCGATTATAATAAATCCCTTTCTTTATTTGTAAAAAGAAAAGGGAATCATTAAAATTTCTTTATTGGTTCATATCTTAAACAAACACATTACTGAATTGTATTGTATTATGAATTATGCATTCGGCTCTAAGCAGTAGGATTCTGAACTTTTCAATACTTGGCTAGATTTGTTTTCACTTGAATACAATTATAGGTAATAAATTAAGTTTTGAACTAACCCTACTGACCCTGCATCGCATTTTCTAGTAACAACTCCGTACCTTTTCTATAATTGCTTATTTAACATTTCTCCTCGCGCACTTTAAGTTTATAATGTCCCGAGACTTAAAAACCATGAATTACTTTATCGATGAAATTGTATTCAGGATATTTCAATTAATTTCATGAATTTTTACTGATTTCCTGTAAAAATTGTTTATCACTCTGCTTTTGTCTCTATGTTTATTTATTTTTCGGTTTGTATGTGCGGTTTTTGAAGTTCATTCTTTGATAATGATTATCAGTCTGGCTGCTACAGGGTATGTGGATTTCAAATTTTCAATACATTTAGTTTAAATGTGTTCATTAACCTTTTTTATTTCATGTTTATCATGAACATTAAAATAAATGTATAACGATTGTCTTTGAGGGGTTTTGGTATTCAAAATATGATTAAATTTCTGTCATTCGTTTTTAATGGAACTAACAATGAAGCGTATAATTGCTACTACAGCATTGTTGTATGTATATATATATATATGTGTGTGTGGTGTTTTGTAACTTCGCGCTTTTCTCAGTTACCTGAATTTCCCGATCTATAGGTAATAAATTAAATTTTGCACTCTAGTTCTTCATTCCATACACTCTGCAATCGGCTAACTAAAATAATTTTATTGGTGATGCTTAATTATGATGACTTTGATGACTTAATTATTATGACTTTGATGATGCTTAATTAACAGAAGTAGTTGGTCGTAAGTAATAGCCTTACTTCATACCTCTTTGTATGCACGTTTTGCTTGCCTTCCGAATTGAACTTCAACTCTTCAAACACCCTCCAACGTTAATTAAATAATAAAATGAACTCGTGACTTTTGATATATCCACCAATTTCTCTTTACAGTCGACAAATCCTTGCAACAGGCATCAGAATTTATATATATATATATATATGTGTGTGTGTGTGTGTGTGTGTGCATTGTTAAAATCTTTTTGAATGGTTATAACTCAAATCTTCTCTAACTAACTCATAGATATCTGTTTAATATAAATTTTTTATACTTCTGATAGTATAATATACGCAACATTTCATTTAAAGATTTATTCATTGTTTTGATAATGCATGAAATATCACTAAATTTACTGAAAAAAAATTTTTTTGCTTAGGATTATTTAGAATTGTTCAATTATGTTAATTATATATTACGTTCTCTGCTTCTAATTTCCTTTTCAATATTTTGATATCATATTACAGTACTATGATTAATTTTTACAACGTTAATCTAAATTTATTTTAAAATATTAAAATTTTTTTTTGTACAAAATCAATAAATCAACTTGCAAAAACTCAATGAAAAATTTTGTAAAATTAATCTATAAAGATAGATCCATATATTTAATTGTAATAGAAGTTTTCTATTTAATTATAACCAAAATACTTGTATTTGCTAAAACCGTTTTATATTATTTAGATTCTGTAACTATTTATTTTTCAAAAATTAAATTATCCTTACAACATAAAACATTTATGACACTTAAATTGCCACGATTTATTATTAAAAAGCTCTGTATGCTTAGAATACACATCAAAATATTCATTGTTTACTATAACCTGCTTTCAATACAGGATTTATAAATTTAAATATTCATGGTATATGTAAATTAATTGTAATGCAGTTTAGACATTCCTTGCATGTTAAATAATTATTAAAGTATTTAAACATTCTTTATTCACATGTATAAATTTAAAACATAAATTAAATATATACCATTTTCCTTGTATTATATTTTGAGAGAAAATTCCGTAGCATGCTTAATAATGCAAAAAACAATTGAATTTTAAATTGAGTTTTAAGTTTCAATATTTTTTTTTCTTTCTACTGAAGCTGGCAAACACTTAGACAGCTTGGTCTTGGATGCCTTAAGGAAAGCGCTGCACAGACGTTACTCCCTTTGCATTACCCAGGGGGTGCATGTAACTTGAAGATAAGCCACGGACGTGGAGGAACGATGCCCCCCGCAACGCTCTACGATCCTATTATACCGGGACCTACGGTTTAAAGTGGATTCCGAACCACTACAAACATACATGGCACCGCCGGGATTTGAACCCGAAACCTGTGATACCGAGAGCCAGAGCGCTAGCCACTCAAACATTCAGGCCCCTGTTTCAATATTAAATGGTTGATATTTTTACTTTTCACTCCAAAAATGTTATTTACTGACCTATTTTAAAAAACGCTTTTAAATGGATTTTAGTATTTTCTCACAAAATTATATTTTAATTAATTTGGGCAATATAATCAAAGTAATAGATATTCAAAAGCATGATTAAAAAACGAAGAGTAAATAGATATTAAATACTATTAATTAGCTACCAACATGACGTTGAACAAGATTAGAAACACAACATTCGCTCCTTGTTGTCTCTAAGTCACTATCAAAACTTATATTTTTTTATTTAATTAAGTGAGAAAAGTTAAATATTTTAAAAACATTTGAATAAAAATGTATAATAAATAGATTTTAAACACAAATTAAGAATTTCTAAAATGAATTAGAATAAAAACTAAGAAATCCGGTTTTTTTTTTACAAAAATGTGCAGTTTTTATTTATTTAAATTTAAAAAATTGAATACTATTTAAAATTAAAAACAATAATTAAATAAAACAATAATAGCATAAGGAATTGGCAGTATGAATAGAAACAAAGAACTACGAGGTTCGTTCGCTTTATTTCTAATTCACTGTTAAAACTTGCAGTTATTATTTAACTAAATAAAAAATTGCAATATTATTTAAAATTAGGAAATAATACAAAAACAGGTTCTAAATGCCAATTAGAAATCGTCAGTATGAATAAGAAGAAATATAGGACTATGTCGTCCAACCTGTTTCGTATCTGATGGAATATGAAAATTCACAATTTTTATTTAATTTAACAAATTTTATTGAATAATATTTATAATTATGAAACAATAGATCTTAAATGCGGCTTAGACCTATAAAAACGAAAAAGAACAAATATAGAATTATGGCGTTCATTTGGCTTGATCTCTAATTCACCATCGAAACTTTCAGTTTTTATTTATAGTAATATTAAATAATATAGTAATATTAATAATTAATTATAGTAATATTAAATAATAAGGGGCCTGTGGGTCGAATGGCTAGCGCTCTGGCGTTCGGTAACACAGGTATCGGGTTCAAATCCCGGTGTTGCCATGGATGTTTGTAGTGGTTCGGAATTCACTTTAAACCGTAGGTCTGGGTCCTAATAGGATCGTAGAGCGCTGCGGGGGCATTGTTACTCCGCGTCCGTGGCTTACCATCAAGTTACACGCGCCCCCTGGGTCATGCAAAGTGAGTAACATCGGTGCAGCCCTTATGGCGAAGATCACGGTTTATTTGCGAGCTGCATTAGAAGAAAAAAAATATATTAAATAATATAATTTATAATAAACTATATTAAACATTAATTTCAATAAAAACAGTCAGTAAACTTGAATTAGGAACTACCAACGTAAATAAAAACAAATATGACTTTTAATGTCAGTTCCACTTACGTCTAATTCATATCTCACTGTTTTCTTCCTATGTATTTTATTCATTTAAAAATCAGCTAATTTAATCCTTTTCAGATAATTGCATCCTATAAAAAATAACGTATTAGATAACTCATTAAACTATTTTTTTTAAATTTTATGTTATGTCTAAATATTTTAGGTTTTTTGGTCATTCCATGTACATCAACAAAAAAATTATTGAATAATATTTACACTTAATGAGATAAATAAGTAGATCTTAAATACGACTTAGAGCCTATCAATACGGAGAGTATAAATAAACACATAAATGTAATACATGAATGCTACTTAGAATCTATCAAAGGAACAGATACAGAATTATGACGTTCGCTTGCATTGATCTCTAATTCACCATCGAGACTTACAGTTTTTATTTATAATAATATTAAATATTATATTTTATTATAAACAGTATTAACTATTAATTTCAGTAAAAAAAAAACAGTTAGTAAATACAAATTCAATGTAAATAAGATCAAATTTGAACTTTAATGTCCTTTCCATTTATTTGTAGTTCATATCTCCCTGTCTTCTTTCTATGGATTTTATTTATTTAAAAATTAAGTAAATGAACTTTTTACGTGATATGCATCCTATACAAAATAATGAATTAGATAAAACATTAAACTATTTTATTTTAATTTTAAGTTGTGTCTAGATATTCAGTTTTTTTGGTCATTCCATATGCATAAACAAAATTTATTGAATACTATTTATAATTACGATACAAAATATAAATAGAATACATAATGGCAATACATGAAACAATACTTAAATGCTACTTAGAACCTATCAATAGGAAAATGAGCAAATATAGAGTTACTTAACACGTTCATTTGATTTGGTCTCTATGTCACCATCGAAACTTATAGTTTTTATTTATAATAATATTAAATATATTTTATAATAAACAATATTAAATGTTAATTTCAATAAAAAACTACTCAGCAAAAGCGAATTAAGAACTACCAATGTGAATAAGAATAAATATGAACTTTAACGCCCATTAAATTTATCTCTAACTCATACCTCACTGTCTTCTTTCTAAGAATTTTAATGAATTAGAAATCAACTGGTTTAATTTTTAAGTGACGTGCACCCTATAAGAATAATGAATTAGATAAAAGATTAAACAATTTTGTTTGGGTATTCTATGATTTTAGGTCATTCCATATACATTACTACGAGTATGAAATTGCAACCACTAGTTTTTTTTTTCTTCTAATGCAGCTGGCAAATAGACCGTGATCTTTGCCATAAGGGCTGCGCCGATGTTACTCACTTCGCATTACCCAGGGGGTGAGTGTAACTTGATGGTAAGCAACGGACGCGGAGAAACAATGCCCCCGCAGCGCTCTACGATCCTATTAGGACCGGGACCTCCGGTTTAAAGTGGATTCCGAACCGCTACAACACAAATGGGCAAAGCCGGGATTTGAACCAGATACCTGTGGTACCGAACGCCAGAGCGCTAGCCATTCGGCCCCCACCCCGCTCAACTACTTTATCCATTTAAAAAAAACATTTTCATTGTTAAAAAAAAGTTTTCCCTCCATCTAATCGTATTTAGCCGTAATAAGTGCAACTAGCAGTGTCCTTTTTCCGAAATCCATATCCCCTCTAAACACGCGTGTCTTCTGATTCTCACTGTAACCGCTCCGGAGGATCGATCGGTGGGGGTTTCCAGACGGGTCCTCAAGTGAGTGTCAATCCATCACCTTCAGCGCTTGCACTTCTCCCCTCCCGGCCAGGTCACGCGATCCTAATGTGGCTCTTCTTTTTTAGAAGAGAGTTCCATGTCCAGGAACTGGGGAAGGAGGAGTGGCCGACAACAAATGGAACGCTGTCTGCCACAGCAGAGATTTCCCGAAATTGGTTGGTTTTTATTGTGAAAGGTGGTGGTTTGGAAATCATGAGGAACACGGTTTTTAGTTTACGTCGCTGTTCGTGCAGGATAAAGAAGTGGATTTTTCTTTTAATAAAGTATGTAAACCGTTGGTTGTAAATGGTTTGAAATGATAGAACTTTATCTATTGACACTTTGTCTGTTTTATTGTATAATGTTTGTTTCCGATGATAAACAGAAAAAGAAACATCATGAAATAAATCTCGTATTTCACTTACGTTATTCGAAAGTATTACTTTTAGTAATATATAATATATTGATTATATATTTACATATATATAAAGCTTTAAAAAATTGTTCTTTTTAATTTTTGTTTTGTTCTGTACAGGTTCGTTCGTTCGTTTAATCAGATTTAAGTCAAATTTGAAAAAATTGTGTAAAACACATTCTCACAAATTGAAAAAATTATTAATATTTTGAAGATGTAAGAATTATCACGTATTGTAATCTGCAAGTAGGGAAGTCAAATTGTAACTGGGTGTAGTTGGATTGAGAGACTTGAGGCACAGATTGCAGAACTCAACAGCTTTATTGACACACGCACTAGCACCGCACATATACAATTAAAGGCAAAATATCGAACATATTTAAGGACAGATAGCTATAGATTCGTTATAGACTCCACTTCTAAACCGAAAACCCAATTCTGAGATACGCGCCGGATGCACTAAATATTTTTTTCTTTTTGAGTGATAATCTGAAGGCCAAATAGTACTCAGGGTTAAGATAAACAAATTTTCTCTCGGAGTAAGAAACTGCAGACTAACTAAAACTTTCTCAGCGAGAGTACAAGCTATGTTGTACTCATGTTGTATATATTTGTTGTAGTTGTATGCATGTATATGTATATATATATATATATATATACATGGATACATATATATATATGGATACATATACATATATACACGCACACGCATATATATATATATAAAATAATATGAAATAATAATATGTATATATATATATAATAATATATATATATATATATATATATATATATATATATATATATATATATATACACTGAAGTGACAAAAGTCATGGGATACCTCTTAATATCGTGTCGGCCCTCCTTTCGCTCGGCGAAGTGCAGCAACTCGACGTAGCATGGACTCAACAAGTCGCTGGAAGTCTTCTGCAGGAATATTGAGCCATGCTGTCTCGATAGACGTCCATAATTGTGAAAGCGTTGATGGTGCAGGATTTTGGGCACGAACAGACCTCTCGATGATGTCCCATAAATGCTCGATGGGATTCATGTCGGGAGATCTAGGTGGCCAGATAATTCGTTTTAATTGTCCAGAATGTTCTTCAAACCAATCGCGAACAGTTGTGGCCCGGTGACATGGCGCATTGTCATCCATAAAAATCCCATCGTTGTTTGGGTACATGAAGTCCATGAATGGCTGTAAGTGATCTCCAAGTAGCTGAACATAAGCATTTCCAGTCAATGTTCGGTCCAGTCGCACCAGAGGACCAAGTCCATGCCATGAAAAAACAGCCCACACCATTACGGAGCCACCACCAGCTTGAACAGTGCCTTGCTGACAGTTTGGGTCCATGGCTTCGTGGGGTCTGCGCCCCACTCGAACCCTACCATCAGCTCTTGCCAACTGAAATCGGGACTCATCGGACCAGGCCACGGCTCCATTCATCTAGGGACCAACCGATATGCTCACGTGCCCACGAGAGTCGCTGCAAGCGATGTCGTTCTGTCAGTAAAGGCACTCGAGTCGGTCTTCTGCTGGAATAGCCCAAGAAAGACAAATTTCTCCGCACAGTTCTAACAGACAAGTCCCTTGTACGTTCCACATTGATTTCTGCGGTTATTTGACGCAGTGTTGCTTGTCTGTTAGAATTTACGACTCTTTGCAGACGTCGCCGGTCTCGGTCGTTAAGTGCAGGCGGTCGACCACTGCGCTGTCCATGTTGGGATGTTATGCCTGAAATTTCATACTCTCGGCACACTCTTGACACAGTGGATCTGGGAATGTTGAATTCCCTAACGATTTCCGAAATGGCATGACTCATGCGTCTAGCTCCAACTAACATTTCGCGTTCAAAATCTGTTAATTCCCGTCGTGCGGTCATCATCACGTCAAAACCTCTTCACATGAATAACTTGAACAGAAATGAAAGCTCTGTGAAAGCACTGCGCATTTATACCTGTTCTACGCGATGCTACTGCCATCTAAAAATTTGCATATTGCTATCCCATGACTTTTGTCTCTTCAGTGTATATATATATATGTATATGTATGCATGTATCAAGCCCATTCACAGTATAGACTAATTAAAAATAAAACAGATTTTAATAAATTCAACATTTTCTGTAATATTTTTTAATTGCGAATTTTAATTTTCATATGCATTTTTTTAAAGAAAGCCTTTCACAAAATATCTTTATTAAAATCACTGAATAACGCACTTATTCCTCAAGAAAAAAATCCATTAAATAATATCAAATTCGGATAAAATTCTACAGTTGATGAACAAACTTTTCATTAGCAATTTTTCTTTTCATAACAATAGAAATTCCATCCTGAAAAAAAACAAGCCCCGTTCTTATTAACAGAACCCTTTCCCCAAATGATAATCAAATACTTCCCAACATACCTCGATTAACAGTAGAACACAAAAGTTAGAAAAATAACAACATGGGGATGACGCAAATAACAAATAATAACAACAAAGTATTAATTTGGCAAGACAAATGAGTAAAGTCACAAAATAACATAGAAATGTGATTTTCGGGACGAAAACGAAAAGAATTTTTCAAAAATAATATAAATAAAGATTAAACCGACTTACGGTAACTGTAACCGGAGAAACTCATTCATATTTTCAACTTAGGTTACTTGAATGCCGTGGCCGTTTCGAAAGACTTGCTGCTTTGAGGAAATTACTTTTCGTTGCGACTTTATTTATTCTTATTAATTGGAATATTCCGACAAACTGATTTTCTGAGATGCGTGTATTCTTTATCAAACTTTGGGGGTATTTTTTAAGAAAAGCATTGCAAATTAAAATGATATCGATCTTCCAGGAAAATTGCTTCAGAAAGGGAAATGCATTGTCGCTCTCTTAAGAAAGAATCTAACATGGAGAAAAATGTACGCTTTCTTTAAATAAGTTTTTAAATTTTTCAGGGAGGAATTTTTAGTTTCGTAAGAAAAGAATTGATAAGGGAACTTTCTTCAATAAAAAATTGTGTCAATTATTTGTTCTTGATTTTTTTTAGCTATATTACGCCTCTGTTTGAATCCGTCCGACTTACTCCCAATATCTGTAGACACTTGCCAATTTCCATACAATCGGTGATCGAACTATTCATATGTGACACATGAGGCCATAAAAATTATTATTTTAAACGAAGCATTATTTAACATTTATTTTCCTAATCTTTTAAAAGTTCCTCTCCAATCAAATCAACCATAACCTCATCTTTTTATTTTGCCAACTTAAAATCCAACTTCCCATAATGTCTCAATCGTATTTAACGCGTAACGATGCTTTTGTATTTTGAGTAAACTTGCATATATAGAATGTTCCTTCACGACAAATAATGCCTAATTGTGAATCATCCTAACAAAGTAAGCCATCCATGCTGAATAAGGAAATATCGAGTGGTTTGTATCGGTGTCAGAATAAATGACTCTTTTTTATCTACCTCAGCAGTAGTTATATGATTGAGGGACAAAGAAATGGTGAGAAAACATCCATAGAAATACTCGGCGGTTGAAATAAATAGCATATATTACGTGGCTCAACTACAAATTAGATAGGCAGAGTACAAAAAAATATATATCTTTAACATTTTTATCACACATATATTTTATTTTTTAATATATAATAAAGAAGCTAACATTATCTAATTTAATAGTTTACATAATAAGATCTATATTACATTAATTTATTTATTGTTTTAGTAATGAGTTTGGTTTGTGTAATAAACAAAAACAAAAAATGTTAGTTAAATGGATTTTATTTATAGTTTGTTTTTCTATTCACGCCGAAATATATTGGTTCACAAATATGTTCCGGATTGCGTAATATTTGTAACTTATCATAATGTTTATAAAATTTTTCAAATTAAACACTTTTTTATGTATAAATAAGATACAGGTGAGTTTTTTTTAATGTATATCATATATCCAAACTATTGTATTACTGACAGAGAATCTAATGCTGTAATCTGCAATAAAATAAAAAAAAAAAACTGAAATATTTTTTCTTTCATTTTCTTTCTTTTTTTCCCCTTCATTCCTTTCTATTTCAATTTTTTTTTTTTTACTTTAAAAACATTTTTACAAAATATTTACTTTTTTTTTTTCAAACTAAATATGGATTTAATTCCATGCTTTAATCTATCACCAAAATCTAAAAAAAATATTTTTAGGAAAAAAAATACCAATTGTATTCATTAAGAAAAAATGCACGTAGAAATATACCACGAGAAAAGCATTGACAGTGCCTATAACTCTAAGAGTCGACAGTGAAAATATATTTTATTAAATAAGAATAAGTGCAAGGTGTTTATTAAATAAAAATTTCTGCAATATGTTTTATTAAATAAAATTATGTGTAAAATATTTTATGATCTGTGAAACATAATTTATTAAATGAAAATATGTGCAAGATATTTTATTAAATAAAATTATGGGTAACATATTTTATGAAATGTGAAACACTATTTATTAAATAAAAGAAGCGTGACATGCGCAGTTAGTGTCGAACAAGGGCACTCAATGGCGATTTAGAAGGAGGTTGCATTTGAAGTCAGACAGGTTTTCGATGTTTTCCCTCATACGTCACGAACAGTAGGGTAAATTATCTCTAACAGTTCACATAGAATTGTCCTCATCTCATCTGCAGTTGGTAGTCTGTACAGGGAATTCATATAAGGATAAATGATTCACTGATGTAAAAAATCGTATGCGTCGTATATCGTAATTATAATTAATCGTATATCATATCGAATTATATTTATTGTATAATAATTATTTGTATATCATATCATATAATTAATCGTATATCGTATCGTATTATATTTGTAAGCAGAGTTACCAAATTGCATAACAATTTTAGTGCAGATTTCAGTAAAAAAATTCATTAAAATTTTTCATCCTCAAAATAGCAAAACAGTAGCCAGTGTTTCTAAAACAAACATATTCACGTGATATATTTTTCTGCAATATCTTAATACTTCCAGACATTGAAATTAAATTTTATGTAAATTCCTTTTAGTACCGAAACGAAAACTCAAACTTTTTACGAACAGCTTTTCCCTAGTTAAGTTCATTTTTCCATTCCATTTTTTTTTGTTTCGTCTAAAGGTAGTTTATGAAATTGTTTGAAAAATGAACCATAACTTTAATTCTCCAAAAATAATTTCAAAATTTCTTGAAGATTAAACTTCTGGTCAAACAATTCTTAAAAATTCTTGAAAATTAAACTTTTTCTTCAAGAACGAAACGTTTTTAATGTCTGTAATAACAGACGTACATAAATTCTAAAAGAATCTGTCTTTAAGTCGGTGATATTTGTAAAAAATTTTGGTAGCTGTTGCTTATTGTTCAATTTAATCTATCGCAATTAAATATAACATCTAAATACATAAAAACATGTAAAATATGTTTCATCATAAAAATACAAGTTTACTTTTTTGTATCTCTTGTATTTATATCAAAGACTTTTTAAGCTAACGGTTCGGAAAGTCGAAAACTTGGAACCAATAACCACCCTGTAAAGGTCCTCGTAAATAATATAGTCAGCGAGCAGATGATTTTTACTGCCACCGGAAATAAAAAAAAATTTTAAAATGTCTATGAAAAGGGAATATGCATGTCTGACTAAAATTTATTCAAAAAAAAAAATTATTTTGACGGTTGAAATGCAGTATGACATTTGCATTAATTAGTTTAAATGATAAATGTAATCCTGTTAAACATATCCTCTAGGCTTTTGATAATTTTATTTTTTATTTTTATGACTAAAATAGAAATGATTAAAATATCACATTTAAGTTATTTATAAAACGTTAAGCAAAAAGAAATATTTAAATTTCAAATACGTTTAACTAAGTAAATTTATCTAATTAAATATTTCTTTTTATGTTATTCAAATATATTATCATTTCTTTTACTATTTATTAGAACACGTATACGTAACTATAATTAGAAATATTTTTTTCAGGATTTTAATTTTAATTAAAATATGTAACCTGTAAATTGTTGTACAATTAATAACTGATAACTTAGGATATTTTTACCATTCTCAAAACTAAAGTATGTTAAAAATATTTTATAAAAGTATCATAATTTTAGTAATATTTTAATAGTTTTACTATAAAATGAAAGGTATTGTACTGAATATATTATGTAAAAATGTATCATTTATTCTAGTCATATATATGAACTATCGATTAAATTTAAAAATTATAATTTCTTTATAAATTGAAGAATAAAAAATATTTTTATAATTATAGGAATAAATTTTTTAAAGAATTTTTTTAGATGTTAAAAATATTACGGTAATATATCCCAAACGGTAAACTACCTATTAATATACAAGAAAACGAATTTGGCAACCCTGCACATTTATATTATTACACATTAATATCGCGGTTTTAACAAAAATTTGGTTTTCATTGTTTATACACTTGTTGGAAAGATAAACTCATAATTGGGGTTAAAAAATTAAGTGTAGGGTAAAAGTCCTAACAGATAATTCTAGGGAGTTGGTTCCAAATAATAGAAAACAACTTTGGTTCACTAAAATAATATTATTTTTTAAAATGTCATTATATGGTTCAATAGTTTATATACAAAATATTGAAAACGCAAGCATTACAAGGCAGTTCCTGCAATGCGTAGTAGTCCCTACAGTACTGATGTGGTGTAGTAGTCCCTGCTGTGCTTATATAGAGTAGTAGTCGCAGCATTGCTGATGTGGAGTAGTAGTCCCTGCAGCGTGGATGTGATCTAGTAGTCCCTGCAACGTGAATGTGATCTAGTAGTCCTTAAAATGCTGATGTGGCGTGGCAATCACTGCAGTACTGATATGGTGTAGTAGTAGTCCCTGAAATGCTCATGTAGTCTCTGTAGTGAAGATGTGGTGTAGTAATCGCTGCAGCGGAAAAAAAATGCTTCTTCATAAAATCAGATTTTTTAATTACATGAATATATAAGTAAACTTTGTAAACATAAGTGCATTGTATCATTTTTTAAATGAATGGCAAACTAGAGATTTATTCTGAAAATATACAGTAGGAGAATCTTATAGTTGTATACCTTTACGATGCAAAAGTTTTCGAAAAAAAAAAAGCTAAGAAAAGTTATGGAATCACATCCAGTGTACAGAAAATGAATTGTTTTTTAAAGCATATGATACACTAGAAGTGATGAGAAATTTAATGAAACATAAATAAAAATAAAAATCGTGCAACGAGTGTTTGGAACAGTTTTAAGGAGAACAGTTTTTTGGGAAAAGTTTTTAAGGAGATTTATAATAGGTGCATGACAATTACGTCATTGCCATATTACTCTCGTTGCTTATCACTATCGGCAATCTTTGAATATAGTGTAATGTACCCCGTTCGTGAATATTGTGAGATTTACTTACTGATTTCTGAATGTAGTACCAACATAATATAAATTGTAAGACAGTAAGTATACCTTTCACTATCTATCACATAGTCATCTCCAAATTGGACGACTTAGGTCCGTTTACTGTGCAGATGTTTTTCTTCTTCTTTTAAATGTCATTTTTCATGCACCGAATGTGACAACATATGTTTTTTTCATTTACTTTTTTTTTTTTAAATTGTGCATCGTATTCCTTACTCGTATACCTACTTAAGAGAATACCTACTCAAGCGTACACCCACTTAGAAGAACACCGGCAATTTAACTTGAAGTCATTTGTTATTCTATATGCTGGTATGAGTTGGATTCATCTTTATCTAGAAGGAAATAAGATGAAAGGGCGGTTATATTGCACATATAAGGAGGGTACGAACACCACAAGGTTGACATTCTACTTCCCTGTTCTTGAAGCCAATGGAAGAAGTTGCCTAACAACGAATTTATATACTCATCAGTTTAGACCATGAATCTTTATTATTCGTTTTATTTTATCAGCTTTCGAACTCGGCTACTATTAGATTGGAAAATCAACAATTGCCGGCCTTAGCCATTGGACATTGATTAACAAATTTATTGTAGCAAGTATAGTTTATTTGATAAGTTAAGTTTAGTGAAAATGAAGTTTAGTTTCGGTTTAATTTTCCGTTGAACTCATTCATTCTGTCATTTAACTATTACACATAAGTTACAAATAATTCATTAATTCAGAATTCAAATATTTCAAATTGTAAAATTCATCGCACTTACAACTATCTTAAATTGAGTTACGCTACAAAAGATTATAGTCTTCCAGTCAATACTAAACTTTGAATGCAGAAGTTTGAGATGAATGGGCTCCCCAGAAAATGTAAGAGGATAATAGTGTTTGAAAGACAATCCTTTAAATACTTTTAGCATTTAAGTTTGCGTTCATTATAATGCAGTAACTATTGATCGTTATTTACAAATTGAACGATGTCTAAATTTATCAAATGCAGTTAAGTACTCTGCATATAAAGTGTTTTCAAATAATAGTATATTTATAAAGTTATATATGGCGGTAATCTTCGAAATATATGAATATATATTTTAACTTTATACTATTTATTTTAAAGAACACTATTCATAATAATAAGAATGTGTTATGTATTTAATTTATGAATTGCATGCTATAAATATGGTTTAATATAAAGGAAAATTTTATTAATTTCAAAAAAATATTCTCTGTACGGAGTTTGAATTTTTTTATTAAATTATTTTAGTTTAAAATACTTAATGTAAATCTCACGATAGATTCTATATTTAATTCAAAAGATAAACCTAATTGTTTAATATATACTTTTAAAATTTAATGAAATATTAAATGAATAAAATTGTGAAAGGAAAGGGTTAAATAAATAGCATTAATTAAATGAAATGGTTTAATGAATTAAAGAAAATTATTAATTGTATTATATTAAATTATTTTAGGTGAAGTTGTTTTTTATTATTGCTTTATATTAAGTGAGGGTTTTTTTTTGTGGGGTTAAACATAAAAAAAAAAAAAAAAAAAAAAAAAAAAAAAAAATGGAGACAATTTATTTTTTTTAAAAGATATTTTTCATGAAATACTTAAACTTACTATTATCAACAGCTATTAAAAACATTGGATGAAGACATTTAAGGTTAAGTTATAATGATTCATCTAACTAGATATAAACATTTAATCCTTTAAGATTTAGAAAAATGTAAACTATTACGGAATACAGGTAATGGCGAAATGTAAATTTTTTTTTAAATTATAGAAATAAATTAAAGCTTAGCTCCATCCCAAAGAAAATTCACTTGGCGAACAAATTACAATTTTTAAAAATCAATAACATATAAACATAAAAAAATATTTTAACTTTTTCAGGAAATTTGTTAAAACTATTTTTCTATAAAACAAAAACATCATAAGATTAAAAAAAATCTTAAAGAATTATAACTAAAACGTGAAAGAAATATTTAAAAAACTAAACTTTCATAACAAAAATTTACAAGGAAATTGACAAATTATTAAAATAAAGACAGATATATATTTTTGCTACCAATCTAGGACTGCAATGTTAAGATACCAGCACCTTAAACTATTAGTTATTCCTTCTTATTATCAACCTATTTGTATGTGCTTAGTACGTTATTTTTTTATAATTTAAACTATAAAAGGAAAGGATTTATTTTTTTTATGTTATTAACTTTTTACTTCGAGCGAAAATTAAAAAAAAAAAAAAATCTAAATAATTCCTCTTCGTTTATTTAATTTTCAAATCCTATCTACAAAACATGTTGCAGACAGAACAGTTTGTAAACGTTCTGAGAGAAACTGAACACAAAAGAAAATTGATAGGAAAATTATCCATGGTTCAAACTTCTAATTTGTAACTTTTCTCTTAGTATCATACAACAACCAAATCCAGCGTAAAGAAGGCAACGCCCCAATTGTCCTAAATCCATCTCTTTGTAAAGAGTATAAAGATTGTTGAAAAGACCACTATTCTATTCAAGTTGGATTAGGATGATTGGTTGGACAGGACATCCTATGAAAAGACAAAGTGTAACGAAAGATTTCTTTCCCCTAGATCACACAGAGGTTTATATTTTTACTTTGATTTTTAAAAATTTTCCCCAAAACATTTTGTAATACAGCACATAACGTCTTACATAACACATGGCTCTTTTATCAAGATTTTTGCAACATAGAAAAAGACTTGAGTCTAGTTATTTGAAACAAACTGTTTTTTTTCTCCTTTGATAAGAAGTTTACTTTTTCTTTAACCGGTAGTACAAACTGGAAAAATATGCATCAGAAGATAACTTTATTTTGGTCATTGATTAAATCATCAAGTAAAAAAAAAATATAATTAACTTCAATCCATAACGATTTGCATGTCAGAATCTCTACAAACTTCCACCAGTGTTTACTCTGGTGTCGCCCCGCCCGGACATAATTTTAATCTTTCCCAGATTAAATATTTTTCATTTTTATATATTGTATTATGTCTCTCTAACTGTTTCTTTTCAAATCTTCATTGAACAAATATCGTTAATGGACACCATATGAATACTAATTACTAATTTAATTTCTTTCATAATAAGGATTTATAAATTTTATGTTGTGAACAATTATTTAGTTCTATATTTTTCCTTATCCATTATCTTCTTTTCTTAGAAATAATTATTAGTCTTAAAATTATCGAGTCTTATAATAAAATCGTTAATAAATCCGTTAATTAAGCTTTAGTTAATGGTTTATGCTGCTTTTTGTCTTTCTTGATCAATTCTTACATTAATTTTACTGGCTGCACATTCCTCTCACTGGTCATTCAGTCCATGTATTGACAAATTGTAATAATGATTATTTTATATATATAGCTGTTTTTTATACATATTTAAATGCTGTGGTTGTGTATGTTGTATTGTAGTGTATTACAAATTTTTTCCTCGCTGCGTTTTCTGGTAAATATTATTTAGATTTGTAAAGAAAGAGTCGTAATATTATAACATAACAAACTTGTTAGGTTTCAGTTTTAATCCTACTGCTTTAATATTTTTAAATTCTTACTTCTATTTTATTTTATATTTGTATTGTTAATTGTAAAATTGTATTGTATTGCATTTTTCATGCCAAAAGTGAACAACAAATATTTTTTTCAGTTCAACTTACAATCTTATAATTTTAATCTTACAATGCAACATTATAATTTTTATAATATTTTGGTTCTCTTCACCCAGCACAATTCTAATAATTGTTACAACATTTACTCCTCTTCCTGGTTTTATTAAACCTTTTCTCACTAATATTTTCCTACATCATTTTTCCCTAAATGGAATTCAACTCTTGGCACAGTGAGATAGTGGGTAGTAGTAACAGTAGTAGCCTGTAAAGGTACTTGTTGGACAGTTTTCGACTCGCAAAGGACAACGATCTTCTAATAGAATATCAAGTAGAATCTTCCCCAGCAGACAATATTCCCATAAAGGCCAGTTTTATGCTTTGCAACAAGAACGTAAAAGGAAAACAACTTGAAATGACACTTGGGTTATCTTTCATACAATAAGGCAACAAATTGAGTCATTTTATACTCGTAATCCTTAAATTCGAAAGTGTAAAAACAAGAACAATCAGAATTTTATATTGAAATTATCACCGTAACTTGACTGCGACAACACAAGAAAAAACGTGAAAAATATTTAATGTATATATATAAAGGGGGAGAGTGAGAAGCATTTTCAATGCCGAACCATTTCTACATCATTACCTTTTTAATCTGTAATTTCCCATCTCGTTCTCACTGAGAGTTTTTATCATAGTTTACAATTTTCCATAAACTCTCTACGCTTTGTAATTTATCTCACTTTTTTTCTAAGAAATAATAAATCATCCTACTAATTTCTATATCAACATATCCTTTTTTAATGCTGCTTATGACCAGAATCCTTTGATCCTGGAATCCAATCACTCCCTGAAGGGCCATATTCTTATAATTTGTCACTAGATCCTATCATGTGACTCTACACTCAAGAGTCAAAACATTATGACCACCCCTACATTTTGCAATGAACTCGCCTGGATGACGTGGAAGGCACGTGATCAGGTGGAAGTGATATTTAACTGCTGCTGGAGAGTCTGAAGAATCATTCTTTTACTTACTTCTGTGTGTGATGGGAAAGGCAGCGGATCTAATAGACTTTGATAGAGGGCAGATTGTAATGGCTCGAAGGCTCGGAACAAGTATTTCCGAAACTGCACAACTCGTGGGTTGTTCGCGATCTACAGTTGTTAGTACTTATGCAAAGTGGGTGAATAACGGTGCAGCAGTAGACGACATGGTGTGGGACGTCCATACGCTATCAAAGGAAAAGGTGGTCGGAGATTGTCTCGCATGGGGAAGCAAAACCGGAGCCAGACAGTGGCTCAGCTGACAGCCCAATACAATGTAGGGCAAAGTAGAATAGTATCGGAGCACACTGTTCAGCGGACACTGTTGGATATGGGGCTACGCAGCAAACGTCCCACTCGTGTGCCTTTGCTGACCAAGCGTCATCGCCAACTACGCTTGCGCTGGGCCCGGGAACATCATGACTGGTCCATGGATCAGTGGGAGAGCGTTGCCTGGTCAGATGAATCACGGTTTGTCATTCATCACGCCGATGGCCGTGTCAGGATACGCCGTCTTCCAGGCGAACAGTTGCTCCCTCAATGTACAGGTCATACACAAGCCGGTGGTGACGGTATTATGCTTTGGGGGTCGTTCTCTTGGGCGTCTCTGAGACTGGTGATTGTGGTAGAGCAGACCATGAATGCTACAGGGTATCTGAACATCATTGCGGACCAGTTGCACCCTTACATGGCTTCTGTTTTTCCAGCTGGAAATGGAAGGTTCCAACAGGACAACGCCCCTTGTCACAAGGCTAAAATTGTGTTGGAGTGGTTCCAGGAACATGATGCTGAATTCCAGTTAATGTCCTGGCCGCCTAACTCACCGGATCACAATCCGATAGAACACATTTGGGATGTCCTGTGTCGGCAGCTCAGAGTTTAAAGACCACCAATTCGCAATATCTCGGATTTGCATGACCGTTGCTTAAACATCTGGTACAATCTGTCTCCGGCCATCTACCAAGGACTTGTGGCATCCATGCCAAGGTAGGTTGAAGCCGTGTTGCGCGCCAAAAGGTGGGCCAACTCGTTATTGACAGGTGGTCATAATGTTTTGGCTCTTGAGTGTATATTGTTCTAAAAAACACGCATCACTGCCGATTTGCTTCTCTTACTCTATACTTTATCGATTTCAAGTATAGATTATTTTGTCTGTTCCATGTTCTAGGTATACAAAGCTAGATGCGTTTTTGACTTGTATATAGTCACCCGAGTAGAAATAATGTGGCTTATGATATCCTGAAAGTACATATTGCTAGTGATAAAACTATTCTCAAGATGTTATTTTGTTTTGCTAATTTCACTATATATATATATATATATATAGGATTTGTTTGTTTGCTAATCACCAGGTGGCAACACATTACGAGTTATGGGTCTATGACAGATACAATATAAGAGAGATCTTTTAATGTGACATCAAAATTCCGTAGTAGATTCATTATTTTCTAATTAGTAGTTTACTGAAAATGCTGATCATGAAAATATCTCAAAAGCGCAAATTATGCGTTTTCTTCCAATTACGTAATCATTACAACAAAAATTTAAATCACTTTTTTAAAGGAAATTTATTTGTTGAATAAAATTATAACCACATTCATTGATTATTTTCGAAACGTCGAAATTAGTTAGTACAATTATTTGATTCGATTTTTATACATTCATCTGCAACAAAACACATGCTACAATTGATTTTATTAATTTTATTTTATTGATAACATATATTCACTTATTTTCATCCAGTACAATTTAAAATAGAATTGAATGAAGTAATGTTGTAACATAATTGATATTTGGCCTTATTTCATAGAAAATAATTTATTGTATTTGACACGATGTAAAATTTCAATATGTCATTGTATGATGCCAGATAATCAAAATATATTACTTGTTATAAGACCCTTTGTTAGTTTTGAATATGTATATTTTATTTTAAATATTAAACCATAAGAATGTATTATTATAATGAGCTGAACTAGAGTTCTTTAGAGTAATGTTAACATCATCTTTTAAAATATAGTAATGGTAATATATAAAATCTTATTAGGTTATTATTATTACTGTTATTAAGGAATTCTAAAATATTAATGCTTGACTACTTTTTAAAATTACTTTATATGAATAAAATTTTAAAATATCATTTTATGATATCAGACAATCAAAATATATTCCTTTTTATAAAATCTTTTGTTTGTTTCAAATAGGTATATTTTATTTTAAATAATAAAAGATAAAAATACATTATTATTATGAGTTGAACTACAGTTCTTTAAATCATATTAACAACGTCTTTCCAAAGTTATACTAATGGTAATATATAAAATCATATTAGGTTATTATTAAATAAGGAATTAAAAGTAATTAGTAATCAGATTCAAGGAAGTTAGTAATTCAAGTAATACCAAAGTATTATGCTTGACTGCTTTTAAAATTAGCACTACAAATATTTTTCAATTTCAATTTTAGCTCCTATTCTAATGTTTTCTATTCTACACAAATAGTTTCATGGCAATTTTTAATACTATAAAAGACATATTTTTCTAATCAAATTTCCAGTGACTTAACAAAATCTTCAAGAAAACTTCCATTTACAAATATGTCTCCGTATGCTTAACTATAAAATAAAATTCAACAAATTTTCTATGTTTTTCTTGTTGTTGAAAACGAAAACTTCAAACGAGTACTAAAAATAGCATACAAATTAACATAATTTACATAAAAGTTTTATTCACATTTGTGAATTCCAAATTAAGACATAATTTACTTATTTATACTTTAAGTCACTTAAATTCTAATTCTTAATTCAAAAGGAAAAAAAAATGTTGAAAAGTTTCTTAAGTTAATTTTCTCATGAGTTAAATTCAAAGAGTTTTAAGTGATTAATAAAAAATTATATTTTGGATTAATTTCAGAAGTTTAGGAAAGTAATTTTTTTTTATTCTAGAGAGAAATTACTGAGTCATTCCTTTCAATCCAAATAATTTCAGACGCGATTAAAAAATTCTACGTATAAATTTCTTTGTATAACAAGTTTATGAAAAGGTATTTGATTAAAAGACAATATCAGAAGATTCCTGAACTTTAATTTGGCATCATGTGGGAATGCAAACGATATCTTTTAAAAAATTTTATTCATTAATTGCACAAATTAATTCTTAGTTTTCAAGACTTTTATCAGATTCAATCGACTTTATCAAGATATTTTTTTTACTCTTTAAAGAAAGATTAAAGATCTTTTCATTCCAAAATAATTTTTATGATAAGTTTAACAAATATTTTAATAAGTGACAAAAAAAAATTGTTTATTATTTGATTTAGGAGGTTTGAAAATTATAAATAAATAGAATATATTTGCAATGTAATTAAGAAAACGAGAGAGAATATTATCTCTTGAAATGTATTTCACTAAAAATGTATCTAAATAAACATTATATGATTAGAGTATTTTAAAAATGTTAAAGATAATTTTAGAGTTATGCAAACAAAACATTTAGATATATAAAAGAAGAGAACTATCCTTGATGTTTACTTTTTATGAAGTTTTGAATCCAGTTTTAAATAAATAAAACAGGTATATTCATGTTTTTTTTTATGAAATTCGCCTCGATCTCCATTAATGTATGCCTAGAATAACCCACAAATAGGCATCACAAATAATGTTTTCAAGAAATACTTTTAAAAGCTAACTGTCCTGCATTTGCTTGATTTACGAAAGAAAACTTATTACGCTATAACTGGGCAAGTGGATTGTCAATACCAGATAAACACAAACGAGTCTTTTGCTTTTGAAAACTGAGATTGGAAACAATGCAGATTTGAACTTGGTCTTTTCTTCATTTCAGCTGAATACGATATTTTTTTTAAAACTTTTTTTAATTAATTGCACAAATTAATTCTTAGTTTTCAAGTATTTAATCAGATCCAACGACATTTTATCACTTTTTTTAACAATCAGTACGCATTTCTATTTCGAAAATTAATTCTGATTATAATAAATCCATTTCATTAATATTTCATTAATATTTCTTATTGATTCATATCTTTGACAGATTACTGAATTGCATTTTATATTGAATCCCGCATACCTCCTCTAAACAGTAGGATTTTGAACTCATCAATGTTATTGAGTTACTTCGCCAGATTTTTTTTTCATTTGAATCCAGTGAGCAAAAATATGCATGGTTTATAATGTACTGAGGTTTAGAAACCGTGAACTAATTCTTCGCTGAACTATCTTCAGGTTTTCGTAAATGTTTAATATGCAAATTGTTTATCATTCTGTTTTTGTCTCTATGTATATTTATTTTTCAGTTTGGTCGCTGCAGGTCATGTAGCCACCAAACTGAAATTTTTAATAATGTGTTAAAAATGTGTTGTGTAGTCTTTTTTTGTTCGATGTTTACCATGAACCACATTAAAATAAATGTATAACAACTATCTTTGAGGGGTTTTGGTATTCAACATCATTGAGTTTCTGTCATTTGTTTTTAATGGAACTAACAATGAGATATGCATATTCTGTAGGAAATGATGTTGTGGCATTGTTATACAAAACTGATTGTGTTTCAAGTACCTTGTTCATTCTCATTTTGATTTTTCTTGAGTGTTTGCATTTCGCTTTTTTCTAAATTTATATGTATATATATCTTTGTGTGTGTGTGTGTTTAGTAATATCCGCGCTTCGCTCAGTTACCTGAATTTTCCGAACTATAGATAATAAATTAAGTAAACACTACTGACCCCGCATCACAATCGCTTATTTAACATTTCTCCCCGTCCACTCTAGTTCTTCATTTCATGCACACTACAATCGACTAACTAAAATAATTTTATTGGTTTGACTTGACTACTAGATGCTCAATTAACAGAAGTAATTGGTCGTAAGTAATAACCTTCATTCACACCTCTTCGTATGAATAAGAATGCAGAAGAATTTAATGCTTGCCTTCGAATTGAACCCCTACTCTTCAAACACCCTCCACCTTTAATTAAATGATAAAATGAACTCGTCACTTTTGATATCTCCGTCGATTCCCCTTTAGTGTCGACAAATCCTTGCAACAGGCATTTGAATTTATACTTTATATATATATATATATTTCTCAAATATGCATTTTTTAATCATGTTTAGTGCTTGTAATTTAAATGTTCGCTAATTAATTGAGTTATAATTGTATAATTTAACATTTTTATACTTCCGTTAGTATAATATAAGTAACATTTCATTCCCAGATTTATTCATTGTTTTGATGATGTATAAAACACTACTAAATATACTGAAAAAATATTTATATTTTCCTTTCAAATATTTCTAGATCATATTACAATATTATGATTAATTTTTTGCAACGGTAATTTAAACAATTTTGATGTAATAAAATATTCTTTTTTTTTTTAACAAAATCGATAGATCAATCTAATAATCTGTAAAATTAATCTATAAAGATAAATCCATATATTTAACTGTAAGTGAAGTTTTCTGTTGATTATAACATAAATACTTGTATTTACTAAAACCATTTTACATTATTTAGTTCCTGTAACTATTTAATTTTCAAAAAAATGTAATTATTCTAAAAGCATGAAACATTTATGACGTGTATAATGCCACAATTTATTATTTAAAATCTTTGAGTGCTTAGAATACATAGCAAAATATTTAGAGTTTAATATAACTTGCTTTTAATACAGGATTCATAAATTTAAATATTCACGGTATATGCAAATTTATTTTAATATACTTTAGGCATTCCTCGCATGTTAAATAATGATTAAAATATTTAAACATTCTTTATTCGCATGAATAAATTCAAAACATAAATTAAATATGTACCATTTTCCTTGTATTATATTTTGAGAGAAAAATCCGTAGCACGCTTAATAATGTAAAAAAACCCAATTCAATTTAAAATGAGTTTTAAGTTTCAATATTACTAGGTTAATATTTTTACTTTTTACTCCGAAAAATTTTATTTACTGAACTATTTTAAATAACAGCCTTTAAAGATTTAGTAATTTTAGTATTTTTTCACAAAATTACATTGGATAATATAATTAAACATTGATAATACACTGAAGTGACAAAAGTCATGGGATAGCAATATGCAAATTTTCAGATGGCAGTAGCATCGCGTAGAACAGGTATAAATGCGCAGTGCTTTCGCAGAGCTTTCATTTCTGTTCAAGTTATTCGTGTGAAGAGGTTTTGACGTGATGATGACCGCACGACGGGAATTAACGGACTTTGAACGCGGAATGTTAGTTGGAGCTAGACGCATGGGTCATGCCATTTCGGAAATCGTTAGGGAATTCAACATTCCCAGATCCACTGTGTCAAGAGTGTGCCGAGAGTATGAAATTTCAGGCATAACATCCCACCATGGACAGCGCAGTGGTCGACCGCCTGCGCTTAACGACCGAGACCGGCGACGTCTGCAAAGAGTCGTAAATTCTAACAGACAAGCAACACTGCGTCAAATAACCGCAGAAATCAACGTGGGACGTACAAGGGACTTGTCTGTTAGAACTGTGCGGAGAAATTTGGCTTTTTGGGCTATTCCAGCAGAAGACCGACTCGAGTGCCTTTACTGACAGAACGACATCGCTTGCAGCGACTCTCGTTGGCACGTGAGCATATCGGTTGGTCCTTAGATGAATGGAAAACCGTGGCCTGGTCCGATGAGTCACGATTTCAGTTGGTAAGAGCTGATGGTAGGGTTCGAGTGTGGCGCAGACTCCACGAAGCCATGGACCCAAACCGTCAGCAAGGCACTGTTCAAGCTGGTGGTGGCTCCGTAATGGTGTGGATTGTTTTTTCATGGCATGGACTTGGTCCTCTGGTGCGACTGGACCGAACATTGACTGGAAATGCTTATGTTCAGTTACTTGGAGATCACTTGCAGCCATTCATGGACTTCATGTACCCAAACAACGATGGGATTTTTATGGATGACAATGCGCCATGTCACCGGGCCACAACTGTTCGCGATTGGTTTGAAGAACATTATGGACAATTCCAACGAATGATCTGGCCACCTAGATCTCCCGACATGAATCCCATCGAGCCATTATGGGACATCATCGAGAGGTATGTTCGTGCCCAAAATCCTGCACCATCAACGCTTTCACAATTATGGACGTCTATCGAGACAGCATGGCTCAATATTCCTGCAGAAGACTTCCAATGACTTGCTGAGTCCATGCCACGTCAAGTTGCTGCACTTCGCTGGGCGAAAGGAGGGCCGACACGATATTAAGAGGTATCCCATGACTTTTGTCACTTCAGTGTATAATAAACACTTGGATAATATAATTAACATTATAGATAGTTAAAAGTATGAATAAAAAACAAAAAGCAACAAGAATAGAAGCAAAACGTTAGTTTTTTTTTATCTCTAATTCTCTATCAAAGCTTAAAATTTTTATTTAATGAGGTGAGAAATTTTAAATATATTTTTTAAATTTTCAATGAAAACTTTGAATTAATTTGTTTTAAATTCAAATTAAATACTTCTAAAATGAATTAGATCAAAAACAGAACTATGAAATTCGCTCTGGTTTTCTTTTCTGTACAAAAATGTTCAGTTTTTATTTAATTAAATTAAAAATATTGAATGCTATTTAAAATTAAAAACAATACGCAAATAGAAATTTAATGCGGATCGGGAACTGGCAGTATGAATCGAAGCAAATAAAGAACTACTGGGTTCTTTTGTTTTATCTCTAATATATTATTAAAACTTGCAGTTTTTATTTAATTAAATGAAAAAATGCAATATAATTTTAAATTAGGAAGTAATACATAAATATTTTTAAATGGGAATTAGTAATTGTTTAGTATGAATAAGAAGAAATACAGGACTATGTCGTCCAATTTGTTTCGTATCTGATTCACCATCGAAACTTATATTTTTTATTTAATTCAACAAAAATTATTGAATATTATTTATAACTATAAAACAATACATAAATGCAACTTAGAAATTATCATATGAAAAATATGAAGAGGAATAAATTTAGAATTATGATGTGTATTCAGATTTAACTCTAATTCACTATTTTAGTCTGTTTAGCCCTCATGTGCATAAAATTACAGTAGAGCGACAAACCAAACAATAATTCACTATCGAAACTTACATTTCTTATTTATAATAATATTAAACATTATATTTTATAAGCAATATTAAATAATAATTTCAATAAAAAAGTCCGTAGACGCAAATTAGGAGCTACCAACATGAATAAGAACAAATATGTCTTTAACGTTCATTTCATTTACTTCTAATAACAATGCCTTCTTCCTATAAATTTCATTTAATTAAAAATCCCCTAACTTAATTTATTATGTATATGAAAAATATGATATGCACCATATGAAAAAATAATGAATTAGATAACATTAAACTATTTTTTTTTTAAATTTTAAGTTGTCTACATATTCTATAATTTCTGATCATTCCATATACATTGCCATGAGGATAAAATTACAACCACATGATCCATTTATAAAAACATTTTTATTGTTCAAAAAAGTTTCCTTCCATCTAGCATATTTAACAGTAATAAGTGCAACTAGCAGGGACCTCTTCCGAAATCCTCCTCTAACCACGTGCGTCTTCCTGATTCTCACTGTAACCGCTCCTGAGGATCGATCGGCCGCGGTCCCCGGACGAGTCCTCAGGTGAGGGTCAATCCATCACCTTCAGAGCTCGCACTTCTCCCCCCCCGGCCAGGTCACGGGATCTTAATGTGGCTCTTCTTTTTTAGAAGAGAGTTCCATGTCCAGGAACTGGAGAAGGAGGAGTCGCCAACAACACATGGAACGCTGTCTTCCACAACAGAGATTTCCCGAAATGAGTTGGTTTTTTATTGTGCGGTGTGAAAGGTGGTGGTTTGGAAATCAGGAAGAACACGGTTTTTAGTTTACGTCGCAATTCGTGCTGGATAAAGAAGTGGATTTCTTTTAATAAAGTGTGTAAAATGATGGTTGTAAATGGTTTGAAATGATAGAACTTTATCTTTCGATATTCATTCTGTTTTATTGTACATGGAGTGTTTGTTTCATGAAACATCATGAAATAAAACTTGTATTTACCTTATAATTAGTATTACTAGTTATTTTTATAATGTTCTAAAGTTAATTATTTTTGCATTATAAAATTATTATACCAGTTCGTTTGTACTTTCTTTAATAAAATTTGAATTAAATTTGAAAAAGTGTAAAATATATATTATCATAAATTGCCAAAAATTATTAATGTTTTGAAGCTGTAAGAATTAATTCTTATAGTAGTGGTGCTGGTTGGGCAACCAGGTTGTAAATGGGTGTGGTTGGGTTGAGAGACTTGAGGTACAGGTTGGAGAAATCAGATTTTTATTAACACATGCACAAGCACCGCACATATACAATTAAAGACACAATATCGAACCTATTTAAAGACAGATAATTATAGATTCGTTATAGACTCCACTTCTAAACAAAAAACCCGATCCTGGGAAACGCGCAGGATGCACGAAATATATTTCCTTTCTGGGTAGGACAACTAATACTCAAGTTTGAGATAAAGACATTCTCTCTCGGAGTAAGAGACTGTACATTAAATAAACGTTTCTCAGCGGAAGTACAGGTTAAGTTGTACTCGTGTTGTATGCATGCATATATATATATATATATGCATGGATACATACACACACGCATATATATATATATCTTTGTGTGTGTGTGTGTATATATATGCATGAATTACTTTTTGTTGCGACGTTATTTATTCTTATTAATTGCAATATTCCAACAAACTGATTTTCTGACATGCGTGTATTCTTTATCAAACTTTGAGGTATTTTTTTTTCTACTTGTAAATTAAAATAATATCGATCTACCGGCAATATTGCTTTTGAAAGGGAAATGTATTGTCGTTCTTCTAAGAAAGAATCTAACATGGAGAAAAATGTACGCTTTCTTTAAATAAGTCGTAAAATTTTGTGAGGGTTGATTTCTATTTTCATAAGAAAAGGATTGATAAGAAAACATTCTTTATTAAAAATGATTGTTAAGTATTTTGTTCTTGATTTTTTTAGCTATATTACTTGGTTCATTCCAATAGAATATATCATTATCATGCAAGCATTTGGAAATTATCTATATTTTACCTAAGTGAAGAAATCTATGCAATAATTCTTAACATGTATGTCAATAAAAGGAAGATCGTGTCCTTTTGCAGATAAGACAAAGAATATTTCAGTTTATCAGTAAGATGAAAGCTATATCATTATTCCAAAAAGATGAAAGCTGGATCATTTTGACAGTAAGAGGAAATCTAGATCATTTTGTCAGTAAGCTACATTGCTTTACCAGTAAGAAGAAAGCTACAACATTTTGCCAGTAACGTAAAGATCATGCACCAACATCTTTGAATAATATTATTAAATATATAGCATGAAATTAAAATGTTTTTATTTGCTGTTCTTTTCGGGTGCTGGTACCTTTAACCAAATCATTTATCTCCACAAAATAACCATATACAACACATTCTATGTTATCCAGGTCATGCCAAGGAGGCCTGCTACATTACACAGAAAGTTAGGCACTATAGTTTTAAGTGACGATGTACGGGGTCACTTCTGGATGCCTTAGATACCCATTTCTCTAAGAAAGAACCTAACATGGAGAAAAATGTATTCTTAATTTAAATAATTATCCTTTAATCCTTGACTATACATTTATCATACCCATATTTATCATGTGTGCAAATATATAAAAAATTCAAAGCCTGCTTTATTTTATCTTCCCATTTTGGTAGAAAACTTTTTAGTAACATATGCAGATACAAATTCCATCATCTTGAATCTAATGGTGTCTTTCTTTTCTATATATTTATCATGCTCATTTCCAGTATAGACTAATTATAAATAAAACAAATTTTAATAAATTCAACATCTTTTGCAATATTTTTTTAATTGCGAATTTTAAATTTCTTTTCTGTCGTTTTAAAGAAATCTTTCATAAAATTTCTTTATTAAAATCGCTGAATAATGACGAATATGCACTTGTTTCTCAAGAAAAAAATCCATTAAACAATATCAAATGTGGATAAAATTCTTCAGTCGATGAACACACTTTTCATTAGCCATAACAATAGAAATTCCATCGTAAAAAAACAAGTCCCGTTCTTATTAATGGAGCCCTGTTCCACAAATGATAATCAAATACTTCCCAACATACCTCGAGTAACATTAAAACACAGAAGTTCGAAAAATAACAACATGGGGATGACGCAAATAACAAATAACAACAACAAAAAGTATTAATTTGGGGAGACAAATGAGTATAAGTCACAAAGTAACAAAGAAATGTGATTTTCGGGACGAAACCGGAAAGGATTTTTTCAAAAATAATATAAATAAAGATTAAACCGACTTACGGTAACTGTAACCGGAGAAACTCATTCATATTTTCTACTTAGGTTACTTGAATACCGGGGTCGTTGCGAAGACTTGCTGCTTTGTGGAAAATTACTTTCCGTTGCGACGTTATTTATTCTTATTAATTGGAATATTCCGACAAACTGATTTTCTGAGATGCGTGTATTCTTTATCAAACTTTGCGGGTATTTTTTAAGAAAAGCGTTGTAAATTAAAATAATATCGATCTCCCAGGAAAATTCCTTCCGAAAGAGATTTGTATTGCCGTTCTTCTAAGAAATAATCTAACATGGATAAAAATGTACGCTTTCTTTAAATAAATCTTAAAATTTTGCGAGGGTTGACTTCTAATTTGTAAGAAAAGGATTGATAAGAAAACATTCTTCATTAAAAATTTTTTTGTTATGTATTTTTTTCTTGATTTATTTTTAGATAGATTATTTGGTTCATTTCTATATAAAATATCATTAACATGAAAGCATTTGAAAAATATCCATTTTCTACTTAATCGAAGACATCTATGCAACAATTCTTAACATGAATATTAATAAAATGAAGGTCGTGTTATTTTTCTAATAAGGTAAAGAATTTATCATTTTGTCAGTAAGATGAAACTATATTTTTGCCACTAAGATAAAATCTACATCATTAAAATAAAGAAATAAAAACATTGACGTGCACACAAAAAAAAACAATCTGAAGTTAATTTGATTTAATATATTAATAATTATAAATTACTTAAGTAATTTGTATTTCAAAAATTCACATTTTAACTTACTTTGTAAATTGAATGTAAATTTGCTCAATAAATTATTAAGTAAATGCTTTTTTTATTAAATAAAAAAATATATTTATCTCTAAACTATTTAAAACACTATTACCTTATATATTCGTTTTCAGAAAAACTGAATAATATAAAATCGATATTTGAACAAGATAAAGTTTAATTATTACGAAAATTAATTAAACATCTTTAACGAAAACACTTTACTGTAATTTGAAATGTTGTTAAAATGTGATCAATAATATTTTTTCGGTTGATGCATTAAGCCTAAAACAAAAAGAAACGTTTTTCTAATATGTGAAATTTAGTCTGTATATTTAAAGTGGCCATTCTCAGTATAGACTAAATTATAAATAAAACAAATTTTAATAAATGCACCATTTTCTGCAATATTTTTTGACGGTGCATTTTAATTTTAATTTGTATTTTTATAATGAAACTTTTCACAAAATTTCTTTAATAAAATCTGTACACACTAACGAATATGCACTTGTGATTCAAGAAAAAAAACCAAAGAAATAATATCTAATGTGGATGAAATTCTTCAGTTGATGACCAAACATTTCATTAGCTGCAACAATAGAATTTCCATCTTGAAAAAACAAGCGCCATTCTTATTAACAGAACACTTTCCACAAATGATAATCAAATACTTCCTAACATTCCTCGAGTAACATTAGAACACAAAAGTTCGAAAAATAACAACATGGAGACAACGCAAACAAATAACAGCAACAACAAAGTATTAATTTGGGAAGACGAATGAGTACAAGTCACAAAGCAACAAATAAATGTGATTTTCTTGACGAATCCGGAAAGAATTTTTCAAAAATAATATAAATAAAGATTAAACCGACTTACGACAGTAACTGTAACCGGAGAAACTCATTCATATTTTCTACTTATGTTACTTGAATACCGTGGGTCGTTTCGAAGACTTGCTGCTTTGAGGAAATTACTTTTCGTTGCGACGTTATTTATTCTTATTAATTGGAATATTCCGACAAACTGATTTTCTGATGTGCGTGTATTCTTTATCAAACTTTGGGGTCTTTTTTAAGAAAAACATTGTAAATTAAAATAATATCGATCTTCCAAGAAAATTGCTTTCGAAAGAGAAATGTATTGTCGTTCGCCTAAGAAAGAATCTAACATGGAGAAAAATGTATGCTTCATTTAAATAAGTTTTAAAATTTTGGAAGGGATTGATTTCTAGTTTCGTAAGAAAAGGATTGATAAGAAAACATTCTTCATTAAAAATATTTGTTTTGTATTTTGTTGTTGTTTTAATAATAGTTTCAATAAAAAACTGCCAGGAATACGTAAATTAGCAGCAATAATGTGAATAAGAAAGCAAATATGAACTTTAACGTCCGTTTCATTTTTCTCTACTTAATATCTCATAGTATTCTTCCTAATGATTTCATTTAATTAAAAATCAACTCATTTAATTTTTATGTTATGTGCGCACTAAAAACAATAGTTAATTAATTAAAACATTAAACCTTTTATTTTTAAATTTTAAGTTATGTCCATCTATTCTGTTTTTTTTGGTGATTTCATATACATTACTATGAGTATAAAATTGATTTGGAATTTTATTTTTTTACAATTTCAACCATATGATCCATTTGCAAAAACATTTCTATTGTTAAAAAAAGTTAGTCCTTCCATCTAACATATTTGGCCGTAATAACTGCAACTAACAGTGCCCATTTCCTCAATCCATATCTGCTCAAAATGCGTTGTGTCTTCCTGATTCTCACTGTAACCGTTCCCGGGGATCGATCGGTGGGGGTTTCCAGACGGGTCCTCAGGTGAGGGTCCATCCATCACCTTCAGCGCTCGCACTTCTCCCCCCGGCCAGGTCACGCGATCTTAACGTGGATCTTCTTTTTTAGAAAAAGAGAGTTTCATGTCCAGGAAGTGGAGAAGGAGGGGTCGCCAACAACAAATGTCTTCCACAACAAAGATTTCTTGAAATGAGTTGTTTTTTATTGTGCGGTGTGAAAGGTGGTGGTTTGGAAATCATGAAGAACACGGTTTTTAGTTTACGTCGCAATTCGTGCTGGATAAAAAGTGGGTTTTCTTTTAATAAAGTGTGTAAACTGTTGGTGGTAAATGGTTTGAAATGATATAACTTTACTTTTTCATATTGTGTCTGTTTTATTGTATATGGAGTGTTTGTTTCCAATGATAAACAGAAAAAGTAACATGAAATAATACTAGTATTTCCCTTGCCCTATTCAATAGTATTATTTTTAGTAATGTATTGCATATTTGTTTATTATAATTTACTATTTGTTTTGTTTTGTAAAATCATTATACATGTTCATTTGTACTTTCTTTAATTAGATTTGAGTTAGATTTTGAAAAATAATTACAACACATATTCTCGCAAACTGTTAAAAATTATTAATGTTTCGAAAGCTGTAAGCATTATCGCGTATACAGGTTGGGCAACCGGAATGTAACTCGGTGGAGTTGGGTTGAGATATTTGAGGCATAGGTTGAAGAACAATAGATTTATTTACATGCACAAACACCCTACACATACAAATAGAGACATGCAATGTTTAACACATTTAAAGACATGTAATTATAGATTTCTATAATGATTACACTTCTAAACCAAAAATCCGAAACTCGGTTACGCACAGGTGCGCCAAATATACTTCCTCTTTCGGTGAGAGTCCTTAGGCCAACTATTATTCAAGGTTCCGATAGATAAAATGATGTAGCTTTCATCTTACTGGTAAAATGATATATGCTTTACCTTATTGGAAAAATGACACAACTTTCATTTTATTGATAAACTTGTTAACAATTGTTGCATAGATATCTTCAGTTAGGTAAAATTGATATTTTCCAATTGCTTGCATGTTAATGATATACTATTATAATGAGATGGACCAAGTAATCTAGCTAAAAAAATGCAAAAACAAAATACATAAATATTTTTAATAAAGAATGTTTTCTTATCAATCCTTTTTTTACGAAACTAAAAATTCCCCCCTGCAAAATTTTCAAACTTATTTAAATGAAGCTTACATTTTTCTCCATGTCAGATTCTTTCTTAGAAGAACGACAATACATTTCCCTCTCCGAAGCAATTTTGCCTGGAAGATCGATATTATTTTAATTTAGAATGCTTTTTTAAAAATACACCAAAAGTTTGATAAAGAATACACGCATCTCAGAAAATCAGTTTGTTGAATATTCGAATTAATAAGAATAAATAACGTCGCAACGGAAAGTAATTTTCCACAAAGCAGCAAGTCTTCGCAACAACCCCAGTATTCAAGTAACCTAAGTAGAAAATATGAATGAGTTTCTCCGGTTACAGTTACCGTAAGTCGGTTTAATCTTTATTTATATTATTTTTGAAAAAATCCTTTCCGGTTTCGTCCCGAAAATCACATTTCTTTGTTACTTTGTGACTTATACTCATTTGTCTCTCCAAATTAATACTTTGTTGTTATTTGTTTGCGTCGTCCCTGTGTTGTTATTTTTCGAGCTTTTGTGTTCTAATGTTACTCGAGGTATGTTGGGAAGTATTTGATTATGAATTGTGGAAAGGGTTCGGTTAATAAGAATGGGGCTTGTTTTTTTCATGGTGGAATTTCTATTATTATGGCAAATGAAAAGTTTGTACATAAACTGAAGAATTTTATTCACATTAGATACTATTTATTATCACAAGTGCATATTCATATGTATTCCATGAGTTTAATGAAGAGAGTTTGTAAAAGGATTTTCGTCAAAAAATACAAACATAAATTAAAACTTGTAATTAAAAAAAATATTGTAAGAAATGTTGGATTTATTAAAATTATGCCCCAGCACAGGCTTATTATTTATAATAAGTCTATACTGGGGCGTGGTAAATGGGCATGATAAATATATATTAGAAAGCCACTATTGAATTCAAGAAGATTGGCTTTGAACCTTCATATGCTACTAAGAATATTTGTTCCAAATTGGGGTGATAAGACAAAGAAGGCTTTGAACTTTTTACACATTTGCAGATATAAAAGTAATTCTATATATTAGACTAGAAAAACGTTTGTTTTGAATTGTACGATATAGTTTATAATAAGTTTATACTGTAAATGGACATAATAAATATATAGACAAGAAACCTCATTGGATTGAAGGTGATGGGATATGAACCTTCATATGCTACTATGAATATTTTTTTCCAAATTGGGGTGATCAAATTAAGATATCAATTTTTTACATATTTGCACATATAATGTCAATTTCATATATTAGAATAGTAGAAAAACGTTTCTTTTTAGTTGTAGCATTAATGCATTAACCGAAAAAATATTATTGATCACATTTTAATCACATTTCAAATTACAATAAAGTGTTTTCATTAAAGACGTTAAGTTAATTTTCGTAATAATTAAACTTTATCTTGTTCAAATATCGGTTTTATATTATTCAGTTTTTCTGAAAACTAATATGTAAGGTATTTTTGTTATTTTTTTTTATTTCTAATGAAACGAAAACAGTTAGTTAATAATTTATTAAACAAATTTACATGCAATTTACTAAATAAGTTAAAATATGAATTTTTTCAATACAAATTAACTAAATAATTTATTATTTATTATTAATATATTAAATCAAATTAATTTCAGACTATTTTTTTATTATTCAATGATGTATTCCTGTCAATGTTTTTATTTATTTATTTAAGTGATGTAGCTCTTATCTTTGTGGCAGAAAGATGTAGTTTCATCTTATTGGAAATGATATATACTTTATCTCATTGGCAAAATGCCAAGTCCTTCATTTTTTTTATATATAAATTAAGAACTGATGCATATATTTCTTCAGTTAGATAGTATTTTGATATTTTCCAAATGCTTGCATCTTACTGATATGTTATATTGAAATGAACCGAGTATCCTAGCTAAAAAAATGAAGAACAAAATACATAACAAAAATGTTTAATGAAGTATGTTTTATTATCAATCTTTTTTTACGATACTAGAAATCAACCACCGCAAAATTTTAAAACTTATTTAAAGAAAACGTACATTTTTATCCATGTTAGATTCTTTCATAGAAGAATGACAATACATTTTCCTTTCCGAAGCAATTTTTCCTGGAAGATGATTATTATTTTAATTTACAATGCTTTTCTTAAAAAATACCCCAAAGTTTGATAAAGAATACTTGCATCTTAGAAAATCAGTTTGTCGGAATATTCCAATTAATAAGAATAAATAACGTCGCAACGAAAAGTAATTTTCCACAAAGCAGCAAGTCTTCACAACGACTACGGTATTCCAGTAACCTAAGTAGAAAATATGAATGAGTTTCTCCGGTTACAGTTACAGTAAGTCGGTTTAATCTTTATTTATATTATTTTTGAAAAATTCTTTCCGGTTTCGTCCCGAAAATCACCTTTCTTGGTTACTTTGTGACTTATACTCGTTTGTCTTGCCAAATTAATACTTTGTTGTTCTTGTTGTTATTTGTTTGCTTCATCACCGTGCTGTTATTTTTCGAACTTTTGTGTTCTAATGTTACTCGAGGTATTTCGGGAAGTATTTGATTATCATTTGTGGAGAAGGGTTCTGTTAATAAGAATGGGGCTTGTTTTTTCCCGATGGAATTTCTATTGTTAGGGTTAATGAAAAGTTTGTTCATCAACTGAGGAGTTTTATCCGAATTTGATATTGTTTGTTTGATTTATTTTTTCTTGAGAAACAAGTAAAATATTCATCATTATTCAGCGATTTTAATGAAGAAATGTTGTGTAATGTTTTTTCTTGAAAAAAAAAATTAAAATTAAAATTAAAACTCGCAATTAAAAAAATATTGTAGAAATTGTTGGGTTTATTAAAATTTGTTTTATTTATGATTTAGTCTATATTGAGAACGGGCATGTTAAGTATATAAGCTAGAAATCCAACACTGGATTCAACGAGATGGGGTTTTAACCTTCATATGCTACTATGAATATGTTTTTGTATGCATTTTTTACATATTTGCGCATATAATGGCAATTTCATATATTAGAATATTAGAAAAACGTTTCTTTTTAGTTGTAGGATTAATGCATTAACCGAAAAAATATTATTGATCCCATTTTAACCACATTTCAAATTACAGTAAAGTGTTTTCGTTAAAGACATTTTATTAATTTTCGTAATAATTAAATTTTATCTTGTTCAAATATCGATTTTATACTATTCAGTTTTTGTGAAAACGAATATATAAGGTATTTTTGTTTTAAATTACTTAGAGATAAATATTTTTTTTATATATTTAATGAAAAAAACAGTTACTTAATAATTTATTAAAAAAATTTACATTCAATTTACTACGTAAGTTAAAATGTGAATTTTTAAAATACAAATTAATTAAATAATTTATTATTTACTATTAATATATTAAATCAATTTAATTTCGGACTGTTTTTTTTTATTTATTTGTTTTAATGTTTTTATTTATTTGTTTAAATGATGTAGCTTTTATCTTAGTGGCAAAAATATGTAGTTGCATCTTACTGATAAAATGATATATCCTTCAACTTATTGGCAAAAGGACACGACCTTCATTTTATTGACATACTTGTTAAGAATTGTTCCATAGATTTCTTCATAGTAGAATAAATATATTTTCCAAATGATTGCATGTTCATGATATATTGAAATCAACCAAATAATCCAGCTAAAAAATCAAGAACAAAATAAATAACAAATATTTTTAATGAAGAATGTTTTCTTATCAATCATTTTCTTACAAAGCAAAAAAAAACTCCAACTGCACAATTTTAAAACTTATTTAAATGAAGCTTGCATTTTTCTCCATGTTAGATTCTTTCTTTGGTGAACGACAATACATTACTTTTCCGAAGCAATTTTTCCTGGAAGATGATTATTATTTTAATTTACAATGCTTTTCTTAAAAAATACCCCAAAGTTTGATAAAGAATACTTGCATCTTAGAAAATCAGTTTGTCGGAATATTCCAATTAATAAGAATAAATAACGTCGTAACGAAAAGTAATTTTCCACAAAGCAGCAAGTCTTCACAACGACCACGGTATTCCAGTAACCTAATATGAATGACTTTCTCCGGTTACAGTTACAGTGAGTCGGTTTAATCTTTATTTATATTATTTTTGAAAAATTCTTTCCGGTTTCGTCCCGAAAATCACATTTCTTGGTTACTTTGTGACTTATACTCGTTTGTCTCCCCAAATTAATACTTTGTTGTTGTTATTTGTTTGCGTCAACCCTGTACGAACTTTTGTGTTATAATGTTACTCGAGGTATGCTGGGAAGCATTTGATTATCATTTGTGGAAAAGGGTTCTGTTAATAAGAATGGGGCTTGCTTTTTCAGGGCGGAATTTCTATTGTTATGGCTAATGAAAAGTTTGTTCATCAACTTAAGAATTTTATGCAAATTAGATATTACTTAATGGATTTTTTTTCTTGAGGAGCAAGCGCATATTCATATGTATTCAGAGATTTTAATAAATAAAGTTTTGTGTAAAGTTTTTCTTTAATATAAAAAAAATTAATTACTGGGAATTGGCATGATAAATGCATGGGCTAGAAAGCTACCATTGTATTTCTGGAGATGGGGTTTCAAACTTCACATGGTACTAAGAATATTTGTTAAATATTCATCATCATCATCATTGGCGCAACAGTTCAATGACGGGCGAAGTCATCTGCCTAGTGGCAGATTTCGAGACGAGAGATGCTTTCTTGTTACGGTGGTGTCGTACGCCCTAACAAGAACGCTCCGTCCGCTCTACAGCCATATTAGGTCAGTCCAGCCTGCGCTCCCATTCAGAAAGGTTCAGGTCGCCTACAGTTTCTACCCCGAGAGAAAATTACTTTGCTTATTAGTAGGCCTACAGACTCTCACCCGAAGAGGAAGTATATCTTAGGTTTGAGTGAGTTCTCCAATCTGTGCCTCCAGTATCTCAACCCAACCACATCCAGTTACATTTCGGTTGCCCAACCTACACACTGCAATACGAGATAATGCTTACAACTTAAATCCATTAATAATTTTTAACAGTTTAAGAGAATATGTTTTGTACTTGACTTTCATAATATGATTCAAATCTAATTAAAGAAAGTACAAACGAACCTGCACATTGATTTTAAAAAAAAAAAAAAAAAAAGTTAAAAAGAATAATTTTTTTAATGCCTTATATATATGTGTGTATATATATATATATATAAATATATAATTATATATATATTATTAAAAATAATACTTTAGAATATTGTAAGAGAAATACAAGTTTTATATCATGTTATTTTCTGTTTGCCATTGGAAATAAACATTACGTGCACAATAAAACAGACACAGGTTAAAAAGAAAAAGTTCTATCATTTCAAACCATTTCGACGTAAAATGAAAACCGTATTCCATGATTTCCAAACCACCACCTTTCACACCGCACACTAAAAAGCAACTCATTTCGGGAAATATTTGTTGTTGTGGAAGACAGCGTTCCATTTGTTGTTGGCGACTCCTCCTTCTCCAGTTCCTCGACATGGAAACTGCCTTCTAAAAAAGAAGAGCCATGTTAAGATCGCGTGACCTCACCAAAGGGAAGGACTGCGGGCGCTGAAGGTGATGGATGGACCATCACCTGAGGACCCGTCTGGGAACCCGGCTGATCGATCCTCCGGAGCGGTTACAGTGAGAATCATCGCGTATTTAGAGGAGATGTGGATTTCGGAAGAGGGCACTACTAGTTGCAGTTATTACGGTTAACTGTGTTAGATGGCAGGAAACTTTCTTTTAACAATAGAAATATTTTTGTAAATGGATCGAATGGTTGAAACTGTGAAAAATAAAAATTACAGTCAATTTTGTACTCATGGTAATGTATATGGAATGACCAAAAAATTCTAGATAATCTAGACAAAAACAGGAAATAAAAACAATTTATTATTTTATGTAAGTCATTATTTTTTATATGGTGCATATCACAAAAATTAAACTAGTTGATATCTAATTAAATAAAAGTTACGGAAAAAGGACAGTGAGATATAAATAACTGATTCTGTTTTACTGAGTATTTTTTATTGAAATTAATATTTAATATTGTCTATTATAAGATATAATATTGAATATTGATTATTATAAAATATAATATTTAATTTTATTATGAATAAGAACTGTAAGTTTCGATGGTGACATAGAGACCAATTCGAATAAACGTCCTAACTCTATATTTATTCATTTTCCCATTGATAGGTTCTAAGGAGCATTCATGTATTGCATATATGTATTATATTTATAAATGTTATTCAATAATTTTTGTTGACATATATGGAATGACAAAAAAAAACATGGAATATCTAGCCGTAACTTAAAATTAAAAAAAAAAATAATGTTTTACGTAATACATTATTTTTATACGGTGCATATCAAATAAAGAATTAAACTAGTTGATTTTTAATTATATAATATATCAGAATTTCAATAATTTAGAATTATATAATGCATATACTATTTAATTAAATATAAAATCAGTAAGAAGGGGGAATAAGAATGAAGTAGATGTGAAGTAAAGATAAATAGAACTAGATTAAAGTTCCTATTTGTTCTTATTCAAATTGGTTGTATCTCAATCCAGTCTTTTTTATTAAAATCAAAATTTAGTATCGTTTATTACAAAATATAATATTGAATATTGAATAAGAGAAGTAATAGAAATACAAGTTTCATTTCATGATGTTTTTTTTGTTTATCACAGGAAACAAACCCTTCATGTACAATAAAGCAGAATCAGGATCAAAAGATAAAGTTCTGTCATTTCAAACCACTTACAACCAACATTTTACACACTTTATTAAAAAATAAAATCCACTTCTTTCTCCAGCACGAACTTGGACGTAAAATAAAAACCATGTTCTTGATGATTTCCAAAACCACCACCTTTCACACCGCACAATAAAAAGCAACTCATTTCGGATAAATCTCTGTTGTGGAAGACAGCGTTCCATTTGCTGTTGACGACTCCTCCTTCTCCAGTTCCTTGGACATGGAACTGTCTTCTTCAGAAAAAGAAGAGCCACCTTAAGATCGCGTGACCTGGCAGGGGGGTAGGGTAATGCGAGCGCTGTAGGTGATAGATCGACCCTCACCTGAGAACCCGTTTTGGAACCCCGGCTGATCGGTCCTCAGGAGCGGTTACAGTGAGAATCAGTAAGACACACGTGTTTAGAGGAGATATGGATTTCGGAAAAGGAGTACTGCTGGTTGCAGTTATTACGGCCTAAATATGTTAGATGGAAGGACTAACATTTTTTTAACATAAGAATTGTTTTTGTAAAGGGATCAAATGGTTAAAATTGTAAAAAAATTAAAATTTTAGTAAATTTTATACTCATGGCATATTGAATGACCAAAACACAGGGTATGTGGACATAACTTAAAATTTCAAAATAAAATATTCGATGTTTTAATTAATTCGTTATTTTTCATAGGGTTCGTATAGGTTTCATAGGGTTTTTGTTAAATTAAATCATTAGGAAGAAGATAGTGAGATATGAATCAGAGAAAAATGGAACGGACATTAAAGAGAAAAATGGAACTATTTTTTATTGAAATTAATAATAAAAAACAACAAAACAACAAATATTTATAACAAATATTTGTTTTCTTATTCACTTTAGTTGTTCGCAATTTACGTATACCTGACTGTTTTTTATTGAAATTAATAATAAAACCAACAACAAATTGCATAACAAATATTTATAATGAAGAATGTTTTCTTATCAATCCTTTTCTTACAAAACTAGGAATCGACCGCACCAAAATTTTAAAACTTATTTAAAGAAACCGTACATTTTTCTCCATGTTAGATTCTTTCTTAGTTGAACGCAAATGCATTTCTCTTTCGGAAGCAATTTTCTCTGAAAGATCGATATTATTTTAATTTGCAATGCTTTTCTTTAAAAAAATACCCCAAAGTTTGATAAAGAATACACGCATCTCAGAAAATCAGTTTGTCGGAATATTCCAATTAATAAGAATAAATAACGTCGCAACGAAAAGTAATTTTCCACAAAGCAGCAAGTCTTCGCAACGACCACGGCATTCAAGTAACCTAAGTAGTAAATATGAATGAGTTTCTCCGGTTACAGTTACCGTCGTAAGTCGGTCTAATCTTTATTTATATATTATTTTTGAAAAATTCTTTCCGGTTTCGTCCCGAAAATCACATTTCTTTGTTACTTTGTGACTTAAACTCATTTGTCTTAACAAATTAATACTTTGCCGTTGTTGTTATTTATTTGCGTCATCCCTGGGTTGTTACTTTTCGAACTTTTGTGTTCTAATGTTACTCGAGGTATGTTGTGAAGCATTTGATTATCATTTGTGGGAAGGGTTCTGTTAATAAGAATGAAACTTGTTTTTTCAGGACGGAATTTCTATTGTTATGGCTAATGAAAAGTTTGTTCATCAACTGAAGAATTTTATCCCATTGGATATTACTTTACTCGTTTTTTTTTCTTGAGGAACAAGAGCATATTCATATGTGTTCAGTGATTTTAATAAGGGAATTTTGTAAAAGTTTTTTTTTTTTTAAATGCAAATGAAAATTTAAATTTGCAATTAAAAATATTGCAGAAATTTATTGATGTTGAATTCATTAAAATTTGTTTTATTTATCTTTAGTCTATACTGGGAATGGGATTGATACATGCATACATATATTCAGTGTGTGTGTATATGTATCCATGTATATATATATATATATATATATATATATATATATATATATATATATATATATATATAACTACTAGTATATTAACTATTAGTTAGTCTTCAAGAGTCTAACTATTTCTTAGTCTTTGAATCCAAGAGAAAATGTATTTATCTCAACCTTGAGTATTAGTTGGCCTACAGATGATCACCCAGAAATAAAAAATATTTCGTGCATCCTGTTCGTATCCCAGAATCGGGTTTTCGGTTTAGAAGTGGAGTCTATAACAAATCTATAAATTATATGTCTTTAAATATGTTCGATATTTTGTCATTAATTGTATATGTGTGGTGCTTGTGGGTGTATAATTAAATATGTTGAGTTCTCCCACCTGCGCTTCAAGTATCTCAACCCAACCACACCCAGTTACAATCGGGTTGCCCAACCTGCACTCTACAATTCAAGATAATTCTTATATCTCCAAAACATTAACAATATTTAGCTGCTTATGAGAACATGTTGTATAGTTGTTTTTCACATTTGACACAAATCTTATTAAAGAAAGTACAAACGAACCTGTATAATGATTTTACTAAACAAAACAAAAAGTAAGAAAGAACAATCGCTTGGAATATCATATATATATTAATAGATATAAAATCTTTAAATAAAATATATAATAAATATATTTTATATGTCTAAAATTAATACTTTAGAATATTGTAAGAGAAATACAAGTCTTATTTTATGATGTTTCTTTTTGCTGTTTATCATTGGAAGCAAACACTCCATGTACCCAGTATCAAAAGATAAAGTTCTATCATTTCAAACCATTTACAGCCATCATTTTACGCACTTTATTAAAAAGAAATCCACTTCTTTATCCAGCAAGAAATGCGACGTAAAATGAAAACCGTGTTCCTCATGATTTCCAAACCACCACCTTCCACACCACGCAATAAAAAACCAACCAATTTTGGGGAAATCTCTGTTGTGGAAGACAGCGTTCCATGTGTTGTTGGCGACTCCTCCTTTAGTAGGAGTATAGTGTGGTGGCCTTTATAGTGGCCTTTTCAACAAGTTCCAGAATCTTTCCAAAGAGATGGACGTAGGACAATTGGGGCGTTGCCTTCTTTACGCTGGATGTCATTGTTGGTATGATACTAAGAGAAAGGACGCAAATTGGAAGTTTGAACGATGGATAATTTTTCTATCCATTTTCTTTTGTATTCAGTTTGTTGTTGTTGTACCTGTTTTGTATGCAACAGTGCTCTGTCGATAGAATTTGAGAATTAAATAAACGAAGAAAAATGAAAAAAATAAATCCCTTCCGTGTGTTATATATAAATTATAAAAGAAATAAAGTTATAACTACAAATAATTAAGTAGATAATAAGATGGGAAAATTAATAATTCACGTGTTTGCATCTTAACCTTTTGTCTTGTAACAGGATGTTTTGTCTTGATTGCTTAATCATCTTGATAGTCCTAGATTGGTAGGAGAAATATATGTATGTCTTTATTCTAATAATTTGGTTGATTTCCTTCCAAAATTTTGTTATGGAATTATAATTTCTGAAATATTTCTTTCATATTTTAATTTTTGAAGATTTTTTAAATCTTATAATGTTTTTCGTTACATTGGAAACTAGTTTTAATAGATTTCCTGAAAAATATAAAATACTTTTTTTTATTTATATGTTATTGATTAATAAAACGTTATACTTTTTGAATCAAAGGGCGACGAAATCTCTTCCTTGATATTGAATTAAACTTGAGTTTGATTTGCATAATTTGTGATAAAAAAATCTTTACATTTCACTACTGGCTCTATTTCATAATAGTAGTTTACACCTTTCTAAAACTTTAAATGATTATATGTTTATATGTCAGAGGAATCGCTATAAACTAACTCTAACTAAAACTAAAACTGACTCTAGTCTTCCTTCAGTGTTTTTAATAACTGTTGATAATAGTAAGTTTTTAATCCCACAATCAATTCTGGTCCTTTCCAATTAGGTTGTAATAATTTTTAAAGCTGAAATATTCCATTATGTAATAATAACAATAAAAATAATCATATCTAAAGGTTATTATTTAGTCAATTACTTTGTAAAAATTATTTAAAATTATTTTAAATTAATGGTTTACTACTGTGTCCAAAAAGTAGGACCAATTTTCAATTTAAAATTTACGGGTTTTTTTTTCCATCTTTTTTAGGTTGATGACACTGTCCTTGATATCTCTGTTAAATGTGACGTCAAAATATTCATTAGTGTTGGAGTTACGCTTGACTGTGTGAGACGCTAAAACTGATTCCGGCAATTTTTGAAGTGTCTGAATTAATTGAGCAAAGAACTTGCAATGGTTTTTGTTTGCGGAAATGTATAGTATGTTGCAAAGGGCCTTATGTGAGCATTCCTATATCGGAAAGAAATGTTTACAAGGAGTATAAACAGTTCAAAGAAGGCAGAACACGCGTTGAAGACGAAGAGCCCTCGGGTCGATCATCCACCTCAACCGACGAAGCTCAAGTCCAAAATGAAAGATTTGGTGTTCGCAAATCGTCAATTTACAATTAGAGACCTTGCTGAGGATGTTGGAATTTCAAAAGGATTGGTCAGCTCCATTTTGGGCCTCAAACGCGTCAAATCTCGATTGGTACCGAAAACACTGAATGCGCCACCTCACTCTGCATTCATTCTTCGTGACGTTCCATATCGTTCTACAGCCCCCGTATTCACACCGAACAATTTTCGGCTATTCCCTAAACTCAAATGACCACTCCAGGGACACTGTCTTGAGTCAATTGAAGAGATTCAACGTGAATCGAAGCGCGCTTTGAAGGCCCTCCTTGCCGATGACTTTTATTGCATGCATTGAGGATTGGAAAAAATGTTGGCATAAGTGCATTGTGTCCGAAGGGGATTACTTTGAAGGCGATGAAATAAATTTGGAAGAATAAAGAGTTTGTGAAAAAAAAAATTGGTCTTACTTTTTGGGCACAGTAGTAACGAGAATTTTTAATTATAATTTAAAGGCGGCATATATTATTAACGTATAAGCAACACTATTGCTAATTTGCTATAATTGACTATAGAACAGAATGTCTGTGGATATTTTAAATGTGGAGAATGTATGAAATTTTGTGGATATTTTAAATGTGGAGAATGTATGCAATTTTGTGGACATTTTGAACAAAGAAATTATTTACAGAGAGAAGTTTAAGTCTATTTGAGATGTCCCAAAGTTGAAAACTAATCTAAAATTAAGATATATTTAAGTGCAATAAATATTTTCCTGTTATCCAATAAAATTATAAACAATATATCATATATGTAAAGCTATTTTTGAAAGGAAATCGCAGATGATTTGTTGCGGAAAGTAGTAATTTATTATACCTTTCAAAAACTTTTCTTTCGTTGAATCATTATAAAAAATGACAAATATGAAAGATCTGTTTAAAATAAATACTTTACTTAAGAATTGATTAATATAAAGGTACTACACTGAGTAGTTCATAAGAGTTATCTTTTGTAAACTGTTTATATTTTCCGTGTTCAAGATTATATTCGTATAATGTTTTCCTGTGTGGGGGGAAAATGGAAATTTACAATTAATAATTTTAGAATATACAACACGTGTTTTATGTAATAAAAATGAAGTTTTAAATCGTAATTTAAACTAAATTAATGGAAAGAAAGAAAAATTAATAAATAAACCAAAAATTAAATAATGAATTTTTTTAACTCTCCAGAAAATAAAATAAAATAATGATATAATTGAATAATCTCCATATTTGATTAATTATTGGATAAAAATGTATATTTGGTATTTCAGCAAATTTTAATTCAATACCGTTTTTATTTTAAAATTCTGATGTTAAATTAAATCTTGAGTGTGAATAAATTGTACGTTGTTAAATTGAAGAATTCAATCTTAAAATTTCATATTATAGAATTAATCATTTTCTTTAATTAATTTAATTAATGTTATTCATTTAACCATTTAATTTAATTAATGTTATTCATTTAACCATTTACTTTAATTAATTTTATTCATGTAGTATTTCATTAAATTAAAAAAAAATATTTCAACAATTAGATTCTTGATTTAATATTTCATATATTTAAAACAATTCTTGATTTAAATAAAGATACTATCGTGGGATTTATATTAGTAAGTTTTTCCCTAAAATAATTTAATATAAAGTAATAATAAAAATAACTTAACCTAAAATAAATTATTATAATACAATCATTTCTTTTAATTCATTTAATCATTTCATTTAATTAATGCTACTCATGTAAACAGTTACTGTAGTTAATTTTATTCATGTAGTATTTCATTAAATTAAAAAAAAATATTTTAAACAATTAGGCCTTTCTTGATTTAAATAAAGAATCTATCGTGGGATTTATATTAATGCAATTTTTTCCTAAAATAACTTAATATAAAATAACTTAAACTAAAATAACTTAATATAATATAATTAGTTATTTTCTTTAATTAATTTAACCATTTCCTTTAATTAATGCTATTTATTTAACCATTTCCTCATTAATTAATTTTATTCATTTAGTATTTCATTAATTTTAAAAGAATATTTTCTATAATTAGTCTTTTCTTGTTATAAATAAGTATTCAATAGTGGGATTTATATTAATACAATTTTTACCCTAAAATAATTTAATATAAAGTAGTTAGATTTATTATTGTAATATGTACACTTTATTATTATTATATTTATTCCCTACAGAGAACATTTTTTAAATAAATAAAATTTCCCTTTATATTAAATAGCATTAATTACACACAATTCATAAATATATTACAAAACACATTCTTACTACTATGAATAATTTTCTTGAAATTAAATCGAATAAACTTAAATATACAATAATATATTTTGAAGATTACCTCTAAATATTAATTTAAGAATGAACGTTTATTTGAAAGCACTTTAAATGCAGAGTACTTAACTGCATTTGATAAATTTAGACGTCGTTCAATTTGTAAATAATGATCAATAGTTACTGCATTAGAATGTAAGCAAACTTAAATGTTAAAAGTATTTAAGAGCTTGTCTTCCAAACACTATTATCCTCTTACATTTTCTGTGGAGCACATTCATCTCAAACTTCTGCATTCAAAGTTTAGTATTGACTGGAAGACTATAATCTTTTGTATCGTAACTCAATTTAAGATATTTGTAATGCGATGAATTTTACAATTTGAAATATGTTGAATTCTGAATTGGGTGAATTGTTTGTAACTTACGAGTAATAGTTAAATGACAGAAGGAATGAGTTCAAAGGAGAATTCAAATGAATCAAAACTACATTCACTAAACTTAACTTATCAAATAAACTATACTTACTACAAATAAATTCTTTAATTAATGGCCAATGGCTAAAGCCGCCAATTGTTGAGTTTCCAATCTAATAGTAGCCAAAGTTAGAAAATCTATAACATTTTTTTTTTATTTCCAATGGCAGATTATAAACAGTTGCAGCAAAAAAACAACAAAGAAAAAAAAAAACCCAGATAATACAACAAAACATGCTGAAACAGAGTTCATTAATCCAACAATAATGCCAAGTTGTAGATCTTTCAGCCACTAAAAAGTGTTACCAGGTGCACCATGGGGAGGTAGATCTTCTGCGTACCAAAAAACCTTTAACATGAAACGAATAATAAAGATTCATGGTTTAAACTGAAGAGAATACAAGTTCTTTGTAAGGAAACTTCTTCCTTTGACCTCAAGAACGGGAGAAGGAGAATGCCAACCTTGTGGCATTCATATCCTCCTTATATGTGCAGTATAACCACCCTTTCCTCTTTTTTCCTACTGAATAAAGCTGAATCTACTTCATCCCTGCATATAAATTGGATAATGACCTCAAAGTTCAAATGCCTAAGTGGGTGTATGCTTGAGTAGGTGTATGTTTCGGAGGATAAGGAACAACACGATGAATAGTTTTTTTTTAATAATACACGTTGATGATGAATAGTGGGACACACGGAATAAACCTAAGGAACAACACAATGAATAGTTTTTTTTAATAACACCCGATGTTGATGAATAGTGGAACACACGGAATAACCCTAAGGAACAACCCTATGAATAGTTTTGAGGAAAAACCTTAAGGAACAACACTGTGAATAGTTTTGAGGATCAACCTTAAGGAACAACATGATGAATAGTTTTTGGGAAAAATGTGTAAGAGAAAACATATGACGTCACATTTACATAAACATATGACGTCTGTTTAAAATGCTTTAAAAGAAGATTTATATTTTGTGCACTGGATGTGACGTCATATCTTTTCTTAGCATTTTGTTTTTTCCAAAACTATGCAACGTTAAATTAAACAACTATAAGAAGATTCAACTACTGTAGATCTACAAAATAAATCTATATTTCACCATTCATTAACAAAATGATACAATGCAGTGAGGTTTATAAAGATTTGTATGTTCATGCAATTAAAAAAAAGCTGGTTTTATGAATAAACTTTTTTTTCCGCAGCATGGATTACTACATCATATCAGCACAGCTAAAACTGCCACACCACATCTTATCATCACTTCAGTTACTACTACAATACATCAGTATTGCAGGGAATATTATATCACATCAATAATGCAGGGTCTACTTCACCACATCAGCAGTATTGCAGGAATTACTGCATCCCATCAGCACTGAAGGGACTACTAAACCACATCCATATTGCAAGGACTACTATTAACGCTTGATATATAAACCCGTAAATAATAATGATATTTTTGAATAAGAACTTTATTTTAGCGAATCAAAGTTGTTTGCTATCATTTCGAACCAACATCCCCAGAAATATCTGTTAGGACTTTTAACTTACATTCAATTTCTTAACATACTATCTTTTCAACAAATGTATTAATACTGAAAACAAAAGCTTTGTTAAAACCGATAGATTAATATTCGTATTTAATAATATAAATCTGCAGGAATGTGAAATGTGGTTTTATGATTAGAAGTAGATAATTTACCGTTTGGGACATATTAGGTCCAAAATTATCATATTATTTGATAATATGTCTTATCAATATCGTAGGATTATCAAAGTAATATGATATCTATCATATTACATTAATCAAAATACACATCAAAAAAAAAAAAAAAAAAAAATCAAAAATCACATCAAAAGTCACATTAATCAAAAAAATTCCTTAAAATATTATTCTGTTAATTAGAAAAATATTATAACAGAATAATTATAATTCGAAATTATTATTTATATCGAAAATTATTTAAACTATTGTCCTTATATAAGACTCGAATAAATTTTGCATTATTACATAATTGATTTACTACAATATCTTTCATTTTACAGTAAAATTATTAAAATAGTTATACAATTACGATAGTTTATAAAATCCCAATATTTTAAAAATATTTTAACTGATAACTTAGGATATATTACTGATAACTTTTTTGAGAAGGGTAAAAATATCCTAAGTTATCAGTTATTAAATGTATAACAATTTACGGGCTACTTATTTTAACTAAAAATTATATAAAAATATAAATAGTAACATTTAATTAAATAAATTTACTTAGTTAATCATGTTAATTGAATTTTAACTTTACATAAAGCTTTATAAATAGCTTAAAATGTGATGTTTTAAAAAATTCTAAAATTCTATTAAACTTCTATTTAACTCAGAAAGTTAAAAAATAAAATTATCAAAAACCCAGAGGACATGTTTAAACGGATCACATTTATAATGCAATCTTATTAATGTAAATGTCATACTTCTTTTCAACCGTCAAAATGAAAGTTTTTTTTTTTTTTTTTTTAATTTTTGTTGAATAAATTTTAGCCAGACATGCATATTCACTTTTCATAGACATTAAAATTTTTTTTTCTTATTTCTGGTAGCAGTAAAAACCGTCTGCTCGCTGACTATATTATTTATGAGGACCTTTACAGGGGTGGTTATTGGTTCTAGGTTTTCAACTTTGCAAAAAGTTAACTTAACATTCTTTTCTTGATATAAATGCAAGAGATAAAATAAAAGTAATGTTTCATTTTTATGATGATACATATTTTAAATCTTTTAATTCATTTAGATGTTTTATTTAGTTACGATTGATTAAATTGAGCAAAAACGAACAGCTAACAGAATTATTAACAAATAGCACGAAAGAATATGTTTATAGCATTATATTCCGATTTAAAGACAGAATCTTTTAGCATTTTGTATTTATGTTACAATGTAATTGGTTAAAACGATATTCCTTTAACCTTGGATGATATTAAACATATTATAATAATCTAATGACAAAATGTCTGTATATTTCATATCTTTATGAATGAATATGAATGGAAATAATTATCTGGAAATGCGTACGAAAAATTACCAGCTCAACAATATAAAATACTTAATAAATCCTTTGCCATTAGGCGCATAATATTTACGTAGTAATATTCTTTCCATTTTATGTACCTTTTTCGTTATCAATAACCTTTTAGTATGTAGAAATATATTATTGTAGCCCTCTGGAGCTTGATAACACAGATTTTCGGTTCAAGACCAGGCGGAGCCTTTGATGCTTGAAGTGGTTCAGAATCTACTTTAAACCATATGTTCCGGTCTAATATAACTGTAACAGCGTTAGTCGTAGAGCTGACAACCGTACTCAAAAAAAAAATCTCATCTCCTGTCTCGAAATCTGAAACTAGGCACTAGGACACTAGGCCTTAGCCCACCATGGGGCTGTTACGCCAATAATGATGATGATAATGATTATGTCTAGGTAAGAATATTTTTATAGCTTTATTATCCGTTTCAAAGACAGAATCTTTTAGAATTTCTGTACGCCTGTTATAATGTAATTGATTAAAACGATATTCCTTTAAAATTGAATGATATTAAACATGTTATTATAATCTAATGACAAAATGTCTACATATTTCAAAATTAAGCTTTTAAATTTAAATGAAAATAATTATTTGGAAATGAATACTCAAAATTATCTTTTTTACAGCTCAACAATATAAAGTATCTAATAAATCCTTTGTCATTAAGCGCGTGACATTTACGTTATGATGTTCTTTTCATTTTATGTCCTTATTTCGTTATCAGTGACTTTTTAGTATGTAGACTATTATTTTAACGCTCTGACCCTCGGTGCCACAGGTTTCAGGTTTGAGTCCCGGTGGTTCTGAATCCTCTTTAAATCGTAGGTCACGGTTTAATATGACTGTAGAGCATTCAGTGTAGGAATGACAACTTATTTAGAAAATTTAGTTATTATGCTTATTATTCTTTAGGTTAGACAGTTAGTTAGAAAATTTTGCGAATCTAATGGAAGTCATGTTCATCAGGCAGACATATAATGGTTTTAATTGCTTAAATTGAAATTATGTTACCACACCACTTTCATCTTGCATCCCCACATAAAAATTAGGGACGTGATGGCCGTGCGTCTGGTGCTCGGTGTCACAGGTTTCGTGTTCGAGTCAGAGGGTGTCATAAAAGTTTGTAGTGGTTCAGAATTCACTTTAAACAGTAAGTCCCGGTCCAATATGACTGTAGAGCATTGAATAGAAGACTGAAAAATCTACCCGTAAAAAGAAACCATCTCCTATTTCAAAATCTGTCAGTAAGTAGACGGCCTTGGTCCCTACGGCGCTGTTGCACCAATGTAGAAGAAGGAGAAGACATATGTTATTAAACTGAGATCAAATTTTAATCCATTCATATACTGTGATGATTTCAAGACATGGAGTTATATTATAAAATTTAACGATATTAATTTTTAGATGGGAAATTTTATGAATAAATAAATAAGAAAATTTAATATATTTAGAAAATTAATTTTGTTCTAAAATATGGTATTTCATTTCCATTTAGGAGGCGGATATAACTTGCCATATAGCTGATTGAGCTGTCACTAGAGGTGCTGAGCTAAAAACCAGATTAGCAAAAGATAAATCGAGAACTCTTGTGGATGGATTGTCGCTCTACAGTCCTTTTTGTGCGCACTTTATTCCACAGCTAGGATTCGAACCTGAAGTCTGTGGTACCAAAGGCCAGTAGGTCATCAGACTGCAACTTCCTTATGCATGCCGAGGACGATGAATCTGTAGTTTTTTGCCCTTCCATTGAGCCTCAGAAAGAAGGAAGATGGCGCGAAAGCTTTAGAGGTCTCCTTCAATCTGTAATGGCAAGGTAAGTGCGTATTATAACAGGCCCTTATGTTTTAACACTGTGTAAGGTTGAAACTACTACATATCTGGGATTCCAGTAAAAAAGAGTCTAAGATTAAAGTACACAGCATTTGTAAACAATATTTTCGTACAAACTTAAAATAGTTTCAATTAAAAAAAATATATTATTACATTGGGGAAGCAGAAGTTCAATCTTCAAGAAATTTGAAATTATTTTTATAAAACTAAAATTTTTTTAATTTTTCAAACACTTTCTTCAACGACATTTGAAGGATAAAAAAATTGAATGGAAAAATAAGCTTAACTGTGACAAGCACCTTGTAAGCAGTTTGACTTTTCGTTTCGGTACTAAAAGTAATTTATATAAATCTTAATTTCAATGTCTGGACGTCTAAGACATTGCAGCAAAACATATTTCGTGAACACGTTTGTTTTAGAAAAGAACACTGCCTACTCATTTTCTATTTTGAAGTTGAATTATTTGCCTGAATTTCTGACTTAAATCTATCCAAAATTTTCTTTTAAACTTTTATGCAATTTTGTAACTTTGGTAACAAATCTAATTAAGATTGACATGCCGCATACGATTTTTTACATCAGTAAATCATGTATTCTATATATTAATTCTTCGTACAGATTATCTACAGAGGATGATGTGAGAACAATGTCTTCTAGGTGGATTTTTAGGGAAAATTTTCCCTACTTTGGATGACATATGAGGGAAATCATCGAAAAGCAGTTTAACTATGCAGTCGCTAACTAAATCCCCAACGAATTAACTGCGCATGTCACGATTTAGGATCGTAAATACTTTAGAATGATTCTAAGTTATTTTTCCTTACTGGTCTTTCAATATATGTGTAACTTTTTATTCTATTCATTATATGGGTCTTTCATTATATGTGTAATTTTTTTATTTTTTACAAAATATAATAATTAATCTCGCAAGATTACAATGATAATGCATTGTAATGAATAAAAACAATGTATTTAAATATATATTTTTGCCCTATTATAAAAAAACAAAATATATTGTTAAGTTAAAATCAATAGTAGCTACTGAAAAGTATTAAATTCTATTAAAATTCTTTAGTAGCTTTCTGTTATTTTTCCTCAGTTTTATATTAGAGACAAAACATCGCTGTTTAACTAAAGCTGAATGTATTTTCCGTATATATCAACTTTGAAATGAAATGTCTACATATTATTGAATAAAATTCAAACTATGCTTCATACTATAAATATTTCCGCATTGTTTAAAAAAATAAAGACTTTTCCTAACATTCTTATTTCAATTCAAAAATAATACATTGAAATATATTTGATGCTACTACTATAATCTATAACATTTCAGATTATATTCTATTTTTTGGAAATTCTGTCTTTACATCAATATTGAATTTTACTATGGTTATACAGATGGATTATTAATATTTTAAATGTAATGTATATGTATATTATTTTATAAATTAATGATTCATTAGACAGATCAATAAAATCTTTACTTACTAAAACATGTTGCCTATATTTTTATTGAATAAAATATGTTGCATGTATTTTTATTTAATAAAGCATCTTGTCCAGATTTGAATTTAATAAAACATTTTGCACACATTTTTATTAAATAAAAAAGTGCACAGACTTTATTTACTAAAACATCTGACAGACATTTTTTATTTAAACATCTTGCTTAGATTTTTATTTAATAAAATATATTGCACATATTTTTATTTAATAAAGCATCTTGCATAGATTTTAATTTATTTAAACATCTTGCCAAAATTTTTATTTAATAAAAAATGTTACACATATTTTTATTTAATAAATCTTGTTGCTCATATTTTTATTGAACAAAGCATCTTGCGCATATTTTTATTTAGTAAAACATGTTGCACAGATTTTCATTCAAGAAAACATCTTGCACAAATTTTTATTTAACAAAACATCTTTTTAACGTATTCACTGGGACTTATATTCATTTTAAATACTTTTCTCGTGGCATATTTCATAATTTTTTTAAAAAACGTTCTTTTTTTTATTTTGTGATGAAAGATTACAACGTGGAATAAAATCCCTATTTAGTTTGACAAAAAAGTAATCATTTCTTAAAAATGTTGTAAAAGAAAAAAAAATATTTTGACAAAGAAAGAAAAAAAAAAAAAAAAAAAAAAAAAATTTGTAAGAAAAAATTGTGTTTCAGTATTTTATGTTTATTGCAGGCTAGAGAGTCCAAATTCTCTGTCAGTAATAATCTAGTCTGGTCTTTAAAAATTCTTCTCATCTGTATCGTCTTTATAGGTAAAAACGTATTTCAGTTTAAAATTGTTTTAAACTTTTTGTTAATAATACACCAAATAATCCTTGCTCAATCCGGCTTAGATGAACACATATTTGTGAACTAACATTTTTCGGCTTGAATATAAAAAAAAATTACCAACAAAATCTATTTCACTTATTGCTTTTGCTTTTGTTTATTACATAAATCAAACTCATTACTAAAACAATTATTCAATTAATGTCGTATAGAGGTTAGTATGTAAACATCTATTTAATGAATGTTTACTTTTTTATTATATTTAAAGAAATAAAATATATTTATCCAAAAAATTTTAAGGCTTTTGTTTTTACTCTCCTTATATAATTTATAGTTAATCCTTCTCAAGTCACGTAAAATATGCTATTTATTTTATCTACCGAGTCTTTCTATGGTTTGTTTTCACACCATTTTTCGTTCTTTCTCAATACTATAACTACCGCTGAGGCAGATAAACAAGAGTCATTTATTCTGACACCGATACAAACCACTCGATATTTCCTTGTTCAGCATGGATGGTTTATTTTGTCAGGATGATTTAGAATTAGGATTTATTTGCCTTGAAGGAGCATTTCTGTTCCTGCTGCAATCAAAGACATGATGGGGAGTCAGCTAGATATCAGGGCAGTTGCCACATTTTTGGCATTTTTTAATGACATCAGCAGAAATATTCATATTTTTGTGGTGAGCAATGTTTATTCCCTTGGAATAATTGGATTCACATTTTTGCATTCGAATTTCAATTATTTTAATTTTATAATATCCTTCTAGAATTCCAAATAAGTAATAAACTATTTCTTTCAAAATATCTTACGGTATTCTTTATATTTAAAACGGATGTATACTGTTTGTATACTGTGATTTGTATACTGTATACTGTCCTTTTTCGCCTTTAAAATTGACGGAAGAATTTAAGTATATATTACGAACAACCATCCTAATGGATGGTGGTAGGTGACCTCTTAGGGTAATTGCCCCACATATGCGTGTCATATGTGAGAAAAATACTGTTAAAAAAATTAATTTAATTTTTTTAAACCACTCTATTTTATTTTAAAATGTAATTCAATGGTTTATAATATTTTTATATTTATATATATATATATATATATATATATATATATATATATATATAAAGCAATATATATATATAAACTCATGTTTGTGAAAATTGCAACACCATGATGGAATCGTCATAATTGAATGAAATTTAATACACAGTTGAGTGGTAGTGGTACAAATAAATGACTAAATGTTCAAAGCAAACAAACAATAACAAGAGATCGGAATCAGTATTTTGTGTAGCCACCACGCGCCACAATAAGTGCTGCTACACGACGTGGAATGGAGTCAACAAATTTTGAATGTCTGCCTGAGGAAGAGCATTCCATATTGTTTGTATGCGCACCCAAAGTTCGTCTGCAGAAGCAACAGGACGAGGATCCGAGCGAGACGCCGACCTACGAAATCCGGGGAATACGCAGACCAAGGAAGAAGCTGTACCTGCCGCGTTGCAAAGAAGGACTGAACAGTCCTAGCGACATGAGGGCGGGCATTGTCCTGTTGAAATACAGCGCCTGACAAGCTTTGAAGGAAGGGAACAGTTTGGGGCTGTAGAACTTCACTGATGTACCGCTTGCTGTTATGATTGCCCACAATTCTTAGCAATTGAGATCGTCCATAATCTGCTATGGCACCCCAGACCATAACTCCGGGTGTTCGTCCACTGTGGCGTTCGATAATGCACTCCGGAAGGTGGCGGTCACCGGCATAGCGTCTGACACGAATGCGGCTATCATGGTACCACAAATTAAAGTGGGATTCGTCAGAAAACCCGACATGCTGCCAATCAGCACGCCAGTCTCTATGCTGAGCGGCCCATTGTAGCCGCAGGCGGCGATGGTTTAGCATGAGAGGGATCCTGTATAAAGGAGTCCTTGAGCGCAGTCCACGCTGCAGCAGACGTCTACGAATTGATGAAGCACATAATGAAACACCTGTAGCTATTGACCACTGTGCTGCCAAGTGTCTAGAGGAAGCTGTACGGTCCGTCAGCGCCATACGGACCAGGTGTCTATCATCGCGAGCTGACGTCACATTTCGGGGTCCACTCCCGGATTTCCGAGTTGTCCGACACTCGTCCGTCCACTGCTTCCAAAGACGCATCACTGTGCTGCTGTTACGCTGCACACGAGCGGCTACTGCACGATAAGACAATCTAGCTTCACGATAGCTTCACGGATCCATCCACCATTCAGAGGGCGTTGCTCAGCAGACGCATGCGCTACGGATTTGAAATTCTAATCATTTACATATCATGCGCTAATTTGCATTGCCTGAAAATTTCAGCTCACTCGCGTAAGTCCTTCATGGTGTTGCAATTTTCACAAACATGAGTTTATATATACTGTTGTGTCTAATCCTCAGACAGTGCCTGTATAAAAATGCATAGCAAAATGCATAGCAGTGCCTGTATAAAAATGATATCAGTATATATATATATATATATATATATATATATACACACTTATACACTCAAGAGCCAAAACATTATGACCACCTGTCAATAACGAGTTGGCCCACCTTTGGCGCGCAACACAGCTTCAACCCGCCTTGGCATGGATTAATACCACCTCTTAATACCAGTTAAATACCACTTCCACCTGATCGCGTGCTTTCCACGTCATCCAAGCGAGTTCATTGCATAATGTAGGGGTGGTCATAATGTTTTGGCTCTTGAGTGTATATATATATATATACTGATATCATTTTTATACAGGCACTGCTATTTAGAAACGAAGGCAATTTGAGTTAAATTTGAGTTAACCTTTTAAAGAATTAATTTTTTATATTGTGACATAGAAACACAACATATAGCGAGTAGATTTTATATAAATACAAAGAAAAATGTAATTTCTTAAAAGATAATATGTTTATGATTAAATTTAAATATATATAAGAGATACAGAAACTGACTAGGGATGCTATTTAAATGAAATACATTTTGCAAACGTTTTCAAATAACAAAGATAAAATTGCAAAATATGTATTATAATATAATATTACGCACACACATAAGTAAATATATATAAATATATATATATATATATATATATATATATATATATATATATATATATATATATATATATATATATATATATATATATATATATATATATATATATATATATATATATATATATATATATATATATATATATACATATATATATGTATATATAGTTATATTATTTTTATATTTATGTGCCTGACACGAAGCTGAGTGGTAACATGTGCCTCTGGTGTGCATTGGGGCTGAGGTTCATAAGTTGGTGACTTTGTTGTAGACTCTGTTTCAAAACATGAAAAAACTCGATGGCATTTGTGATATTCGGCGTCTTGCCTCTTAAGTGGGACTCCTGCTGTGAGTTTTATCCCTTTATCCCATACGATAAGCAAATGCTGGGTAGTTCCCTTAAAAGTCCTGTTGTTGTTGTTGTTGCTTATCCCCTTGATTTAGAATCCTAAACCAAGTCCAGTAGATCATGCTGCATCAATAGATCGTAAACTGTCCTCCCCTCATTCAACAGTTGCCTCACAGAGGCACCAATACAATCTATGAGATGAGAGGGAGATGCGATGGTCGAACAATGACAAAGGGCATATGTCTTCTCGTCTCCATTGAAGGTCAAACTCTTAATGTGGCCAGTCCTTAGTCTAGCTAAAACCGTCTGAGCAGGTCTAGGACAGGAGCACTGTATGGACATACCAGGATATTTAGCGGCGTACCATGCATGAATTGGTGGCGACCTCCAAGAGGTATTCACTCTGGCTAAAGTCATGGAATGAACCTCTGAAGCTAACAGATTGGAAGAAGAAGCTTTGGGAAGTTCGCAACCTTCCCTAGCGAGCAGATCAGCAATTTCATTTCCGTAGATGCCCACATGGGAGGGAATCCACTGCAAGCACACCGATCCGATCTGGTCCAAAACAGCTAGTTTGGAAACTATATCCTGCCCCAATTTGTCCAAGATGCTTGGCCAATTTTTCAAATACTGTATTGAGCTCTTACTATCAGTCAGAATCCAAACATCAGGTACTTTAAAGTCTAAAGCTAGATTCAGAGCTTCGCTTATAGCAGTTAATTCTGAGCGGAATACTGAGCTGTGGTCCGGGTTTCTAAAACGATATCTAAATTCTCCTGTACTTGTCTTCATAAAAATTCCGCTACCTGTTCTTCCAGAGTCAGATTTGCTTCCATCAGTGTAAATAACCAGGGCCCGAGGAGAAATGTTATTGATGATCTCGAGAGCCAGTGAAAGTGACGCAGCAACTCCGGGTGTTCTTCGTGTTTGATAAATTTCACATTCAAGTCTTCATTAAAAGTTACATTACTAAGTACAGTAGTAGGTGTCAGTAGATTAAAAGGAACACTGGGCTCGACTTCAATATCTGCCAATCCCTGCTTCCATATTAAACCCAAAGGGCTGTCCTTTTTTAATCTTTGGTTATTCGTCCAGTTCGATAAAAGGTTAGATGATCTGTTATACGGCTTAAAACTCTTTAGCTTTGCGACGTACTTCGCCATATTTATTTCTCTTCTCAATGAGAGGGGCTGAAGATCAGCCTCATAACAAGCAATATCATTGGGACAACTGTGCCTGAGACCAGTGATAATTCTGGCAGCACTAGATTGTATTCTCTCTAGTTTTTTTAGGTTAGTATTTGCAGCAACTTGATAGATCTGGTAGCCATATTCAAGGATTGGCCTTATAAGAGCAGTATAAGTGATCTTGAGTGTGCCTGCATCGGCTCCCCAATCTCTTCCAGAGATGTATTTTAGTAGCTGAAGCCTTTTCTACCCTTCTCACAGAGTCTGTTAATGTGCTTACTACTGTTAATTTCAGTATCTAGAGTAAATCCTAGATAGGTAGGAGTTTTAGTCGAGTCTAGTAATTGTCCCTTTAGAAAAATTTTTGGCTGATAGTTGAATAAGTGTCTGTTAGTTGTGAAGAGGCAACTTATAGATTTGGTTGTGTTAAAAGCCAACTTATGCTCATCTGCAAAGTGTTGAATTTTCCAAGGTGTCGTTGAGTGTTTTTTCTAGTTTAGTTAAATCCGAATTGTGGTCCCAAACGATAATGTCATCAGCAAAGATGCCTATTTGACAAGGGGAGACAAGTCTCTCGATACCAGTCAAATATAATGAAAAGAGGGTGGGGCTCAAAACTGAACCCTGTGGGATTCCTTGATATGTTTTAAAAATTTCGGACAAGCTGTTCTGATATCTCACTCGAAAAGATCTGTTTTTCATAAAATCTGAAAGCCATGGGAGTGCACGACCCTTGATATCAAACTCTGAAAAGCATTTCCCCAGTAGCTTATTTTTCCAAACTTTGTCAAAAGCCTTAGTGAGATCGAGAAATACGGCCATAGTGTTAAAAGTCCTTCCGGCAGGCACTGCCCTCCTTCTTCAGCGATACGATGTCGGGTTAGACTTGTACCTACGGGTGCTCTATCACAACAGAAGCTGCCCCTTTCCCTCCATCCATAAGTAGACTATTCATGGGATGTCCGTCCCGCACTGCAGAACACTGAGGATTAGATACAACAACATATATTTATGTATATGCATGCATTTTTTTTGTTATAATAATTGTATTTTTAGTATTAAATTGAGATGCATGATATTTTATATTAGAGGAAAACCTTATTTTGTTATGCATTTAAAATTTCGAAGTAAATACTTTTATAATTTGTAATATGTTTCCAATAAAAATAATATTAATTAATAATGTACAATGATTTAATAATCAATAATTAATATATAATTTCTAATATAGAACATAATTAGTTATGAGGTTTGTGTACTGGAGTTTATTGTTCTTCAATGTAGATTTAAAAAATGTATTGTTGCAACTTTTAGTAACTTTTATTGTGAAAGTTTCAATAATTATTTCATATTTATTTACATTAAAAAAACTTAATTAAAAAAGAAACATGTCTTAAAAATATACGTTTAAGGTCTTGAAATAAATATTTTTTTTAATCTATACTAAATAAGTAATAAGATAATTTGATAAAATATGAAACGTAATTTTTAAACTTATTTGCCCCTAGAGAGTTTGTTTGAAAAATGGATCCACTTTCTTCAAAGTTGTTGCAGGATTAAAAGAAAATAACTTCCAAAAAGATTTCTAAGAATTAAATGTTAACTTTTGATTCTAGAACTTAAAAAATGCTCGCATTTTAATATTTTGCTAGTAATTTAAACATAACTGAATTGAATGAAAACTTCATTTAAAATGCTTCTTTCTTACACTTCTTTAAGTGATATTCCTGATTTCTTTCCTATTAAATCGGTCAATATGTCAAAAATTTTTTTGCTGTGGAAATGAAATATTTAATTTTTCAATTATTACAGTTTGAAATTTTACACAAGGACATAGCAGATATTAAAAAGAATTTTACAACATGCCAAGCAGAAATATTTCAGTTTGAAAGAAATAATCAAAAAAAGAAATAAATAAATGCTTAAAATTGCGTTTTTCCTTTAATAAACTCAGTTACTATTTCTCTTCAGGTATGTAGGAGGAAATGGAAAGGTATTTTTTAGAACAAATAAGATATGAATTGTTTTTAGGACTGAGTGCTGGAGTTTATTTTGCTACAAAATAAAATAAAGGATATGACAGGAATGCATGAATTGCGGCTCCTTGTCACATTCGTCACACTCTTGATATACTACAGTCTGTTCCTATTAATATAATTCGAAAATAATAATTATTTTATCTTGTTTTAAATGCTTGAAATTGTAAAGGCGGATATATTGATGGAAGAATAGAAAATATGTAACTACAACTTACTGTAACCACAATTATTAAACATATTTAGTCACAACAATAGCAGATATGTAACCATAACAATAGAAGATATATATTTAAAATAATGGCAGTTATGTAGCTATAACAATGGCAGATATTTAGCCTTAGCTGGCCAAGGAGAACAGCTTTAAGTGCCTACTGATAGCCTACTGATGGTGGCTATCTCTCTTTACCGGAACCTGCCTCTAGGGTCAAATTATGTATCTTACTTAAAAGTTTTTTAATGAATTTGTTTGGTATAAATAATATAGATTTAAATTTTACTTTATAAGTACCTATTCACGAACTAGAAATCATCGGGAACAGAATCATCGAACTAGCATTGGGATTATTAAGGCATAACTATTTCTATTTCTATTACTACCAGATACGATATATTTTTGAAACAAATGAATATTTTCAAAATCTTCATACTCATTTTTTAAAATTCATCGCGTTATTAACTTAAATTTATTAAACCAGGCCGTGGCTCATGGCAATTTGCCAGTCTTGAAACTCTATTGTTACGCAAGTGACTATATGGGTGACCAAAATAGATGTAATTTATTTCCAAAGTGCTTTAACTAAATAATTATTTCCATTTAATTTATTTATTTTACGCTAAATCCTTTATCGCCTTTAAAAACATTGATCTTATTGTACAAATGTTATTAATGCAAATTCACATGAAAATTAAATTAAATAATAAATTTATGTAATGTAATAGATTTAATTTTAAAACTTAGGTTCTTAAGTTAACTGCAGGTTCTTAGGTTAACTGCAGGTTCTTAAAGTTCAGTAAACAAAATTCTGAGTTATTTTTGCAGTACATCCTAATATAATATATTCTATGTGCTTTTTAATTTACTACACAAATATGTTCTAAAACCGTGAAGCAACTCAATGTGTGGAAGTTTGCAAAACTGCTCATTTTCAAATTTTTACTTTGCAAAATACTTTTCACGATGCCAGATTCTCCTGGCAATTTGAGTTTTTTTAGTTTTTATTTCCGCACGAGATGTTTCACACAGTTTCTGAGATCTTAATATTACTTTTTTAAAATTTATGAATAAAACTTACTACAACAAAAGAAGGGAAACAATTACGAATTAAAATATCATGAGTAGAATAAGTCAACAGGTAACTTAACCTGTTTTGAGATAAAACTATTTTATATGAAATTCTCAGCCCGTTGTTAAAAATTTATAAGCCAAATTTTTATGTACTTAATAATTAATTTTGTTCCTCGTAAGATTGTAAATTGTTTCTACGTGGTTTTTATGACTTGTTCTTGCTTGGAAAATATTTTTTTCCCTTTATGTATTTATAAACTGAGCAGGAAAATTGATTTCTGTGTTTTAAAAAGTCATTTTTATAAATCTGCAATGCACTGATGGTCATGGGAAATTCACCCAATGAAGAAACAGGGAAAGACGTGAAATCCAAGATAAATATGAAAGAGTTACCACACGAATTATAGGAGTTTATGAGGCGATCTACAATATATGGAGAGTTTGCGTTATGTAAAATGTTAAATAAAGAAAGAAACCTGCTGTTAAGTATTAAAAAATCAATTTAAATAAGTAAGGTATGGGACTGAGGAAAACAACTCGGCAGTGCTATTTATTTTATGTAGAAAAATATCGAGTCACATGATAAGACCTCGTTATATTTTATAATAATATGGCTATTAAGCGAGTGATTGGAGAACAGACTACAATTAAAGGTTTCCTCATCATTAACAGCGTGGAGAAAAGGGGATTGGGACGTAAAAATTAATGGAATGATTTATCATTTTTTAGAAGAAATGTGAGACAAATCTGGAACTGTGGAGAGTTTGTGAAATATTTTAAACTGTGGGGAAACACTCTTGATAAGAATAAGCTGGAAAATGACAGGTTAAAAAGGTAATTATGTAGAAGTGCTTATAGAAGAAGTGAAGAAGATGTAGAAGTGCATTATATATATCTATATCTATCTATCTATATATATATATATATATATATATATAATGTCTAATATATGTCCATAAAATGTCTAATATATATATATATATATATATATATATATTAGACATTTTCAAGTATGTCTTTTACGATTGCTGCCAAGCTGCGGTGGTAAATTAGAAACCTTGTTTTACACTCGCGAATAGAGAGATTACGAGTGTACAATGACTTAATTTATCGCCTTATTGTAGTAACGCTGACCCAAGTGTCATTTCAAGTTGCTTTCCTTTTACGCTCTTGGTGCAAATCATAAAACTGCACTTGATGGAGAGATTGTATCCGCGGGAATATCTGTGAACTTCTATTTGATATTCTATTATAAGATCGTTGTTATTCGTAAGTCATACCTGTATAGGCTACTTCTACTACTATGCTACACCATTTCATTGTGCCGAAAGTTGAATCCTTTTAGGGAAAAATGATGTGGGGAAAGTTTAGAGAGAAGAAGGTTTAATAAAATCAGGAAGTGGAGTAGGGGTAAACGTTGTAAAAATTATCTGAATTGTGCTGGGCCAGGAGGCAAAGGATATTATAAAACTATAATATTGCATTATAAAATTGTAAGTTAAACTGAAAGGAATATTATTTTTTTCACTTATGGCATGAAAAATCAGGATACGACTTTACAATTAACAATAAATATAATTATAAAATGAAACACAGATAAGTATTTAAAAAAATAAGAATAATAAAATGGGTAAAACTGATACAAAACAAGCAAGAGCTGATACAATCAAGAAAATTTTCTATCATACACTACAATACAATACACACGTTCCTAAAATTTAAATATGTATAAAAACAGCTATACAAAGTAATCATTATTGCATCTTGAAAATGCATGGAACGCATGATTAGAAAGAGAAATGCCAGCCAGTAAAAATAATGTAAGAGTTGGTTGTGGAAGACAGAATGCGGCATAAACTATTAATGAAAGTTTAATTAACGATTTTATTATAAGGCTCGATAATTTTTTGGATGATAAAAGATTTCGAAGAAAAGATGATAATGGGCAAGGAAAACATATAACTAAATAAATGTTTTCAATATGAAATTTATAAAAAATATTATGAAAGTAAGAAAATTAGTAATTAGTATTCATATGTTGCAGTAACGATATATTTTCAATAAAGATTTTAAAGGAAATTGAGAGAGACATAGTACAATATTTAAAGTGTCAAATAACAATAAGCCTGGTAAAGATTTAAATTATGCCCGGGCGGTAAGACATCCGAGAAACCCCTGGTGGAGATTAATAATGAATTCTGACTTGCCTTTATTGACTGTAATTTTTAAATGTCCACAAATACTTGATGATTTAATATATATCAAAATAAAGTTTTCCTCTAGAGAATCTTTTTCCAGTTTATACTATAGGTAAAAGAAAAAACAAACATCTTGCCAAAAGAAAAAGAAAGAAAAAATAGCAAGTTGTTTTAAATAACTAGACTGCAAATTTTTTTTTCTATGTTGCAAAAATGTTGATAAAAGATGCATGTGATATGTCAGACGCTTTGTGCTGTATTACAAATTTTGAGGAATAAGATTGCAAAAATTAAATTAAGTAAAATTGCAAACCTCTGTGTGCCAAGGAAAAATATTTTAGTCGCACTTCGTGTTATTTCAGGATGTCTTGTCTTGATTGTTCAATCATCCTAATCCAACGTGAATAGAGGTCTTTTCAATAAGCTCTATAATCTTTACGATGAGATGGGTGTAGGATAATTGGGGCGTGGTCTTCTTTACGCTGGTTTTCATTGTTGGTAAGACATTGAAAGAAAAGTTAAAAATCGGAAGTTTGAACCGTGGATAATTTTTCCAATCAATTTTCTTTTGTATTGAGTTTGTGGTTATAGTACCCCTTCTGTCTGCAACTGCTTTCTGTCGACATCATTTGGGAATTAAAGAGATTTATTTAGATTTTTTTTATTTCTCACAAAATAAAAAGTTAATAACATAAAAATTAAATCCCTTCTTTTAGTAGTTTAAATTATTAGAAAATTAAAGTTCTAAGCCCATACAGACATACAAATAAGTGTATAATAAGACGGAATAATTAATAATTCATTTGTTAGCATCTTAACATCGTAACAGAAATTTATGTGTCCTTATTCTAGTAAATTGTTAATTTTCTTGGAAATTTTCGTTAAGAAATTTTAAGTTCTTAAATATTTCTTTCATATTTTAATTTTAATTCTAGAAGTTTTTTTTAACCTCATGATGTTTTTCGTTATATAGAAAAATAGTTTTGATAGGGTTTTGAAAAATATAAAATATTTTATATTTATATGTTATTGATTTAAACAAAATTTTTTTTCCACTTGGTATTGAACTAAACATTAGCTTAATTTTTGTAATTTGTTGTATGAAAACAACAACACATTTTTTAAAATTCTTATTAAAAAATAATATTTAATAAAACTTTATATTTTGCTATTGTCTGTATTCCATAGTGGTTTACATCTTAAATGATTATGTGTTTCTAGTCAGATGAATTATTATGAACTAACTAAATGTATTCATCAATTGTTTTTATTAACTGTTGATAATAGTAAATTTACAGTATTTAGATGATAAATATCTTTGAAAATAAATTAGTTGTCTCCATTTGTTTTTGTGAAATCCCATAACCAATTCTGATTTTTACCAATTCGTTTATAATTCCCTTTAAAATTGAAATATTCGGTCTTGCAATAATAATAATAATAATCAGAATAATAATAATAATAAGTCCTTATTTAGTAAATTACTTTGTAAAAACTACTTAAAATTATTTTACATTAGTGGTTTAACGAGAATGGTTAGTTATAATTTAAAGGTGAGTTAAACCTTGAGTATGGTTAACTTATAAATTGAAAAATTGAATGTAAAGTACAATAATTTTATACAATTAATTATTTTCTTTAATTCCTTTAAACATTTATTTTAATTAATTTAGTTCATTTATTATTTCATTAAATTTTACAAGAATATTTTAAACAATTAGGCTTTTCTTAATTTAAATAGAGATTATCTCGTGGAATTTATATTAACATAATTTTTACCCTAAGCTAACTTAATAATAAATATTAAAACTCATAAAATATAAATAAATGTCTTTAAATATAAATAAAATGTTCCTTTATATTAAACCATATTAATTACAGGCAATTCATAAATATATTACAAAACATATTCTTACTACTATGAATAGTTTTCTTGAAATTAAATCGAATAAACTTAAATATCAATACTATATTTTGAAGATTGCCACTAAATATTAATTTAAGAATGAACGTTTATTTGAAAGCACTTTAAATGCAGAGTACTTAACTGCATTTGATAAATTTAAACGTCGTTCAATTTGTAAATAACGATCAATAGTTACTGCATTAGAATGTACGCAAACTTAAATGTTAAAAGTATTTAAGAGCTTGTCTTCCAAACACTATTATCCTCTTACATTTTCTGTGGAGCACATTCATCTCAAACTTCTGCATTCAAAGTTTAGTATTGACTGGAAGACTATAATCTTTTGTATCGTAATTCATTTTAAGATAGTTGTAAATGCGATAAATTTTACAATTTGAAATATTTGAATTCTGAATTGGGTGAATTGTTTGTAACTTACGAGTAATAGTTAAAAGACAGAATGAATGAGTTCAAAGGAGAATTCAAATGAATCAAAACTACATTCACTAAACTTAACTTATCAAATAAACTATACTGACTGCAAATAAATTCGTTAATCAATGTCCAATGCCTAAAGCTGGCAATTGTTGAGTTTCCAATCTAATAGTAGCCGAGTTCGAAAGCCCATAACAGAAAACAAATAATAAACTACGAGACTCTAAACTAAAGAGAGTATAAATCTTGTGTTAGGCAAATTCTTCGGTTCGGCCTCAAGAACGGGAGAACAAGAATGCCAACTTTGAGGTATTTATATCCTCCTTATATGCACAATATAATCACTCTCTCCTATTTCCTTCTGGATAACGCTGAATCTGATTCATTCCGGTAAATAAAGTGGCAAATGCCATCAAGTTAAGCTGTCTGAGTTCTTTTAAGGGGGTACTCTTAAATGGGTGAACAATTAATGAACAATACGATGCATAATTTTAGAGACATAAACATATGACGTCACATCCAGTGTATGAAAAATAATTTTTAAAAGAACAAGAAGCATCGGCAGTTGTATTTTATATGCTATTTATATTGAAAGTTGATCAAAATGAGCACCGTTCATATCGAAATACGCATGCGTCAGCAGCATTACAATTGACTCCAGTGAAAGTAGCATGCAGATAAGCGACTCAATCTCATTTAGTAGTAAGTTTGATTGAATATGCTAATTCTTTAAAATGCCTCTATAACAAAAATTTTTGAAAGGAGTTCAAATCTTAAGATTGTGATGGCAATGCAAGTGGGTCCTAGTCATTCGGTTTGGGGATGACGATGCGGTGGATAATTGAAAGGTATACTTAGTGTCTTGCAGTCTTATATACCATTAGCACTACATTCACAAATTAATGAGTAAATATCATAATATTCACGGACGGGGTACATTACACACTATTCAAAGATTGCCGAAAGTTTCAAACAATGTGAGTACAGTGACAATGGCATATTTCTCTTTCATTAAGTTTCTCATCTCTTCTACTGTTTCACATACTTTAAAAAAAGTTCATTTTCTGCGCACTGGATGTGACGTCATAACTTTTCTTAACATTTTTTTTAAAACTATACAGCTTAAAGTTATACAAGTATCATAAGATTCTCCTTCTGTAGATTTTCAAAATAAATCTATATTTAATCATTCATTTACAAAATGATATGTTATGTTTACAACGATATAGATATTCTTATAAACTTATATATATATATACTTATGTACTTTACAATAATGTATGCTTTACAAAGATTTATGAATTCATATTATTAAAAAAATCAATTTTATGAATGAACTTTTTTTCATCTACAGGGATTACTTACATCACATAAGCACTATAGGGACAACTACACACCAGTAGTACAGGGGCTAATAAACCACAGCAGCACTGAAGGCACTACTACGCGACAACAGCACTGTAGGAACCACTACACCACATCACTAGCGTAGAAACTACTACACCACATCACTAGCGCAAAAACTACTACACCACATCAGTACTGCAAGGACTACTACACCACAGAGGTGCTATAGGAACTATTACGCCTCCTCAGCATTGCAGTGAACCTACATCACATCAGCACAGCAGGAACCATTACACCACATCACTAGAGCAGAAATTACTACACCACTTCAGCACTGCAAGAGTTACTACACCACATCAGCACTACAAGGACTACTGGAGCATTGCAGGAATTAATACTCCACACCGGCATTGAAGGGGCTATTATATCACATCAGCAATTCATAAACTATTACACCACATCAGTTTTGCAGGGACTTTGTCACATCACCATTGCAGGGTTCTGTTACAACACATCACTATACTACATCACAAGTACAGGGACTATCGCGCAATGTTTGTGTTTTTTAATCTTTTTGTACATAAACCCATAAAGGATGATGACATTTTGGAATAAGAGTATTATTTTGGTGAACCAAAGTTGTTTACTATTATTTGGAACCAACAATCTCAAAAATATATGTTAGGACTCTTACCCTTCACTCAGTTTCTTAATACCAACTATGAGATTATCTTTTCATCAAGTGTTATAAACCATGAAAACAAAATATTTGTTAAACTACTGGATTAGTATTCATGTTTAATAATATAATTATGCAGGGATATCACATTAGTTTTTATATATATAAGCATACATATTATTTGGGACATATTATGTCACTTTAATCTAAAAGGTTATTCAAAAATTATTCCGATAATTATAAAAATATTTTTTATTTTTAAATTTATTTAGAAATTATAATTTCTAAATTTAATCTACAGTTCCTATATATATGAATCGAATAATTTATACCTTATTACATATTGAGTTAGTAAAATACCTTTCATTTGATAGTGACATTATTAAACATTGTTAAAATTATGATAATTTTATAAAATCCTATTGTTTTTAACATATTTTAGCTTTGGAAATATGTTAAAAACATTGGTAAAAGTACAATAAGTTCTCAGTAATTAATTGTAAAACTATTTACTGGCTACATATTTTAACAAATATTTAAATCCTAAGAAAAGTATTTATAACTATATTTACATACAAGATTCTATGAATACTAAAAAATGATAATGCATACTTAAAATATAAATAATAATATTTAATTAAATAAATGTATGTAGTTAATCGTATTAATTGAATTTTAACTATTCCATTTTGCTTAATACTTAATGAATAACTTAAATATGATGTTATAAAAAATTCTGAAATTCTATGAAACTTCTATTTAATTCATAAAATTAAAAAGTAAAATTATCAAAACTCCAGAGGATATGTTTAACAGGATTACATTTATAATGCAAACAAATTTTCATATTTCTTTTCAACCGTCAAAATGAAAAGTTTTTTGAATGAATTTTAGCCAGACATGCATATTCACTTTTCATTTAGACATTTAAAAAATTTTTCTTATTTCCGGTAGTAGTAAAAATCGTCTGCTCGCTGACTATATTATTTACGAGGACCTCAACGGGGTGGTTATTGGTTCGAAGTTTTCGACTTTCCAAAAAGTTAGCTTAACATTCTTTTCTTGATATACATGCAAGAGATAAAAAAAGTAAACTTGCATTTTTATGATACATATTTCAATGCATTTATATGTGATATTTAATTATATTTTAATTAATCTAATTGAATAATGTTAATTGAATTGAATCAATCTAATTGAATAATGTTAATTATATTAATTACAATAGAGCAATAAGCAATAGCTAATAGAATTATTAACAAATAGCAGGAAAGAATATTTTTATAGCATTATTATCCAATTTAAAGACAGATTCTTTTAGAATATCTGTACATCAATTATTGGCTAAAGCGAAATTTCTTTAATCTTGGATGATATTACACATATTATAATAATCTAATGACAAAATATCTGTATATTTCATAATCAAGCTTTCAAATTTAAATGGAAATAATTATTTGGAAATGAATACACAACGTACCTTGTTTTTAGAGCAACAATATAAAATATTTAATAAATCTTTTGCCGTGAGAAGCATGATATTTAAGATCTTAATATTCTTTCCATTTTATATCCCTTTTTCGTTATCATTGACTCTTTAGTATGTTGACATACTCGTATATGACTCTTAGCTCTCTGGCGCTTGTTGCCACAAGTTTCAGAGTCAAATCCCGACAGTGCCATGGATCTTTGTAGTTGTTTGGAATCCATTTCAAACCGTTGGTCCCGGCGTAATATGACTGTAGAGTATTGAGTGTAGGGCTGAAAACACTGCCCCGTCAAAAGAATACATTTCCTGTCTGGAAATCTGCCAGTTGGCAGTCGGCCTTGGTCAGCCATGGGGCTATTGCGCCAATGAAGAAGAAGATTTGGTTTCCGTTTTTCGCTCTACGGTCATTTGTGCACACTTGTGGCTGATTAGAGCGGGACCTACAGTTTAGTTCACTCACAAACATACATGACACAACCAGGATTCCAACCTGAAGTCTGTGGAACCAAAAGAAGAAGAAGACATATTATTAAAAAGAACATATATTATTATGAGATAAAATTTTAATCAATTCTTTTATTGCGATGATTTCAAGTCATTAATTCAGATTATAAAATTTAACTGAACGATATTAATTGTTAAAATAGAAACTTTATGGATAAATAAAAAAAGAAAATTAATATATTTGGAGAAACCAATTTTGATTCTAAAATATGGTGTTATTGAAAATTAGTAGTTTCACCTTTAACTCATTTTTTTTTGTTTTTTATTTCCATTTAGGAGGCTATAACTCATTAGTCCCCAGCTATTGGGCAGCCAAGTTTGAAACCCGACAAGCAAAAGTCGAATCCAGAATTACCGTGCCTATGTCGGGGATGGGCACGATGAATCTGTAACTTATTGTCTTTCCATTGGATCTGAGAAAGAAGGAAGATGGCACGAAAGCTTTAGATGTTTCCTTCAATCTGTAGTGGCAAGGTAAGTGTGTATTATATCAGACCCTCTATCTTTTAACACAGAGTAAAGCTGAAACTACCAAATATATGGGATTCTAGAGAAAAAGAATCTAAGAATAAAGTTTGCAATCGAAAACGACATTTCCGTACAGACTTTTAAAAAGATTCTCTCTTTAAAGAAAATATTATCGTACCGAAGAAGTAGAAATTTAATCTTTAAGAAATTTGAAATTATTTTTCTAGTATTAAAGTTCTTGTAAATTTTTCAAACAATTTCATATACAAGCTTTGAAGGAAATAAAAAAAAATGTACGAAAAAAAGAAACTTAACTGAGAAAGGCTGTTCCTTAAGAGTTTGACTTTCCTTTACGATACTAAAAGTAATTTACATAAAATTTAATTTCAATGTCTAGAAGTCCAAAGACATTGCAGAAAAATATATCAAGTGAATACGCTTGTTTTAGAAAAAAAACACTGACTACCTCTTCTACCTCTTCTATTTTGAATTTGAAATATTATTCTGAATTTTCTACTTAAATCTCTCTCTAAATCTTCATTTAAATTATTATGCAATGTGATAACTCGGCTTATAAATCTGATTAAAATTGATGTGCCGTTTACGATTTTTTACATACGCCAATCATTCATCCGATATATAAATTCCATACACAGCCTAGAATGATGTGAGGACAATGATTTCTATAAGGGGACTTTTAGGGATAATTTCCCCTACTTTGCATGTCGTATGAGGGAAAATATCGAAACTCATTCTGACTGTCTATATAGTCGCTATCTAAATCACCATCTTTGGACGCTAGAGAGTTTTTGCATACGGTATTTTGGACGTCCGCTAGCTTTTTCTCCCTAGCACGCATGCTCAAGGGAAACATTATTACAGATACGCATGCGCAGTTTCCTATGAGCATGCGCGCTAGGGAGAAAAAGCTAACGGACGTCCAAAATACCGTATGCAAAAACTCTCTACTAACTGCTCATATTACGTTACAGGGAATACTTTAGAATGTTTTGCGTTATTTTTCCTTTCTGGCTTTTAATATGGGCAACTTAAAATTTTTTCATGTTTCTACTTTTAAAAAAAAAATTAAAAATTAATCTTGCAAGATTACATTAATAATGCATTGCAATGAATGCAAACTATTCATTTAAATACGAATTTCTGCAATATTATAACAAACAAAATATCTTCTTGTAGTAGAATCGATGTAGCTACTGAAATGTATTAAATGCTATTAAAACCCTTTCGTAGCGTACTACCATCTTTCCCCAGTTTTATATTAGGGGCAAAACATAGCTGTTTAACTTAAGCTGAATGTATTTTCCGTATATACCAATTTTGGTATGAAATGCCTGAATATTATAGACTAAAATAATACAAAGTATGCCTCTTACTGTATCTGTTGTAATATTGCAAAAAAAACTAAGCATAAAGACTTTTAACATTTCCTATCTCAATTCAAAAATAATGCATGCATTTATTTATTATGCATTTATGGAATGTTATAATCCAAAACATATAATTTCAGGTTATATTCTATTTTTGGAAATGCTTTCTTTACATCAATATTGAATTTCACTATGGTTAAACTGTTTTGTTATTTTTAAATACAATACCTATGCATATTTTTTATAAAAAAAGTCATTTACTATACAGATAAATAAACGTTCAATTTAATAAAATATGTTGCACATATTTTTATTTAAAAAAGCATCTTGAAAGGTTTTTTATTTAATAACACATTGCCCGCAACATATGTAATAAAACATCTTGCACACACTTTAATTTTTAATACCACATGCTGCATAGAATTTTATTTAACATAACTTTTTGCACTTATTTTTATATATATGTACGATGAGCATAATTTTATGTATATTATGTATGTGTATGTATGATACAAAATGTATTCGATGGAATATTATAGCCTATAACATATAATTCCAGGTCATATTCTATTTTCTGGTAGTATTTTCTTTACATCAATGTTGAATTTTACTATAGTTTAACTGCGCTATTATAAATATTATAAATGTATTACATACGCATATTTAAAAAAAATGATTCATTATACAGATCAATAAAAGTATTATTTAATAAAACATATTGCTCATATTTTTATTTAATAAAGCATCTTGAAAAGAATTTTATTTAATAAAACATCTTGAACAGATTTTTACTAAAAACTTTATGCACATATTTTTATTTAATAAGCATGTTGCACATTTTTTTAAATTTAATAAAACATATTGCACACTTTTTTATGTAATAAAACCTTTTGCACATAATTTTATTTAATAAAACAAATTGCACATTTTTTATTTACTAAAATATTTCGCACATATTTTTATTTAATAAAGCATTTTGAAGATAATTTTATTGAATAAAACATCTTGCACAGATTGTTATTAATAAAACTTTTTGCAAATATGTTTATTTACTAAAACATCTTTTTAACGTATCCTCCGGGGCTTATATTGACTGCCAATGTTTTTCTCGAGTCTTATTTCTACGAGGCATTTTATTTTGTTTAAAGAATATAATTGGTAGTTTTCTTTTATTTTTAAAAATATTTTTTTAGCTTTTAATGAAGGATTAAAACATGGAATAAAAATCATATTTAGTTCGATAAAAAAAAAGTAAACATTTTGAAAGAAAAATAATATTTTTAAAAAGAAAGAAATAAAAGGAAAAAAGGAAAAGAATGTAAAAAAAATAATTATTATTATTATTTTTTAGTGTCTTTTATTTTATTGCAGACTAGAGTATTCAATTCTCTGTCAGAATGCGCTAGCCTGCATATACACTGAAGAGCCAAAACATTCTGACCACCCCTACATTTTGCAATGAACTCGCCTGGATGACGTGAAAGGCACGTGTTCAGGTGGAAGTGGTATTTAACTGGTATTAAGTGGTGGTATTATTCCATGCCAAGGTGGGTTGAAGCTGTGTTGCGCGCCAAATGTGGGCCAACTCGTTATTGACAGATGGTCATAATGTTTTGGCTCTTGAGTGTATGATCCCTATTAAAAATTGTTCTTATCTGTATCGTATTTATAGATAAAAAAAGGATTTTATTTTAAAATTGTTTTATACATTTTGGTAAATAATACATCAAATACTCCTTACTCAATCCGGTTTAGATCAACTCATATTTGTAAACAGGCCTTTTTCAGCGTGAATATAAAAACTATTATAAATAAAATCCATTTGACTTTTGCTTTTGTTTATTACCGAAATATAACTCATTACTAAAAAAAATATTAAAATATAATATAAGAGCTTATTACGTAAGCATCTATTAAATTAATGAGTATTTGCTTTTTTATTATATATAAAGACATAAAATATATTTATGCGAAAAATTTTACGTTTTTTATTTTTTTCACTCTGCGTATCTAATTTACAGTTAATTCTTCGCAAGTCACGTAAGTTTAATGAATCAATTATTAAATTAATTTAATATAGAGCTTATTATGCAAACATCTAATAAATTAATTAATTTTAGTTTTTTATTATATATAAAGAAATATACTATATCTATGGCAAAATAGTTTTACGGATTTTTTTTACTCTGAGTATCTAATTTGTAGTTAATTATTTGCATGTCACGCAATATATGCTATTTATTATATCCACTGAGTATTTCTATGGATTGTTTTGTCACCATTTCTTTCTCCCTCAATACCGTAACTACTGCTGAGGCAGATAAACAAGAGTCATTTATTCTGACACCGATACAAACCACTCGATAGTTCCTTGTTCAGCATCGATGGCTTACTTTGTTAGGATGATTTAGAATTAGAGGTTATTTGCCGTGAAGAACAATTTCTATTTCTGCATGTTTGCTCAAATTACAAAAGAATCGTTAACGGTTATTCGATTGAGACATTTTAGGAAGTAAGAATTTAAGTTGGCAAAATAAAAGGGTGAGTTTATTGTTGATTTGGCTGATGAGAAACTTTAAAAGGTTTGGTAAATAAATTTTAAACAATGTTTCTTTTAAAATAACAATTTTTTATGAGCTCATGTGTCACATATGAATAGTTCGATCACTGATTACATGGAAATTGGCAAGCATTCATGTTTGACAGATTCAAACAGAGTGGTGTAATAGGGAAGAAAGGTAATTTGGTGGATCTTACTTTTCATACAACTTTTGTTGTTGTTGTCCTATTCTCTGAAGAGTACAAGAAAATCAAATGTCGTGGTGCTCTTGAACAATAATGGGTATGTGGATTGCCAGCTCGGAGTATAAATCCTGAAGGACTCGTGAAGGGAAATCGTGAAGGAACATCCTATTTCTGCATGTTTGATGAAATTACAAAAGCATCGTTAGGGGTATATTCGAAGGGAATCATTTTGGGAAGTACGAATTTAAGATGGTAAATAAAAGGAGGGAAGTAATATTAATTTGATTGGAAAGGAAACTTTAAAAGTTCGGAAAATAAATTTTAAATGATAAATAATAATTTTTTATGACCTTATATGTCACATATGAACAATTCGAACTCAAGCAGAGCGGTGTAATAGGAGAGAAAGATAGTTTGAAGGATACTACATTTCGTGTAATGTTTGCTATTGTTGTTGTCACATCCCCTGGTGAGTACAAGGAAATCAAATAACGTGGTGCTCCCGAATACTATTGGAAATGTTGATCGCCAGCTCGGAGTACACATCCTTTTCCGAGGGATGGTCCAGACCAGGGGTCTCCAAACTTTTCAGCCTTCGGGTCATATTATTTACTCCAGTCAGTACCAAGGGCCAAAACCATTTTAATGTTTCTGCCATTATGTATAATTACTAGACTAGTCGCCGAGGACATACTCTGAGAGAGCAGGTTTATGTTCGATTTAGGATATATGCATTCGAAACATCGATATACATACATATGTGATATTATTTACCCCAACATAACTACCGAGGGTAACCGCGGGATGTTCACTAGTTTATAATGTTAGTGGGGTTCATTTCAATTACTTGTTACTTGTTATGCTTAAGTTAAACTTTCTGCGTATTATGCTTGGCATTAAGCTTTACCTAGCAAATAAATAAAACCAAATTTGTCATTATGTGTTTAAAAAAAAACAAAGAAAAAGAAAAAAAAAACAATAGGATTGATAACACTGGCGGGCCGGATTTGGCCCGCGGGCCGTAGTTTGGAGACCCCTGGTCCAGACAATGCATGGCGGCTGCAACTGCACGGCAAGGAAAGACATGATGAGGATTAAAGTCGTCATCAGGGCAGCTGACACGTTTTTTGGTAGTGTTTAAAGAGCTCAGCAAAACGTTTCATATTTTTGTGGTGAGCAGTTTTAATTTCTTGTAATTAATTGGATTAGAATTTTTTTATCTATAATTCCAATTTTTTTTTTATTTTTATTTTATTTTATACTTTTGGAATTTACAAATATTAAACAAACTTTTGAAAATTATTTTAAATATTTTTGAGCCGCGTATATCTGACTACCACCCCTTTACAAGATATCGATTCGTCCTTTTCGTTTTTAATACGGATCTTAACTTGTACATACAGTCGGTGGTTGAAATATACACTCAGGAGCCAAAACATTATGACCACCCCTACATTTTGAATGAACTCGCCTGGATGACGTGGAAGTCACGTGATCAGGTGGAAGTGGTATTTAACTGGTATTAAGTGGTGGTATTAATCCATGCAAAGGGGGTTGAAGCTGTGTTGCGCGCCAAAGCTGAGTCAACTCGGTATTGATAGGTGGTCATAATGTTTTGGCTCTTCAGTGTATACTAAGAGCAACGCTCCTGATGGATGATGGTTGGTGATCTCTTAGATATAACTGCCCCACATTTGCGTGTCTTATGTGAGAAAACTAGAGCACGAATCCTACCGACAATAAAATGTTCAGCAACAAAAAATTTTAATAAAGCAATAAACTTAATTATTTAAAACTAAACTCTATTTTATTTTAACATTTAATTCAATGTTTTATATCATATATACATTTAAAAGTTCAAAGTAGAAGCTATTATCATTTGTAATATGTCTCCCAATAAAAATAATATTAATTAATAATATACAATGAGTTAATAATCAATAAAAAGTCATTATAAAATTCCTAATAAAGAACATACTTTATTATGAATTATGTGTGCTGGAGTTTATTGTTCTTGAATGCAATGTTAAAAAGCACATTGCTGCAAACATAAATTTTATTACCTTTTATTGTGAAAATATTAATAATTATTTCATATTTATTTAGATTAAAACAATGTTTTAAAAAAACTTAATTAAAAAAAAATATGTCTTAACAACATATGTTTAAGGTATTGAAAAAAATAAAATTTTTTATTTCTAGTAAAAAAGTAATAGAAATGTTTGAAAAATGTGAAACGTAATTTTTATACTTATTTATCTCTAGAGAGTTTATTTGAAAAAACGGATCCAATTTCTTCCAACTTTTTTCAGGATTCAAAATAAAATAACATTCAAAAATGTTACTAAGAATGAAATGTTAACTTTTGATTCCAGAACTTAAAAAAAAATGTTGGGATTTAATATTCTGTTAGTAATTTAAACAAAACTGTATTGAATGAAGACTTCATTTAAAATGCTTCTTTCTTACATTTCTTAAAGTGATACTCCTCATTCTTTGTTATTAAATCGGTCAATATGTCAGTTTGTGAAAATAAAATATTTAATTTTTCATTATTACAGTTCGAAGTTTTACAAATGGACATAGCAGATATTAAAAAGGATTTTACAAATGTCAAGCAAAAATTATTTTAATAATAAAGAAATAACCGAAAAAGGAAAAAACAATGCGTAGAATTCCATTTTTCCTTTAATAAACTCAGTTACTATTTCTCTTCAGGTATGTCGGAGAAAATGGAAAGGAATTTTTGGGAACAAATGAGATATGAATTGTTTTTAGGACTGAGTGTTTGAGTTTATACTGTTACAAAATAAAATAAAGGATATAAGAAGAATGCATGAATAGCTGCTCTTTGTCACATCCGTCACACTCTTGATATGCTGCAGGCGCGTCTTAATTAACTTCTATTGAAATATAAGTTGGAAAAATAATAATTGTTTCTTTTTTAAACGCATTAAATTGTGAAGGTAGATTTATTGATGCAATAGAAAATATGTAACTATAAAATATGTAACAATAGCCGAATATAGTCACAACAATGACAAACATGTAATCACAACAATAGCAGATATACATTTATATACAATGTATATTTAAAATAACGAACTCATTTAGTTATAACAATGGCAGATATTTAGTCACAATAAAAGCAATATGTAATCTTAACAACGACAATATTTACCATAACAACCACAAAACAGTAGATATTTAGTTACTATCAAAATAACAACAGATAGTCCATAGTCCATCAACAGATAGTCCATAGTCCATCAACAGATAGTCCATATATTTTTTGTACACTGCTCGTCTAATATATAGTTAATTAAACTATTGTAATATAAAGCTTAGTTTGTAAACCCCTATTAAATTAATAAATGTCTGCTTTTTTATTATATATAAAGACATAAAATGTATGTGGGACAAAAATTTTAGATATATATATCTTTTGTACTCTGCGAATCTAATTCGTAGTTAATTCTTCGCAAGTCTCTCAAGATATGATATTTATTTTATACACTCAGTATTTCTATGGATTGTTTTCTCGCCATTTTTTCTCCCTCAATACTATAACTACTGCCGAGGCTGATAAACAAGAGTCATTTATTCTGATACCGATACAAACCACTCGATATTTCCTTGTTCAGCATTGATGGCTTACTTTGTTAGGATGATTCACAAGTAGGGGTTGTTTGCCGTGAAGGAGCATTTCTATTTCTGCATGTTTGCTCAAATTACAAAAGAATCGTTAGGGGTTATATTCGATTGCGACATTTTAGGAAGTAAGAATTTAAGTTGGCAAAATAAAAGGGTGAGTTTATTGTTGATTTGATTGATGAGAAACTTTGAAAGGTTTGGTAAATAAATTTTAAACAATGTTTCTTTTAAAATAACAATTTTTTATGGGCTCATGTGTCACATATGAATAGTTCTATCACTGATTACATGGAAATTGGCAAGCATTCATGTTTGACAGATTCAAACAGAGTGGCGTATTAGGGGAGAAAGGTAATTTGGTGGATCCTACATTTCATACGTTTTTTGTTGTTGTTGTCCTATTCTCTGAAGAGTACAAGAAAATCAAATATCGTGGTGCTCTTGAACAATAATGGGTATGTGGATTGCCAGCTCGGAGTATAAATCCTCTTCCGAGGGATGGTCCAGACAATGCGGGGCGGCTGCAACAGCTGGACAATCAAAGACATGATGGGGAATAAGCTCAACATCAGGGCAGTTGCCACATTTTTGATATTTTTTAACGCCTTCAGCAGAAATTTTCTTAGTTTTGTAGTGAGCAATTTTTATCTCTTGTAATTAATTGAATTCGAACTTTTGCACTCGAACTTTAATTTATTTTAATTTTATGAAGTCCTTCTGGAATTTCCGAAGAAGTAATAACCTTTTTTTTTCAATATACTTTTGCTCCGCGTATATTTGACTAGCACCCCTAACATAAGATCGATATTCCGTTCTTTTTGGCTTTTAAAACGGATATTTACCTTTAACCACACTCGGTGGTTGAAGTATTTACTATTGGCAACCCTCCGGATGGATGATGGGGGAGGATCTCTTAGGTGTAACTACCCCCACATTTGCGTGTCATATGTGAGAAAAATAGAATACGAGGCCTACCGACAATAAAATGATCATCCACAAAAATTTTTAATAATGTAATAAACTTAATGACGATGACGAGGAAAACTCGATGACGTTTGTGATTTTCAGCATCTTGCTTCGTTAGTTGGACTATTTGGTGGTAGTTTTCAAATTTTTCACCCATACGATACGCACTTACCCTAAAAGTTCGCCTAAAATTCCTCCCCGAAAGCACTACCCTGCTCCTTCAGTGTCACGGAGCCAAATCAGGATTTTACCTACTGGTGCTTCATTACAACAGAAGCTACCCATTTCCACCCATCCATGAGCAAATTACTCATGGGATGTCCATCCCGCATTATAGGACACTGATGATTAGACAGAACAACATATATTTATGTATATGTATAATTATTTTTATAATATTGTATTAAATTGAGATGCATGACATTTTATATTAGAAAAAAAACCTTATTTTTAAAATTTCGAAGTAGACGCTTTTATCATTTGTAATATGTTTCCCAATAAAAATAATATTAATTAATTATATACAATGATTTAATCATCAGTAAAAATTCATTATATAATTAATAATAAAGAACATACTTTATTATGAATTATATGTGCTGGAATTTATTGTTCTTCAATGTAATGTAAAAAATGTATTGTGCAAACATTTCATTAAATTTTATTGTGAAATTCGTAGTAATTTTTTCATATTTATTTAGATTAAAACAATGTTAAAAAATTTAAAAATACTACTACTGAAAACTACAATAATACTACTACTTAATACTACTATTTAAAAATACTACTACTACTACTTAAAATTTTATTTATTTAAAGCGAAACTTGTCTTCACAATATATGTTTAAGGTATTGGAATAAATAAATTTTTTTATTTATATTAAAAAAATAATAAGAAATTTTTGAAAAATGGGAAAAGTAATTTTTAAACTTATTTGCCTCTAGTGAGGTTACTTGAAAAATGATTCCAATTTCTTCAAAGTTATTGCAGGATTTAAAAAAAATAACCTTCAAAAATATTACTAAGAATTAAATGTTAACTTTTGATTCCAAAACTCAGAAAAATATTCAGGAATGGAATTTAATATTCTGTTAGTAATTTAAACAAACTGAATTGAATGAAGACTTCATTTAAAATGTTTCTTTCTTGCATTTCTTTAAGTGATATTCCTGATTTCTTCGTTATTAAATCGGTCAATATGTCAGGCCTTTTTTTTTACTGTGGAAACAAAATATTTAATTTTTCGTTATTACAGTTCGAAGTTTTACGGATGGACATAGCAGATATTAAAAAGGATTTTACAAATATCAACACAAATTATTTCAATATTAAAGAAATAATAAAAAAAAAAAATAAATAAAATGCGAGAAATGACGTTTTTCTTTTAATGAACTCAGTTACTCTGTTTCTTCAGGTATGTAGGAGAAATGGAAAGGTATTTTTGGAAACAAATGAGTTATGAATTGTTTTTATTATTGAATGTTTAAGTTGATTTTGTCGCAAAATAAAATTTAAAAACACAACAGAAATGCATGAATTGCAGCTCCTGGTCATATCCGTCGTACACTTGGTATGCTACAGGCGCGTCTTAATTAACTTCTTTTGTAATATATGTTGGAAATAATAATAATTGTTTCGTTTTTAATTGCCTTAAATTGTGAAGGTAGATTTATTGATGCAAGAATAGAAAATATGTAGCTACAACAATAGGCGTATGCAACCACAATAACTACACACATGTAATCACAACAATAGCAGAATATACATTTATATGTAATGTACATTTAACAAAAATAGCGACAATAAAGACGATATGTAATCTTCAATATTTCATTTATTTATAATCTAAATAACAGCAGCAACAGTATGTTTATATATATATATATATATATATGTCAATGTCAGATATATAAAATCATCAATGGCAATTTGTTGAAATAGTTACAGACATGTAAATACAGTAATAGCAATATTTGTTACAATAATTTCAGACGTGTAACTGTAATAAAAGTAAATATATATGTGCCAACTTTACAGTGGTCTATCGTTTTAAAAATGTCACGTTGGTCAGTGATAGTTTATGCTTTGCATTGTAGAAAATAAATGATATATTGAGTAAAATTTTATTTAAATTCTAGCATTTCAATAACCATATTCACCTTAAGTTCCTTATTTTTCGGAAACTAACCATTCGCGTGAAAGTTTCGAAGTTGCAGATTACGCTGAATTTAGCCAATGTTATTACGCCTTAACGGCCAATACACTCACATCTGGCCATAATTTGTACTGTATGGGTGACTAAAATAGATGTAATTTACTTTCGAAGTACTTTAACTCAAGAATGAACTCAATTTAACTCATATTATTTTATTTTGAATCTTTTCATGACTGTAAATAGATTGATTGGATTGAAAAAAGCAGATTAATGCAAATGGGCCTGAATAGCCGAATGGCTAGCACTCTGGCGCTCGGTACCACAAGTTTCGGGTTCGAGTCCATGAATGTGTGTAGTGTTTATTAATCCACTTTAAACCATAAATCCCGGTTTAACATGATAATAGAGCGTTGCTAAGGTATTGTTACTCCGCGTCCTTCTTCGAGCTACAGGCACATCATGGATAGTGCTAAGTAAGTAACGTCGGTGCAGCGTTTGCTTTAAGGCATCTAAGACAACTGTCTAAGTGTTTGCCAGCTGCATTAGAACGAAAAAAATATTAATGCAAATTCACACGAAAATTAAATTAAATAATCAATTTATGTCATGTAATATATTTAATTTTAAAACTGTAGCTTTCCTAATTTCAATAAACAAAATTCTGAGTTACTTCTGCAGTACATTATAATATAATATATTCTATGAGTTTTTAATTTACTACACAAATGCATTCTAAAACAGTACAGTAATGCAATGTGTGGCAGTTAGTAAAACTGCTCACTTTTAAGTTTGCAAAATATTTCGCAGACTGCCAGATTCTTCTGGCAATTTGAGTTTTTTTTAGTTTTTATTTCTGCACGAAAAGTTTCACATGGCTTCTGAGATTTTAATAATATTACTTTTTTAAAATTTATGAATGAAACTTACTCCAAGCAAAAGAGGGAAAAAAATTACGAAATAAACTATCATGAGTAGAATATGGAAACAGGTAAATTAACTTGTTTTGAGATAAAACTATTTTATATGAAATTCCCAGGCCTCTTGTTAAAAATTTATAAGCCAGATTTTTATGTACTTAATAAATAATTTTGTTCGTCGTAAGATTATAAACTGTTTCTACGTGGATTTTATTAATTGCTCTTTCTTGGAGAATATTTTTTTTTTTTGCTTTAAATATTTATAAACTGAGCAGGTAAAACTGATTTTAGTATTTTAAAAAAGTCATTTTGTAAATCCGCAGTATTTACAGCGGATCAGGGGAAATTATCCCGTGAAGGAAATAGGGAAAAACATGATAATACATATGAAAGAGTTATCACATGCATTATAGGAGCGAAGTTGTGATTTTTTTAGCACAATAGTAATGTTATTTTAACAATTTCCTTAAATTAATTTTATTCATTTAATATTTCATTAAATTTTAATAGAATGCTTTAAACAATTAGTCTTACTTGATTTAAATAGAGATTCTTTCTGCAATTTTTACCCTAAAATAACTTAATATAATGTATTCAAACTCTCTGTAAGTAACAGTTTTTTAAAATAAATAAACCTTTCTCTTATATTAAACAGCATTAATTACACACAATTCATAAATAAATAACAAAACGCTTTTTTATTATTATGAATAGGTTTCTTGAAAATAAATCGAATAAACTTAAAATATGCATTAAAATATTTTGAAGATTTCCTCTAAATATTACTTTATGATTGTAAGTTTATTTGAAAACACTTTAAATGCAGAGTACTTAACTGCATTTGATAAATTTAGACATCGTTCAATTTGAAAATAACGATCAATAGTTACTGCATTAGAATGTACTCAAACTTAAATGTTAAAAGTATTTAAAGGCTTGTCTTCCAAACGCTATTATCCTCTTACATTTTCTGTGGAGCCCATTCATCCCAAACTTCTGCATTCAAAGTTTGGTATTGGCTGGAAGACTATAATCTTTCGTAATGTAACTTAATTTAAGATATTTGTAAGCGCGATGAATTTTACAATTTGAAATATTTGAATTCTGAATTTGGTAAATTATTTGTAACTTGCTAGTAATAGTTAAATGACAGAATGAATGAATTCAAAGGAAAATTCAACAAATGAATCAAAACTATATTCACTAAACTAATCAAATTAATTATAATTGCTGCAATAAATTCCGTTATCAATGTCCAATATCTAAAGCCGACAATTGTTCAGTTTCCAATCTAATAGTAGCCGAATCCGAAAGCCATAACAGAAAACAAATAATAAACTACGAGACTCTAAACAAAAGAGAGTATAAAGCTTGTGTTAGGCAAATTATTTTGTTGACCTCAAGAACGGGGAAGGAGAATGCCAGCTTTGAGGTATTTATATCCTCCTTGTGTGTACAGTATAATCGTCCTCTCCTATTTCCTTCTGGATAACGCTGAATCTACTTCATTCATGTATATAGAGTGGCGAATGCTCTCAAGTTAAGCTGCCTGTGTTCTTTTAAGTGTTTGCACGCTTGGGTACGCTTATGTGGATAAACAACTAAGAAACAATACGAGGCATACTTATTGAGAAAAATGTGCAAGAAATAACATATGACGTCACATTCGGTGCATGAAAAATGATCTTTAAAAGGACAAGAAACATCGGTAATTGCATTTTATGTATTATTTATATAGGAAGATGGGTAAAATGACCACAATTCATATATAACTAAGCAGACATCAGCAATATAATGGCTAACTCTAGCGAAAGCGTACAGATAAGCAACTAAATCTCATTCAGTAGTAACCGGGATTAAATATATTAATTGCTACAAATACCGCTATAGGAAAATTTTGGAAAAGAGTCAAATCTTAAGATTGTGGCGGCAACATATGTGGACTCTAGTCATCCAGTTTGGGGGTAACAATGTAATAGGTAGTGAAAGGTGTACTTACTGTCTTACGACTTATATCACATTGGCGCTACATTCACAAATCATTAAGTAAATATTACAATAATCACAAAAGGGATACATTATGAATTACACATTATTCAAAGATTACCGAAAAGTTTTAAGCAACGTGAGTAGAATGTATATAGCATTCATATAGAGGTAAGCATGCATCCGTAGTATAGTGGCTAACTCTAGTCAAAGTAGCATGCAGATAAGCAACTAAATATCATTTAGTAGTAACCGGGATTGAATATAGTAATTCATGCAAATCTCTCTATTGGAAATTTTTTTGAAAGGAGTAAAATCTTAAAACAGTGGCGGCATCCCAAGTGAATCCTAGTCATCCAATATGGGGATGACTATGATTCAAGAACTGGTTACATTATGGCATTACATGCTATTCAAAGATTGCCGAAAGTTTCAGGTAACGCGAGTACAATGCCAATGACATAATCGACATGCACTTATTATCAATCTCTTTAAAAACCGTTCGCACAACACTCGGTGCACAATTTTTATGTTTATTTCTGTTTCATTAAATTTCTGATCTGTTCTTCTGTTTCACATGTTTTCAAAAAAATTAATTTTCTGTGCACTGGATATGACGTCATTACCTTTTCTTAACAATTTTTTTCGAAAATTACGCATGCATTAAATTTATACAATTACAAGTAGATTTTCGTATTGTAGATCTGAAAAATAAATATATATTTTATCATCAATTTACAATATGATATGTTATGTTTACAACGATGTATATATTCTTATAAACTTATATATATATATATATATACTTATGTTTACAAAGATTTATGTATTCATATTATTAAAAAAACAGTTTTATGAATGAACTTTTTTTTTCATCTACAGGCATTACTTACACCGCATAAGCACTATAGGGACAACTATACACCATTACCACAGGGATTAATTAGCATTAATGCAATTTAAGCATTATTAATAAGCCACATCAATACTGCAAGGGTTACTATACCACATCAGCTCTACAAGAACTAATACGCCACACCGGCGTTGAAGGGGCTATTATATCTCATCAATAATGCGTAGACTACTACAATACGAAGTGGTTTACTATTATTTGGAACCAACTTCCCCAGAAATATCTGTCAGAACTTTATCCTACACTCAATTTTTTAACCCCAACGATGAGATTATCTTTTCAGCAAGTGCGTAAACAATGAAAAACAAATTTTTGTTAATACTCAAGTTTAATAATTAAAATATTCAGGGATGTCACATTTATTTTTTATATATATGTAAATAGGTAATTCAAAGTTTGGGACATAATATGTCACTTTAATCTAAAAAATACTTAAAAAAATTATTCTGATAATTACAAAAATATTTCTTATTCTTAAATTTATATAATTTATAAATTTAATCTCTAGTCCCTATATATAACTAGAATAATTTATACATTATTAAATAATTGATTTAGTACATTACCTTTCATTTTATAGTGAAATTATTAAAATGTTAGTTTATAAAATCCCTATATTTTTAACATATTTTAGTTTTGAAAAGGATAAAAATATACTAAGTTACCAGTTATTATTTATAAAACAATATAAGGGTTACATATTTTAACTAAAATTAAAATCCAGAAAAAATACTTTTAAATTTATTTACGTACACGGGCTATATGAATACTAAAAAAGTGAATATATATATTAAAAAAAAATAGTAACATTTATTTAAATAAATGTACTAAGTTAAGCATGCTAATTGAATTTTAAATATTCCCTTTTTCTTAATATTTTTTGAATAACTTAAATATGAAATTTTAAAAATTTTTAAATTCTATTAAACTTTTATTTCACTCATAAAGTTAAAAAATAAAATTATCAAAGACCCGGAAGATATTTTTAACAGGATTACATTTATAACGCAAACTAATTCATGTAAATTTCATATTTGTCTCAAACTGTTAAAATGAAAAGTTTTTCTTTTTTTGAATAAATTTTAGTCAGACATGCATATTCACTTTTCATAGACATTTAAATATTTTTCGTATTTCCCGTAGCAGTAAAAATCACCTGCTCGCTGACTATATTATTTACGAAGGCCTCTAAAGGGATGGTTATTGGTTCAAAGTTTTCGACTTTCCCAAAAGTTAGCTTAACATTCTTTTCATGATATAAATGCAAGAGATAAAAAAGTAAACTTGCATTTTAATACTGATGCATATTTCACATTTTTTAATTTATTTAGATGTGATATTTAATTGAATTTATTAAATTGAACAATAAACAACAGCTCCAGGATTATTAACAAATAGCACGAAAGAATATTTTTATAGCATTATTATCCTATTTAAAGACAGATTCTTTTAGAATTTATGTATATTATGCTATTATAATGTAATTTATGCTATTATAATGTAATTGGTTAAAACGATATTCCTTTAACCTTGGATGATATTAAACATATTAATATAGTTTAATAACAAAATATCTATATTTCCTAACTAAGCTGTCAAATTTAAATGAAAATAATGATCTGGAAATGAGTAGCAAACTTTCCTTATTTTCAGCTCATCAATATAAAATACATAATAAATAACATTTACTTTGAAATGAATATTACAACGTACTTTCATTCTATGTTCCTTTTTCGTTATCAGTGACTTTTTAGTTTATGCTTTATGTCAGTACTTTATTACATAACTTTATGCCATACTTTATTATACCAGTGACTTTTTAATGTATACTTTATACTTATCAGTGACTTTATTTGTTATCAGCGACTTTTTATATATAGATTATTCTAGCGCTCTGACGCTCGGTGTCACAGGTTTCAGGTTCGAGTCCAAGCGGAGCCATGGATGTTTGTAGTGGTTCGGAATCAACTTTAAACCATAGGTCCCCGTTTAAGATGACAATAGAAAATTGAGCTTAAGGCTAACAACCTATTTAGAAAAATTAGGTATTATGCTTGTTATTATTTAGGTTAGACAGCTATTTAGAAAATTATACAAGAATTTAGCCATGTTCATTATGTAGACATATAATGGTTATAATTATATAAACTGAAATTAGGTTGCCGTACCACTGATATTATGCACCATCAAAAATAAAATTTGGTGCCTGATGGCCGTGCATCTGCGCTCAGTGACACAGGTTTCGGGTTCAAGTACCGGGTGTGCCATGGATGTTTATAGCTGTTCATAATCCACTTTAAAGAGTAATTTACAGTTTAATATGACTGTAGAGCGTTGGGCTTAGGGCCGACAACCCTACGCCGTAAAAAAACTTTTCTTGAAATCTGCCATAATCAGACGGCCTTGATTCCCCATGGGGCTGTTGCGCGAATGATGATAAAGAATATGACATATATTATTAAACACAGTTCAAATTTTAATCAATTCATTTACTTTGATGATTTCAAATCAGGAATTATAAATTTTAACTAAACGATATTAATTGTTTGAATGGAAAGTTTATGATAAATAAAAAATATACAAATAATATAGGTGGATAACAATTTTGATTCTAAAATTTGGTATTATTGAAACTTAGTAGTTTGTCCATTAACGCAATTTTTACTTTTATTTTCATTTCCATTTAGGAGGTTGGAATAACCTGGTATATAACCAACTAGGCTTCATTTCTTGGGCAACCAAGCTGAAAACCAAACAAGCCTAAAGCTGAACCGATAACTAAATTGTTTATGTAAGTGAGGAGCACGATGAATTTGTACCTTACTGTCTTTCCATTGGGCTTGAGAAAGAGGTAAGAATACCCATAGATGTCTCTCTTTAAACTCTAGCAATAAGAGGGGGTGAATTATAATAGGCCCTCTATGTTTTAACACTGGGTAAAGTTGAAACTACCACATATCGGGGAATTCTAGAGAAAATGAATCTAAGAATAAAATGTACAGTCGAAAACATTTCCGTACAGACTTAAAAAAAGTTTCGTGCTTTAAGGAAAATATTATTGTACTGAAGAAGCAGAAAATTAATCTTCAAGAAATTTTTAATTATTTTTGTAGAATTAAATTTCTTTTAAATTTTTCAAACAATTTCATAAACGACCTTTGAACGCAACAAAAAAATTCCATGGGAAAAATGAACTCAACTGGGAAAGACAGTTCGTAAGGAGTTTGACTTTTCTTTTCGGTACTAAAAGTAATTGACATGAAATTTAATTTCAACGTCTGGAAGTCTAAGGCATTTCAGCAAAATATATTATGTGAATACGTTTGTTTCAGAAAAAAGCACTGACTACTCTTTTTCTATTTTGAAGTTGAAATATTCGCCATAATTTTCCACTTAAATCTACCTCAAATTTCGATCAATTTTTGTGCAATTTTGTAACTCTGCTAATTAAGATTGATATATCATATAGAATTATACTTCGAGTTACATACGAGTACGAGTATAGAGTATGAGTACGAGTATAGAGTATGAGTACGAGTTCTTATACGAATTATACTTATCATATACGAATATTACTTCAGTGAAGACTACCAATCGAGGATGATGTAAAGGCAATGTTTTCTAGGTGGACATTTAGGGACAATTTCCCCTACTTTAAGCCACCATCGGGTCATCGTTGGACACTAACTGCGCATGTCACGCTACAGGGTCAGGTCAGAATGTTTTGCGTTATTTTTCCTTTCTGGCTTTTAATTATACGGGCAACTTTAAGAAATTTTTTAGTTTGTACTTTTTTTAAAAAGATTAAAAATTAATCCCGCAAAGATTACATTAATAATACATTGTAATGAATGAAAACAAAGCATTTAAATATATATTTTTGCCCTATTATAACAAAATAAAATATATTCTTACGGTAGAATAGATAGTAGCTACTGAAAAGCATTAAATTGTATTAAAATTATTTCGTAACATTCAATCGTCTTTCCTTAGTTTTATATTAGAGGGAAAACATAGCAGTTTAACTTAGGCTGAATGCATTTTCCGTGTATATCTATAATTTTGAAATGAAATGTTTGAATATTATTGAATAAAATAATACAAGGTATGCCTCATACTGTATATTTTGCAATAATGTTTAAAAAAAAACCAAAAAAGACTTTTCTTAACATTTTCTATTTCAATTCAATAATAATACATCGAATTGCATTTGATAGAATATTATAGTCTGTAACAAATAATTTCTGGTCATATTCTATTTTTTGGAAATGTTTTCTTTACATCAATATTCAATTTTACTATGGCTTAGTGGTGTTATTATAAATATTATAAGTGTAATACATATGCATATTTTTTTTATAAAATTAGTGATTCACTATACAGATCAATTACATTTTTACTTAATAAAATATGTTGCACATTTTTTTTTTATTTAAAAGTATTTAACAGATTTTTATTTAATAAATATGTATATATAAATAAAAATGTACTTATTAAATAAAAATATGTATAAATACAAATGTATTTATTAATTAAAATATATATATAAATAAAAATTGTAATTTATTAAATAAAATATATATAAATAAAAATGTATTTATTAAATAAAAAAATATATTTTTATTTAACAAAAATCTTGCACATATTTGTTTTTAATAAAAATCTTTCACAGTTTTATTTAATAACACTTTAGCATAAATTTGTATTCAATAAAATATTTTCCACGGATTTTTATTTAAAAAAACATCTTGCACAGATTTTTATTTAATAAAACATGTTCCACATATATTTATTTAATAAAACTTGTTACGCCTATTTTTATTTAATAAAGCCTTTTGCACATATTTTTATTTAATAAAACATCTTTTTACTTCTACTGTATCCTCTGGGACTTATATTCACTGTCAATGCTTTTCTCAGTTTCTTATTTCAGCGGGTATTTTTTTTTATTTAAAGAATACAATTGGTAATTTTTTTATTTACAAAAAATAGTTTTTTAGCTTTTAAAGAATGATTAAAACATAGAATAAAAACCATGTTTAGTTTAATAAAGAAAGTAAACATTTTGTAAAAAGGTTTTGAAAGAAAAAAAAATATTTTGGAAAAGTAAGAAATGAAAGAAAAAATATGAAGAAAAAAAATATTTTTTTCTCCGTTTTAATTTTTTTATTGCAGACTAGAGTATCCAATTCTCTGTCAGTATGCGCTAGTCTGGATATAGGAGCCATATTAAAAACTGCTCTCACCTGCATCGTATTTATACGTAAAAACGTGTTTCATTTTAAAATTGTTCTAAACATTTTGATAAATAATACATCAAATAATCATTGCGCGGTCTGGTTTAGATCAACATCTATTTGCCAACAAACATTTTTCAGCTTCAGTAGAAAAACAACTATAAATAAAATCTAATTGACTAAGAGCTTATCATTTGTTTATTACAGAAATCAAACGCATCACTAAAAAAAATAATTAAATTGATGTAATATAAAGATTAGTATGTAAACCCAACAAAGCCAACATTTATTGATGTTGGCTTTTTTATTATATATAAAGAAATAAAATATATGTATGCCAAAAATTTTGTGAGTTTTTTTTTCATTCTGTGTGTCTAATTTGTAATTCTTCGAAAGTCACTTAAGATATGATATTTATTTTATCCGCCGAGTATATCTATGGATTGTTTTATCACCATTTCTTTCTTCCTCAATTACATAGTTAACTACTGCTGAGGCAGATAAACAAGCGTCATTTATTCTGACACGTATACAAACAACTCGATATTTCCTTATTCAGCATTGACGGCTTACTTTGTAAGGAGGATTCACATTTAGGGGTTGTTTGTCGTCAAGGAACATCCTATTTCGGCATGTTTGCTGAAATTACAAAAGCATTAATAAATAAAAGTATACAGATTTTTATTTATTAAAGCATCCTGCACATATGTCGCCTCTGCTCAATGCTTTTCTCGGACAAATTTCAAGTTGCATTTTTTTACTTAAATAATTTTACTTTTAATAAAATTGATACTTTTTTAATAGTTTTTAACAGGTTAGTTGAAAAATTCGTAGGCTGGCACATAGATGGGCTACTAGTATTAAATCCATGTGATTTTTAGTTAGCCCTAACCCTCAAAAGACACGTGTATAAATTTGATAGCTGTTGCACTATTAGTATGGGAGTTATAGCATTTTTAGTGAAGCAACTTTTGTTAGTTTGAAAAAAAGGATAAAAAGGAATTTTGTGTGTTAATAAAGCATTGCTTTTTGGCTAAAAAAGTACTATTGAAGCCAAGGCTTGGCTTGATAAGCATTATTCGGACATTGCACCAGGAAAATCAACCGTAGAGTAGTGGTTTGCTAAATTTAAACGAGGTGAAATGAGCACCGTGAGTGGCTGTTACCGACGATAACATCAAAAAAGTCCACAAAATAATTTCTGATAACCGTAAAGTGAAGTTGATTGAGATAGCAAAGATATCAAAGGAACGTGTTGGACATATCGTGAATGAATATTTGGATATGCGAAAGCTCTGTTCAAAGTGGGTGTCGCGCGAGCTCACAATCGACCCAAAACAACAACGAATTGATGATTCTAAGCAGTGTTTGGAGCTGTTCAATCGTAATAAACCCGAATTTTTGCGTCGATATGTGACAATGGATGAAACATGGCTCAATCATTTCACATCGGAGTCCAATCGACAGTCAGCCGAGTGGACTGCACGTGATGAACACTAAAAATGCTATAACTTCACTAAAAATGCTATACCTCACATACTAATAGTGCAACAGTTGTCAAATTTATACGCGTGTCTTTTGAAGGTTAGGGCTAACTAAAAACATATGGATTTAATAATAGTAGCACCATCTATGTGTCAGCCTATGGACTTTTCAGCCCACCTGTTAGATGTTGATGAAAGATTAAAACATAGAATAAAATCCATATTTAGTTTCATAAAAAAAGGAAACAGTTTTTAAAAATGTTTTGAAAGAAAAAGAACGTTTCGAAAAATAAAACAAAATAGAAAAAATGAAAGAAAAATAATGTTTCAGTGTTTTCTATTTTATTGAAACCTAGAGTATCCAATTCCCTGTCAGTAATGCGCTTGTCCGTTTATATGATGTACATTAAAAGATTTTCTCATCGGTATCTAATTTATAGGTAAAAAAATTTTTAATTTTAAAACTGTTCTACACATTTTGTAAATGATACATGAAACAATCATTGCGCAATCCTGTTTAGATCAACACATATTTTTGAATAAATAAAATCTATTTGACTAATCGCTTTTGCTTTTGTTAATTACATAAATCAAATTCATTACTAAAATAATTATTCAATTAATGTCGTATAGAGCTTAGTATGTAAACATCTATTTAATGAATGTTTGCTTATTTATTATATATAAAGAAATAAAATCTATGTATGCCAAAAATTTTTAAGACTTTTTTTTTTACTCTGCTTATATAATTTGTAGTTAATCCTTCGCATGTCATGTAAGACATGTTATTTATTTTATCCACTGAGTATTTCTATGGATGTTTTCCCACCGTTTATTTCTGTCTCAATAACATAACTACTGCTGATGCAGATAAACAAGAGTCATTTATTCTGACACCGATACAAACCACTCGATATTTCCTAATTCAGCATAGATGGCTTACTTTGTTAGGAGGATTCACAATTAGGAGTTGCTTGCCTTGAAGGAGCATTACTATTTCTGCTTGTTTGCTGAAATTACAAAAGTATCGTTAGGGATGATACGATTGAGGTATTTTGGAAAGTAGGAATTTAAGTTGGCAAAAGAAAAGAATGAGATTATTGTTGATTTGATTGGAAAGGAAACTTTTGGAAAATAAATTTTAAACAAGGCTTCATTCGAAATTGTAAATTTTTATGGCACACATATGTCGCATACGAACAGTTCGACCATCGATTGGGTGGAAATTGCCAAGCGTCCAGTGCGGTGTAATAGGGGAGAAACATAGTTTGAAGGATGCTACTTTTCATGCAATTTTTGTTGTAGTTGTCCTATCTCCTGAACAGTACAAGAAAATCAAACATTGTAGTGCTCCTGAATAATAGTGGCTATGTTGATTGCCAGCTCTGAGTATAAATCTTCTTTCGAGGGATGGTCCAGACAATGCATAGCGGCTGCAACAGCTGGACTATAAAAGGCATGATGAGGAGTAAGCTAGATATCAGGGCAGTTGCCACATTTTTGGTATTTTTTAACGACATCAGCAGAAATATTCATATTTTTGTGGTGAGCAATGCTTATTCCTTTGGAATAATTGAATTCACATTTTTGCATTCGAATTTCAATTATTTTAATTTTATAATATCCTTCTAGAATTCCAAATAAGTAATAAACTTTTTCTTTCAAAATATCTTACGCTGCGTATATCTGACTAGCATTCCTAACAAGAGATAAATTCGTCCTTTTTCGCCTTTAAAACGGATGTATACCGTTGCACACAAGTGATGGAAGAATTGAAGCATATATTATTACGAACAACCATCCAAATGGATGGTGGTAGGTGACCTCTTAGTACTAATTGCCTCACATATGCGTATCATATATGAGAAAAATGAGACCCACCGACCATAAAATGTTCAACAACAGAAAATACTGTTAATAAAAAAATAACTTTTTTTTTTTTTAAACCACTCTATTTTATTTTAAAATGTAATTCAATTGCTTATATCATTTTTATATTATATATATATAAACATACATTTATACTGATATCCTTTTTATACAGGCTGTAATATTTAGAAACGATGGGGCCTGAATGGCCGAGTGGCTAGCGCTCTGGCGCTCGGTACCACAAGTTTCGGGTTCGAGTCCCGGCGGTGCCATGGATGTGTGTAGTGGTTCGGAATCCACTTTAAACCGTAGGATCGTAGAGCTGGGTCATTGTGGGGGCGTTGTTACTCCGCGTCCGTGGCTTATCTTCAAGTTACACGCGCCTCCTGGGTAATGCAAAATGAGTAACGTCCGTGCAGCGCTTGCCTTAAGGCATCTAAGACGTCCATGTCTGTTTGCCAGCTGCATTAGAGGAAAAAAAATATTTAGAAACGAAGGCAATTTCAGTTGAATTTAAACCTTTTAAATAATTAATTTTTTTATATTGTGACATAGAAACACAACATATATCAAGTAGATTTTATATAAATACAAAGAAAAATGTAATTTCTTAAAAGAGAATATGTTCATGATTAAATTTTAATATATATAAGGGATACAGAAACTGACAAGAAAACACATGCTATTTAAATGCAATACATTTTGCAAACATTTTCAACAAAAAAAGATAAAATTGCAAAATATTTAATATAATATATATTACACCCACACATAAATATATATAGTTATTTTATTTGTTTATTTATGTGCCTGACTCGTGGCTGAGTGGTAACGTGTGCCTCTTTTGTGCATTGGGGCTGAGGTTCAATAAGCTGGCGGCTTTGTTGTAGACTCTGTTTCAAAACATGAAGAAACTCGATGGCATTTGTGATGTTCGACGTCTTGCTTCTTGAGTGGGACTCCTGCTGGAGATTTCCGGAATTTTTCCCATACGACAAGCAAATGCTGAGTAGTTCCCTTAAACGTCCTCCCGGAAGGCACTGCCGTCCTTCTTCAGTGATAAGGTGCCGGGTTAGACTTCTACCTACGGGTGCTCCATCACAACAGAAGCTGCCCCTTTCCCTCCATCCATGAGTAGATTACTCATGCGATGTCCGTCCCGCACTGCAGAACACTGAGGATTAGACACAACAACATATATTCATGTATATGTATACATTTTTTTTTGTTATATTAATTGTATTTGAGTAGTAAATTGAGATGCATGATATTTTATATTAGAGGAAAGCCTCATTTTGTTATGCATTTAAAATTTGGAACTAAATATTATTATAATTTGCAATATGTTTCCAATAAAGATAATGCTAATTAATAATATACAATTATTTAATAATCAATAATTTTTATATAATTCCTAATATAGAAACATAATTAATTATGAGTTATGTGTGCTGGAGTTTATTGTTCTTGAATGTAAATTTAAAAAAATGTATTGTTGCTAACATCAACTTTAGTAACTTTTATTGTGAAACTTTCAAAAATTATTACATATTTATTTACATTAAAAAAAACTCAATTAAAGAAAAAAATGCCTTAAAAATATACGTTTAAGGTCTTGAAATAAATATTTTTTTTTCTATATTAAAAAAGTAATAAGATATTTTGATAAAATATGAAGCGTAATTTTTAAATTTATTTGCCCCTAGAGAGTTTATTTGAAAATGGATCCACTTTCTTCAAAGGTGTTGCAGGATTAAAAGAAAATAACCCCAAAAAGATTTCTAAGAATTATATGTTAACTTTTGATTCTCGAACTTAAAAAATGTCGAGATTTAATATTCTAATAGTAATTTAAATAAAACTGAATTGAATGAAGACTTCATTTAAAATGTTACTTTCTTGCATTTCTTTAAGTGATATTCTTGATTTCTTTCTTATTAAATCGGTCAATATGCCAACTTTTTTTTTTACTGTGGAAACAAAATATTTAATTTTTTATTATTGCAGTTCGAAGTTTTACAGATGGACGTAGCAGATATTAAAAAGGATTTTACAAATGTCACGCAGAATTTATTTTAGTATTAAACAAATAATCCAAAACAAACTGCGTAGAACTGGGTCTTTCTTTTAATAAACTCAGTTATTATTTCTTTTCAGGTATGTAAGAGAAAATGGAAAGGTATTTTTGAAAACAAATGAGATATTTATTGTTTTTATGATTGAGTATTTGAGTTTATATTGTTGCAAAACGAAATAAAGGATATAACAGGAATGCGTGAGTTGCAGCTCCTGGTCACATCCATAACACGTTTTATTAACTTCTATTGAAATATATATTGGAATTAGTAACTGTTAATTTTTTTTTTTATTGTCAGAATATGTAAAGGCAGATATGTTGACCCAAGGATTGTAAATATATAGCTATAACGACAGCCTAATGCAGTCATAATAATTACACATATATAATCCCAACAATAGCAGATATGTAACCACAACAATAGCAGATATACAATTGCGTACATTGTATATTTAAAATAGCGACAATTATGTAGGTATAATAATGGCAGATATTTAGCCATTTATAGACAAATCACAAATATTTATATAAAAATCACAACTATGGGTACCTTAAATTCTTAGTACCTTAGTACCAGTAATAATCTTATATGCAATGTAATGTAATATATGTAATGTCTTTCGTTTGTTCGTTTTATTCTTGTCATACATTATGTAACATGTATATAGCGTATGGATATAGAAAAAAATCTGGTTATACATTACTTTCATAATTTATGTGAGTAAGAATTCACCGTGCATTATCATGAGAACTATATAGCAGATCGCACGTGAGAGAAATATATAAATAAACTGGATTAACTTCGAATTCATACGAAATCTCTATAGTGGACCACGTGTGGAGAAAAAAAGAAAAAAGTTTAAATAAATTGTACTCGAGATGTGTGGCAAACGTAGAGTGTTCTATCATTTTAAAAATTACAAATTGGTTCATTGTAGTTTAGGCTTTGCGTTGTAGTCATTGCTTTGCGTTGTAGAAAATAAATGATATGTTTGTGTCAACATCTCCTCTCAATTCTAACATTTCAATAATACTATTCATCTTATGTTCATCATGTACACAAAATTTATATATCGTCATTACGTCTTCAACGACGAATCCGGCCATAATCTTTACAATATGGGTGACTAAAACAAATTTAATTTACTTCCAAAGTGCTTTAACTGAAGAATAGTCTACATTTAATTTTTTTATTTTATGCTGAATCTCTTAATGCCTGTAAATACATTGAAAATATTAATTTTTTAAAAAAATATTTTAAATCAAAAATTTTATTAACGCACATGAAAATTATATTAAATAATAAATTTATGTCATGTAAAATATTTAATTTAAAAACTGTAGCTTTTATAAACTTAATAAACAGAATTCTGAGTTACTTCTGCAGAACATCATAACATAATATATTCTATGCGTTTTTAATTTACTACACAAATATATTCTAAAACAGTACAGTAACGTGGTATAGGTATGTGGTATATGGCAGTTAGTAAAACTGCTCATCTTTAAATTTTTAACTTTGCAAAATACCCTCTAGAATGCCAGATTCTTCTGGCAATTTGAGTTTTTTTAGTTTTTATTTTCCGCACGAGAAGTTTCACGTAGCTGAGATTTTAATAATACTTTTTTAAAATGTATGAATAAAACTTACTCCAGCAAAAGAGGGGAAAAAATTACGAAATAAAATATCATGAATAGAATGAGAAAACAGGTAACTTAACTTGTTTTGAGATAAAACTATTTTATATGAAATTCCCAGGCCTCTTGTTAAAAATTTATAAGATAAATTTTTATGTGCTTAATAATTAATTTTGTTCGTCTTAAGATTATAAGCTGTTTTTACGTGAATTTTATGAATTGTTCTTCTTTGGAGAATATTTTTTTTTACCCTTTAAATATTTATAAATTGAGCAGGAAAACTGATTTTAGTATTTTAAAATGTCATTTTGAAAATCTACATTATGTACTGCGTAGCATGAGAAATTCACCCAATAAAGAAAGCTGGGTAAGATATAATTAATATCATACGCATTATAGGAGCTTACAAGGCCATCTGTAATATATAGAGAATTATATAAATATGAATATACCGATATAGATATATAAAGTGTTAATATATTTTTTTTCTAATGCAGCTGGCAAACACTTAGACAGTTGTCTTGGTTGCCTTAAGAAAGCTCTGCATCGACGTTATTCATTTAGCACTACCCAGGGGGGTACGTGAAGCTCGGAAGGTAAGCCACGGACGCGGAATAACACTACCCCCGCCACACTCTACGATCCTGTTAGACCGGGGGGCCTACGGCTAAGTGGATTCCGAACCACTACAATCATCCATGACACCGCCGGGACCTCCTAGCCACTCCCCGACGAGTTTGTGTTATATAAAGTGTTAATAAGTCTGCCTTTAAGTATTGAAATTATTTTAATGGGTTTTTTTACGGGGGAAGCTTTAGCATGCTTCCTAGTGAAATACCTGCTTCAATCTTGTACGTTACATTTCTGGGTTTGATAATGGAAAAATTATGGCGTACAGAGATTGCTGATTATACTTCAGAGAAAAAGTGGTGCTCGTGTCAAGCATAACTATTTTTTGTAATTAATGCAAATGCTCTTGCGTAAGAATGTGGGTCAATATCTAAAAAAGCTTTACATATTTTATTACAAATTTCATTGTCATGTTGGATTTTCAATGGATTTTCTGAATTTAATTTATTATCAATGGATTTTCTCCCTCACCACAAATAAGAGAAAATATTCACTATATTGGAGAGAAAATTAGAATTTGCCTTTCATATATATGACCAAACAAACATTTAAGATATGACTATGAAACTTGAGGTTCATGTGACTCTAAAAAAAGAAAAATTATAAATATATAAATAAAATTAAGGTGCGTTTCATTTTTTTCCATCACTTTGTTTTTCTGTAATATTTGTAGATATTATAACATATTTTTGAGAAATATCTTTATAGTACGCCCACTATTATTTGACGGATTTTAAAAGCTCTGGACTTCAAAAAATGTGAAAAAAGATGGCCTAGATAACCTCTGGGACCCCTAGCTGGATCTAGAGTTCTCACAGGGATGTAGGCAATGTGTTTTTTCTCTACCATACTTATTAACAAAAGCGCATAAAATTACTCTAAACAAAATGTTTTTTACTAAATAATACTTTAAAATAGGCAAGTCTATTTATGACAACACGTATTTCTGAATTAACATTTTTAAGCATGAATGTAAAAACGACAGGCAGATTTCGAGATAAGAGATGCCTTCTACGGTTAAGATATCGTTTTCAGCCCTACACCCAACACTCTACAGTTATATTAGACCAGAAGCAACGGTTTAAAGTAGATTCCAAACCACTTCAGACATCCATGGCACCGCCGGGATTCGAGACCTAATCTTGCGACACCGTGCTACAGAGCGGAATATAAAGTCTATGTGACTAAAATTTGAAAATCTATGTGACTAAAATTTAAAAATCAATTTACTTATTATTTTTGCATTTGGATACTGTAAAAGTGGAATCAAGTTATCATTAAATTTATGTAATATCACGGGTCAAATTCTTTATGTACATTTAAATTATTTTTTTATTATATAAAAAAAAAATAAAAAACAGGTAAATTTCAAGTTTTTTTTTGCTTTATTCTGTCCTATGCTAAGTTACATTATACACGTGCGGCAGTGGCCTTTACAAGTTTCTGTATTACCAACATATATTTTCAAGTCTATAAACATTGAGCTTTGTTTCGAAAGTAAAAAGCAATCAACTGTTGTTGACAATATTTTGCATGCAGTCAGGTGTTTATTTCCATAGTGAAAGATTCGGCCCAGTTCTCGAAGGAATATGCCCATCTACTTGGCTATATTGTGGTAGACAAATAACATGCGATTTCTACGAAGTCAATGTTTTAATCCTCTGTGATGTTTGAGGAATTCAGAAAAATGCACGGAAGCAATTTCGCTAGCGAATTTAGAAAATCTAAATACTTAACATTTTATTTTTCTAAGAAAAGAAAATATTTTAAAAAAATAATTTTGTTTTATTATTGAAGATTTTATTCTAGTCCATAAGAGTATGAAGATTTTGAATAATATTGGTGAACAAAATTGGAAAAAAAAATATTACCTTAATTGATCTTATTTCCTGTTGTTCATGTGAATAAATTCAGCAAAAAATTCACGAAAAAAGTTTACTATGTAAGTTAAACGAATAATTTCTACAACATTTCGGGAATCAATGAAATCGTTCTTATAGTAACATATATTTACATGTAACCTCTTTATAGCTTCATATGTCTAATGCATATAGCCTATATCTTCTAATTTATAGCATTAGATGTCGTAAATGTTAATCAAGATATAATGCTAAGCAAGATAAGGCAATAGATGCTAAGCAAGATAATTTATAGCATTAGATGCTATAAATTGTTTTTTCTTAATATCTAACTTTTTTTCCTGTCTAATAAGGTTCTAAAACTGAAGATTCTGTGTAACAGCAGATTATGTGGTGAAGTACGGATAAATAACATAGCATTATGTTTACCTTAAAAATAATAAAAAAATAAGGTTATTTTGATTCAATTTCAAATTTGATTGAGGAAGAATATATGATTCTTTATTTAATATCTAATACAGTAAGATTTGTGAAAATTTTCTTTGTTTGGTGCATTAATAAAGCATTTATTACAAAAGTAGAATTAAGAATCGAAGACATTATGATAAAAATTAGAAAAAAAATATTTTACAATGTATGTTACTGTTAAATATTTAATATACATTCCACTACTTAATTGTTCTACACATAATACATTGCATGGTTTCTATTAATATTTAAATCCTAATTTTGTTTTATGTCCTCGTTCATTGCTCTATATAACTCAAATACGTATAACACAACATGTCATAGTGTCATAAATGAAACAACTAAACACCATACTACAGCAGATTCAGGAATAATAACATATTATGTAAGAATATGGTGAAATATTACATTTTCAAAATAAATTCTAAATAAAAAATGCCTGTGTGAGCAGGAAAATATAAGCTGCCATGCTAGAAGAACAGTAAAATCGAAGCATCTTTATTATCGTAGTATAACGAAGAGTTGATATCAATTTCACAAAACATGTGTTAATGATGCTTTTTTAAAAATTTAAACAATAAATACATAAAAGAACAAAAATATGTTTGCTATGCAACAAACAGTATATACAAACATTCTGGAAGAACAGTTCATTTTGACAAGAAAACTTGCTAAGCTCTCAATCCAATAATCTCTATCATTGTTCTACAATAAACAGCCGATTCCACAAGCATTTGGTAATCATAAATTTATGAAATGTTTAATTAAATAATGAATAACAAAATTAATGAATTATAATGGGCCTTTTATGTTTTAACACTGAATAACTACTGAAACTACTATATATCTGGGATTCTAGGGAAGAAGAGTAAGACTAAAGTGAACAATATTTGAAAACAACATTTCAGTACAGACTTAAAAAAAAGTTTCGTTCCTTAAAGAAAATATTATTATACAGAGGAAGCAGAAGTTTAATCTTCAAGAAATTTGAAATTATTTTTGAAGCATTAAAGTTCTGGTAAATTTTTTAAACAATTTCGTATACAACCTTTACAGGAATTTAAAAAAAATTGGACAGAAAAATTAACTTAACTGGGAAAAACAGTTGGTATAGAATTTGACTTTTCTTTTCGGTACTAAAAGTAATTTACATGAAATTTAATTTCAACGTCTGGAAGTCTAAGACATTTCAGCAAAATATATAACGTGAATATGCTTGTTTTAGAAAAAACACTGTTCTATTCTTTTTCTATTTTGAAGTTGAAGTATTTGCTTGAATTTACTACTTAAATCTGCACTAAATCTTCATTTAAATTTTTATGCATTTTTGCTACTCTTCTAACAAATCTGATTAAGATTGATATGTCGCATATGATTTTTTACATCACTGCATCATGTATCCTATATATGAATTCCCTGTACAACATACTAACCGACAATGATGGGAGGACAATACCTTCTAGGTGAACATTTAGGGATAAATTTCCCGACTTTTAATGACGTATGAGGGAAGACATAGAAAAGCAGTTTGACTATGCAGCCGCTGTCTAAATTACCATCGAATCTCGTTGGAAACTAACTGCGCATATCACGATTTAGGATTGTCAAAACTTTAGAAAGTTTTTAAGTAATTTTTTTTTTATCTTTTAATTATATGGATAACTTTAGGAAAGTTTATATTTTCTACTTTTAAAAAAAAATTAAAAATTAATCCCGCAAAGATCACATTAATAATGCGTTGTAATGAACGAAAAGAATGCATTTAAATATATTTATTACCATATTTTAATAAAAAAAAATATATTCTCACATTAGAATCAATAAGAGCTATTGAACCGTATTAAATTGTATTAAAGCTTTTTATCTTATGTTAAGTTTTTTATTCCATTCGTAGCTTTTTATCATATTTCCCCGGTTTTATATTAAGGGGCAAACATCGTTGTTTAACTTAAGTTGAATGTATTTTTCGTATATATGTGCTATTTTGAAATGAAATGTCTGAGTATTATTGAATAAAATAATACAAAGTATGCTGCACACTATATATTTTTCAATATTGCTTTAAAAAAAAAAAACATAAAGACTTTTTTCTAACATTTTCTATTTCAATTCCAAAATAATACGTCGAAATGCATTTGAAGAAATATTATAGTCTGTAACATATAATTTCAGGTAGTATTCTATTTTTTGGAAATGTTTTCTTACATCAATATTGAATTTTGCTATTCTAAAACAGTGTTATTATAAATATTATAAATGCAATTCATATGTATATTTTTTTATAAAAATAGTCATTCATTAGACAGATCAATAAAAGTTTTACTTAACAAAACATGTTGTACATATTTTTATTTAATAAAATCTGGCAAGATGCTTTGTTTGATAAAAAAAAAACAAATAAGTAAAAATGTATTTATTAACTAAAAAATCTTTTGTATAGATTTTATTTAATAAAACATTTTGCACAGATTTTTATTTAATAAAAATCTTTTGCATAGAGTTTTATTTAATAAATCATCTTGCACATTTTTTTTTAATAAAGCACCTTTTTCTATATCCTCTGTGACTTATATGCACTGCCAATGCTTTTTTCGAGGCATATTTCAACTTATATTTTTTACTTAAAGAATGCAATCGGAAAGTTAAAAAAAAATAGATGTTGATGAAAGATTAAAATATGGAATAAAATCCATATTTAGTTTGATAAAAAAATAAACATTTTGTAAAAATGTTTTGAAACAAAAGAAATATTTTGGAAAAATAAAGAAGCGGAAGAAAAAGAAAAAAAGGGAAAGAAAAAAAAAAAGAAAATGATAGAAAAGAAATATTTTTTCAGTGTTTTTTATTTTATTGCAAACTAGAGCATCCAATACTCTGTCAGTGAGGCGCTAGTCTGGTTATATGATATGAAAAAAAAATCCCTAACTGTATCGCATTTATACGTAAAATCGAGTTTCAGTTTAAAATTGTTCAAAATATTTTGGTAAATAATATATTAGATCGCGCAATTTCGCTTAGAGTAACAAACATTTGTGAACAAATATATTTCGGCTTGAATAGAAAAACAACTATAAATAAATTCCATTTGAAATTAAATTCATTACTAAAACAATTATTCAATTAATGACGTATAGAGATTATTATGTAATCACCTATTGATTTATTTAATGTTTGCGATTTTATTATAGATAAAGAAATAAAATATTTTTATGACAAACATTTTCACTGTTTTTTTTTTTTTTTTTTAACTGTGATTATCTAATTTGTAGATAATTCATAGCAAATTATGGTTTATTTCATCCGCTGAGTATTTCTCTGGATGTTTTGTCGCCATTTCTTTCTCCCTCAATACCATAATACTGCTGAGGCAGATAAACAAGAGTCATTTATTCTGACACCGATACAAACCACTCGATAGTTCCTTGTTCAGCATCGATGGCTTAATTTGTTAGGATGATTCACAATTAGGGGTTGTTTGTCCTGAAGGAACATTCTATTTCCGCATGGTTGCTGAAATTACAAAAGCATCGTTAAGGGTTCGAGACATTTTGGGAAGTAGGAATTTAAGTTGACAAAATAAAAGGGGAGATTATTGTTGATTTGATTGGGAAAGAAACTTTGAGAAAAAACAATTTTGGAAAAACAAATTCTAAACAATGCTTCATTTAAAGTATAAGTGTTTTATGGCTTCATGCGTCACATATAAATAGTTCGATCACTGAATTTAGGTAAATTGGCTAGTGTCCAAGTCGGACGGATTCAAACAGAGCGGTGTAATAGGGGAGAAATGTAATTTATAGGATACTATTTTTCATGAAATTTTTGTTATTATAAATTAATGTATGTTATTATTGTTGTTATAAATCCTCTTTCGAGGGAGGGTCCAAACAGTGCATGGCGGCTGCAACAGCTGGGCAATCTAAGACATGATGAGGAATAAGCTCGATATCAGGGAGTTGCCACATTTTTGGTATGTTTTAACGGCAGCAGAAATTCTCATATTTTTTTGTGTTGAGAAATTTTTATTCCTTGTAATTTACTAAATTCGAATTTTGCACTTGAATTACAATTTTTTTCTTTTAATTTTATGATAGCTTTCTAGAAATTCCAAATAGCTAACAAAATATTTTTTTTTTCTTGAAAATATTTTTGAGTCGCGTATATCTGACTAGCACTTCTAACAAGAGATAGATTCACCCCTTTTCGCTTTTAAAACGGATTTTCACCTGTACATACAAGTGGTGGAAGAATTGAAATCTGTACTACGAACAGCCCCCCTAATAGATGATGGTTGGTGATCACTTAGGTGCAACTACCCTACATTTAATTGTCGTATGTGAAAAAAGTGAGGCCCACTGACATTAAAATGTTCAACAACAAAAAACACTGTTAATAAAACAATAAACTTTCTATAAAAATTTATATTATAAAAAATGCTTATGCCACACTTTTTTATTCTAACATTTAAATCAATGCCTTATATCATTTTTATGTTATAGGTATCGCTACTAATAAATTTTTATGCAGGTACTGATAATTAGAAACGAAGGCGATGTGAGTTGAATTTAAATCTTTTAATAAATTAATTTTTAATATTGTGACATATAAACACAACATATAATCATGCAGATTTTATATATTCCTTTAAAAGGAAATATTTTTTTTATCAAATTTAAAAATATATATATAAGGAATAAAGAAACTGGCTTGAAGGTTTTTTAATATCTTTTGCAAACATTTTCAAAAAACAACGTTGAATTTTCAAAATATTTAATTTAAAATATACATAATTATTTTAATTTTAATTAAATTATTTTATTTATATGTATAAATTTTTTATGTTATGTTATTTATATGTACTATTTTAATTATATGTTATATTAATTAAATTATTTTATTTATACGTATAATTTTAATTATATGTTATTTTAATTAAATTATTTTATTTATATGTATAATTTTAATTATATGTTATTTTAATTAAATTATTTTATTTATACGTATAATTTTAATTATATGTTATTTTAATTAAATTTTTTTATTTATATGTATAATTTTAATTATATGTTATTTTAATTAAATTATTTTATTTATATGTATTTTAATTATATGTTATATTAATTAAATTATTTTATTTATACGTATATTTTAATTATATGTTATTTTAATTAAATTATTTTATTTATATGTATCATTTTAATTAAATTATTTTATTTATATGTATAATTTTAATTAAATTATTTTATTTATATGTATAATTTAAATTATATGTTATTTTGATTAAATTATTTTATTTATATGTATAATTTTAGTTATATGTTATTTTAATTAAATTATTTTATTTATATGTATAATTTTAATTATATGTTATTTTAATTAAATTATTTTATTTATACGTATAATTTTAATTATATGTTATTTTAATTAAATTATTTTATATGTATAATTTTAATTATATGTTATTTTAATTAAATTATTTTATTTATATGTATAATCTTTTTTGTCATAATGATTGTATTTGAGTATTAAGTTGAGATGCTTTATATTTTACGTTAGAGAAAAGCCTTATTTTATTATGCGTTTAAAATTTTAAAGTAAACGCTATTATTAGTTGCAATATATTTCTCAGTAAAATAATATTAATTAATAATAATGATTTAATAATCTATAAAAAATCATTTTTTAATTCCTAATAAAGAAAATACATTGGTCATATCGCAAAACAGGGGTCGTTGGGTTTTGGAACTTTTTTGTGGCGGCAAAGGAGAGATAAAATGCCAAATGGGGTAACCCGTATTTCGTGTGCTGTTTACAATTACATTCATTTACAATCGCAACTTGTTACTTGGCGCACTTCGGCGAAAAGAATTTTTGATGCCAATTCTCAACGGCCCTTATTCTGCGATTTTGCCTATCGTATATTATGAATTATGAGTGCTGGAGTTTATCGTTATTGAATGTAATGTTAAAAAAATGCATGGTTGCAAACATCCACAATGTTTAAAAAAAAAAAAAAAACTTAATTAAACATGAAACATGTCTTAACAATATATGCTTAAGATATTGAAAAAAAATATATTTTTAATTTCTAGTGAAAAAGAAATAGAAATGTTTGAAAAATGTGAAAAGTAATTTTTATACTTATTTGTCTCTAGAGAGTTTATTTGAAAAATGGATCCAATTTCTTCAAACTTTTTCAGGATTGAAAATAATCCTTCAAAAATGTTACTAAGGATTAAATGTTAACTTTTGATTCCAGAACTTAAAAAATGTTGGGATTTAATATTATGTTAGTAATTTAAACCAAACTGAATTGAATGAAGACTCCATTTAAAATGTTTCTTTCTTGCATTTCTTTAAGTGATATTCCTGATCTCTCCGTTATTATTTCGTCAATATGTCAATCTTTTTTTTACTGTGGAAACAAAGTATTTAATTTTTCATTATTACAATTAGAAGTTTTACGGATGGACATAGCAGATATTAAAAAAGGATTTTACAAATGTCAAGCCGAATTTATTTTATTATTAAAAAAATAATCTAAAACAAAATACGTAGAACTGCGTTTTTCTTCTGATAAAGTCAGTTAGTGATTCTCTTCGAAAAGGTATTTTTAGAAACAAATGAGATATAAATTGCTTTTATGATTAAATGTTTGAGTTTATACTGTTGCAAAACAAAATAAAGGATATAACAGGAATGAATGAACTGCAGGTCCTGGTCATATACGTCGTACACTTGATATGCTACAGGCGCGAATTAATTAACTTATATTATAACATATGCTGGAAATAATAATAATAATTGTTTCTTTTTTTAATGCCTAAAATTATGAAGGTAGTTTATTGATGCAAGAATAGAAAATATGTAGCTACAACAATAGGCGAATGCAATTACAATAATTACACATATGTAATCACAACACTGACAAACATGTAATCACAACAATAGCAGATATATATTTATATGCAATGAATATTTAAAATAGCGAACTCATTTATTTATAACAATGTCAGACATTTAGCGACAATAAAGGCAATATGTAATCTTAACAACGGCAATATTTAACATAACAACCAAAAAACAGTAGATATTTAGTTACTATCAAAATCATAACAGACGCGCTACAATAGTATATATATATATACATATATATATATATATATATATATATATATACACACTGAAGTGACAAAAGTCATGGGATACCTCTTAATATCGTGTCGGCCTTCCTTTCGCCCGTCCAAGTGCAGCAACTCGACGTGGCATGGACTCAACAAGTCGTTGGAAGTCTTCTGCAGGAATATTGAGCCATGCTGTCTCGATAGACGTCCATAATTGTGAAAGCGTTGATGGTGCAGGATTTTGGGCACGAACAGACCTCTCGATGATGTCCCATAAATGCTCGATGGGATTCATATCGGGCGATCTAGGTGGCCAGATCATTCGTTGGAATTGTCCAGAAAGTTCTTCAAACCAATCGCGAACAGTTGTGGCCCGGTGACATGGCGCATTGTCATCCATAAAAATCTCATCGTTGTTTGGGTACATGAAGTTCATGAATGGCTGCAAGTAATCTCCAAGTAGCTGAACATAAGCATTTCCAGTCAATGTTCGGTCCAGTCGCACCAGAGGACCAAGTCCATGCCATGAAAAAACAGCCCACACCATTACGGAGTCACCACCAGCTTGAACAGTGCCTTGCTGACAGTTTGGGTGCATGGCTTCGTTTGGTCTGCGCCACACTCGAACCCTACCATCAGCTCTTACCAACTGAAATCGTGACTCATCGGACCAGGCCACGGTTTTCCATTCATCTAGGGACCAACCGATATGCTCACGTGCCCACGAGAGTCGCTGCAAGCGATGTCGTTCTGTCAGTAAAGGCACTCGAGTCGGTCTTCTGCTGGAATAGCCCAAGAAAGCCAAACAAGTTCTAACAGACAAGTCCCTTTGATTTCTGCTGTTATTTGACGCAGTGTTGCTTGTCTGTTAGAATTTACGACTCTTTGCTGACGTCGCCGGTCTCGGTCGTTAAGTGCAGGCGGTCGACCACTGCGCTGTCCATGGTGGGATATTATGCCTGAAATTTCATACTCTCGGCACACTCTTGACCCAGTGGATCTGGGAATGTTGAATTCCCTAACGATTTCCGAAATGGCATAACCCATGCGTCTAGCTCCAACTAACATTCCGCGTTCAAAGTCTGTTAATTCCCGTCGTGCGGTCATCATCACGTCAAAACCTCTTCACATGAATAACTTGAACAGAAATGAAAGCTCTGCGAAATCACTGCGCATTTATACCTGTTCTACGCGATGCTACTGCCATCTGAAAATTTGCATATTGCTATCCCATGACTTTTGTGACTTCAGTGTATATTGTTCTACTATGTTTATATATATATATATATATCACAGAATCACACAGAAATTGAACTCTAAAATAAAAATTTCACCTGTAGAATTATCACACACGTCTTGAAGAAGAATATGCAAATTACAGGAAACCACCAGATGGCGCGGATAGTACGTCACAATGACGAGAGTGTAAGAGAGGGGTATATAAGGAATGGTGGCAAAGAAGTAAAATTGTTCACAAGCGCTTTAAAAGCCTTTCAGTGCAATAACCGCATAGTTATGGCACAAATGAAGCATTTGAATGATTTTTTACGTGGTAGAATTATTGGACGACTGGAATGTGGACGTACCCAGCTGGAAGTATCCGAGGAACTTGGAATCGCCTAGAGTGTCATCTCCAGGCTTTGGTAACGATTCCAAGATGATGGCATTGTGAGTAGATGTTACAGCACAAGTCGCCTCCGAGTTACAACGCCGAATGAGGACCGGTATTTAGCAGTTACTGCCAAAAGAAACAGACGGAGCACAGCATCAGACCTGTCTCGTCAGCTCTCTTCAGCTACCGGTACGACAGTTTCAAGGCAGACCGTGTACAGACGCTTAGGGCACATTGGTCTATATGCTCGTAGGCCTGTCAGATGTGTTCCACTTACCGCAACTCACTGTCGCCTGCGATTAACCTGGAGTAGAGAGCATGCATTGTGGACACCGCAATAGTGATCTGGTGTGATGTTTTCCGACGAGTCCAGGTTTAGTTTGCAGTCTGATTCTCGCCGGATTTTCATATGGAGAGCGCCAGGTACCCGTTACCACCAAGAGAACAACATTGAACGACACCGTTACGGTGGTGCAGGATGGCTCGTTTGGGGAGGAATTATTCTTGGTTCCTGAACTGACCTGCATGTTCAGAGTGTAACGATGACAGGCCACATCTATCGGGATGTCGTTCTGGAACAACATGTACGTTTGTTTCTTTTTTTGAAATTTACTCCAGGGGGGGTAAAAATCGCAATTTTTATTAATTATTTCAAACATATAACATCTTTTTTTGCTCTTTACCTTTTGTTTAATAAATAGACTTTACAAATAAGTCAAATTTGTTTTGCTTCTGTCTCTTTCTTTACCTGAACTTCAGCCATGGGTGCTGAATTTCTGTTTATGGATGACAACGCCCATCCTCACCGTGCAAACATTGTAGACGAATGCCTTCAATTGGAGGATATCACCCGTATGGATTGGCCAGCATACTCACCGGACTTGAATCTAATAGTGCATGTGTGGGATATGCTTGGCCGACGAATTGCAGCCCGTCAACCCCTCTCCCAACTGTCAACCGGAACTTCGGAGGGCATTGCTTGATGAGTGGTGTAATATTCCCCAAGATCAGATTGATAATTTGATACTCAGCATGCCTAGGCGTTGCAAGGCCTGTATTGCATCGTCTGGGAGACATACTCCATATTAACCATCATACTAACCAAGTTATACTGTTTTTTGTAAATATGTTCTTTTTTGAAATTTACTTCAGGGAGTAAAAATCGCAATTTTTATTAATTATGTCAAACATATAGCATCTTTTTTGCTCTTTACCTTTTGTTTAATAAATAGACTTTACAAATAAGTCAAATTTGTTTTGCTTCTGTTTCTTTCTTTTCCTGAACCTCATTATCCTTAATTTATGGACATGAGTGTAGTATGTAATCCTTGTCAAAATAGGTGCAGATACGCCGCAACAAAAGAGTCAATGAAATGCAGATGTGTAATCACAACAATGTAAGATATATAGCCGCAACAATGCCAATGTGTTGCAACAGTTGCAGACATGTAAACACTGTAATAGCAATATGTTTTACAATAACTTCAGTCGTGTAACTATAATAAAAATAGATATATGTGTGGCAATTTCTTCTATGGTTTAAAAAATGTCAAGTCGGTTAGTTGTAGTTTATGCTTTGCGTTATAGAAAATAAATGATATATTTGTGCCAAAATCATATCTCAATCTTAACATTTCAACAATCGTGTTCACCTAATGCTCCTCATTAAACATTCACGTGAAAGTTTCGAAGTTGCAGATTACGCAGAATTTAGCCAATGTTATTACGCCTTAACGGCCAATATACTCACCTCTGATCATAATTTGTACTGTAAGGGTGATTAAAATTGATATGATTTACTTTCGAATGGCTTTAACTAATGAATTAACTCTATTTAATTTGTTTATTTTATGCTGTATCTTTTAATGTATGTAAAAACATTGATTGGGTTGAAAAAATTATATTAATGCAAATTCAAATGAAAATTATATTAAATAGTAAATTTATGTCATGCAATATATATTTAATTTTAAAATTGTAGCTTTTAACTTTTCAGTAAACAAAATTCTGAGTTACTTCTGCAGCACATCTAATATAATCTATTCTATATGTTTTTAATTTACTACACACATTCTATGTGTTTTTAATTTACACATATATTCTAAAACAGTACAGTAACGTAATTTGTGGCAGTTAGTAAAACTGCTCATTTTAAAAATTTTAACTTTGCAAAATACTTCTCAGGATGCCAGGTTCTTCTGGTAATTTGAGTGTTTCATTTTTAAAATGCAAATTCACATGAAATTTAAATTAAATAATAAATTTATGCCATCTAATATATTCAATATAATTCTGTAGCTTTTATAATCTTAGTCAACCAAATTCAGAGTTACTTCTGAAGTACATCATAATATAATATATTCTATGTTGTTTTTAATTTACAACACAAATATATTCTAACTCAGTATGGCAACAAAATGTGTGGCAGGTAGTAAAACTGCTCATTTTTAAATTTTTACTTCGCCAAATACTTCTCAGGATGCTAGATTCTTTTGGCAATTTGAGTGTTTTTAGTTTATATTTCCACACGAGAAGTTTCACACAGCTTCTGAGATTTTAATATTATTTTTTTAAAATTGATGAATAAAACTTACTCCAGCAAAAGAGGGGAAAAAATTACGAAATAAATTATCATGAGTAGAAAGGAAACAGGTAACTTAACTTGTTTTGAGATAAAACTATTTTATACGAAATTCCTAGGCCTCTTGTTAAAAATTTATAAACCAAATTTTTATGCACTTAATAATTAATTTTGTTCCTCGTAAGATTATAAACTGTCTCTACTTGAATTTTATGAATTGCTCTTTCTTGGAAAAGCTTTTTTTTTTCTTTACATATTTATAAACTGAGCAGGTAAAACTGATTTTAGTACTTCAAAATGGCATTTTGAAAATCTGCTTTATATACTACATGGAAAATATACCCATGAATTAATCTGGGAAAGACGTGAAATTTGTATTATAAGCATTATAGGGGCGTATAAGGTCTTAAAGTATATATATAGAATGGGAGTTATATAAAGTGTTAAATAAAGAGGGAAGTCTGTTTTAAGTATTAAAATTATTTTAATGAGTTTTTTTCACTTGGGAAGATTTAGTATACCTTCTAGAGAAAACAAAGGCCATCGATCGAACACATTTCTGAGTTAGACAATGAACAAATTGTGACTTCTAGAGACTGTGAATTATACTTCAGAGAAAATTAGTGCTCATGCCACACTTAATCAAGCTACAGTGATATGAATCTGCCATCAAGTAAAGCTTGAGGAATGAACCTACCGATGAGAATTATTGCAGATTAGATGTTAGATTTTCTGCAGGGTGCATGGGGCATTGGAATACAAAATTATAGTTTGAAGAAAACAAATATTTTTACTAGACAAAGAAATTTTATTGCCACATAATTTGACATATTTGTTTTTACATTTGTATGGTAAAATCTTATTCAATAAATTCAATTCAATTATTCTTATTCAATGAATTCAATTTTTTAACGTTTATTTTATATTCAAACATAAAATCTTTTGTTAAAAATATGAGCTAATTTAAATAGGTTTGCGTATTTTTACGTATTATATAGCAATAAGCCATCTACTTTGTTTGGCTAGATTTTAAAACTGCACCTGTTTCAGACAGCAATAAAAAATAATAAAAAGATTAAAAAAAAAACACGTACTCAGTGGTTTGACATCCAAGATAACAAGTTACTGATAAAAATTTTCATTTTCTAGCTTGCAAGAAAATAAGATAATTATCTAATAATTAAATATTTACTTTTAGATTAAACTAGATTTGGATCTTGTTTCCTGCCTTTATCTTTTATCAAAATCTGAAAATATTTCCTAAAAATTATCTATAATACTTTTTAAGCAAAATAGATATTTGATAAAGCCATGCCTGTTTTACAGAAATATATAATGTAAGCAAATCAATATTTTGTTTATAAACTTTTTTCAATGATAAAGTTTTGCTTTCTCAGAAACTATCCTTACCTTGGAAACATAAGCCACAATCAATATTATAACTTATCTTTTTAAGTACATTAGGACCTGTGTAAGTCGAACTTCAAGGGAGACGCCAAATAATTCGACTTGTGGAGGATTTCGACTTACTCGGATTTTGTAAGGAAATATTCGACTTGTAGAGGTCTAGATTTTGAGTTAGAGAGGTAAAACAAATAAAAATTCAAGTTACAGAGGTAATAAAAATGTTTATTTGATACTTAAAAATGATATCATGTACTACAATAAAAAAATCAAATAATTCCGAAACAAACGTAAAATTAAAAATATTATGTATTATAAAAATGAGGTATTATTATTTATTTAATTATTTTTTTTTCTTTAGACAATTCGATCGTTCTCTATCTATAGAATTATCTAAGCTATAAAGAGCAGAAAATTCTTTTTCTTCCGAGTTGCTATTTCATAGAATTGGTTATTCTATTTACTATATACTCATACATTGTTTTCTAAGAAACAGTGACGTGCATTGTCGGCAAATCCTTAAAGTCGGTAGCTTATTTTTCTTCGAGCTATAGAAGTAATAGTTTCAAATGATCAAGTTGTAAAGGTTGTAAAAAAGATTGCAAAATCAAACATTGCTAATGTTCGACATACAGAGGTCCACTTTTTTTTTCGAGTTACGGAGGCAAAATATATACCAAAAGGGCTTGCGGGGATTGACTCATTATTTCGACTTATAGAGGGTTGAAATTTCGAGTCATGGAGGTTTCGGGGCTTGAAGGGAAGGGAACAAATAATTTTTTCGAGTTGGAGGTTTTCGACTTATCGTGGTACTGTAATTACAATAAAAATAATGAAGTTAAACTAAGCAGATAAATTTGAAAAATTATTTTATCAATGTAAATAATGGGCATTTCCAGTATATTTTTCAAACACAATTGGATTACCTGTATCATATTCTGTTGGGTTTCCCATTCAATATATTTAATTTCCAATTTAACAACGTCATATTTATTCATGATTATTTTGTGCCGTTCGTTGATTGTTACAAAATGTTTTTTTCTAAACTCCTTTCTTTTAAAAATATTCCATAAGAGAAAATTTTTTTTAAATGATCATTGGTGGCTCCTGTATCCCACTTATGAATATCACCAACAGCCCACTGACGCGTGATGATAGAAGAACATTGCCTTCCTTGGGGGAACTGCTGAACATTTTCGTATATTTTCAGAGAAAACCCGGAAACCCCTTATCAGACAGTCTAACTATAGATGCGAGATGATAATTGCTTACTACGGTGGCTTTCCAAGGGTGAGCACTAGAAAATTTCCAGGTGCGTTCTGTGCCATTCAAGGGAAATATATGTCCATAGATAAAAATAAATACAGTTACTCGTTTTCTTGTAAATTTACCCATCCAAAGTCGGATTTCATTATAAACAACTAACCTTTTAGATTGCTTTTTTCTTCTTCGTTGGCAATAAGCACATACGACAGTAGCCTTTACCAGTTTCTGCATTCGTATGTTTTCAAGTATATAAACATTGAGTTTTGATTGGAAAGTAAAAAGTAATCAACTGCTGTTGACATACATATTTTGTATACAGTCAGCGTTTTGTTTCCATAGTGAAAAATTCGGCCCAATTCTCGAAGGAATATGCCTATCTACTGGGTCATATTGCGGTAGACAAATAACATGCGATTTCTACGAAATCAATATTATAATCCTCTCTGATGTTTGTGGAATTCAGAAAGAAGAAATCACAATATAATTTTTTTGTTTTATTATTGAACGTTTTGTTCTAGTTCCAAAGAGTATAAAGAGTTAGACTAATATAAGTGAACGAAGTCGTAAAAAAAATTGTTACTTTAATTTAACCTGTTGTTCGTGGTATTGAATTCCGAAAAAAATTCATAGAAAATCTTACTATATAAAGTTAAATAAATAATTTCTACAACACATCGGAAATCTTTGTAATCTTTCTTATACTAACATATCTGTACAGCATTATATGTCTAAATCATATAGTCTAATGCAGGGGTCTCCAAACTACGGCCCGCCAGTGTCATCCATCCGGTCCGCGGCAGCGAATAGATTACTGCTTTATAATAAGTTAGATAAAAGAAATGATAATCACTCGATTTTTATTTACTTGCTAGGTAAAGCTTAATGACAAGCATAATACACAGAAAATTTAACTTAAGCATAACAACTAACAAATAATTGAAATGAATCCCGTCTAGAAATTATAGATAATAGCAGAAAAATTAAAACGGTTTTGGCCCTTTGCATTTACTGGAGTAAACAGTATAGCTCGAAGGCTGGAAACGTTTGGAGAACCCTGGTCTAATGTAATATCTTTATAGCATTATATGTCTAATGCATATAGCATCTAATGCACATAGCATCTAATGCACATAGCATCTAATGCACATAGCATATGCATAACAATAAATGAATTTATTATCACATATAAATTGCCTTTTATTGGACATCGAACTTTTTTTCTTTTTAATACGGTTCAAATATTGACGAAATTCTTATTTAACAACAGATTATGGGGTGTGAGGTAAGGATAAATACTATAGCATTAAATAGTTTATCTTATAAACAAAAAAAGTAGAACGATATTTTGATTTGTATCTTCCTATTTTAAATAACTCAATTTCAAATTTGATTTTAGAGGAATAGAGGATTCCTTATCTATAACCTAATAATTGATTTAGACTTATTACTTGATTAGTATCTAATACTAGAGTTTATTATCTAATATATAAATTTGTTTCTTCTTGTTAAAATAATTCAATTTCAAATTTGTTTAAAAAGGATTATAGGATTCTTTATTTAATATCCAATACAGTAAGATTTATAAAAATCTTTCTGTTTGGTACATTAATAAAACATTTTTTACAAAAATAGAATTAAGAATCTAAGACGTTATGATAAAAACTAGGGAAAAAGATATTTTACGATGCATTTTATTGCTATTAAAACTATAAAATGTATGTTTGTATATTATATGTTATGTATATTAAAATACACTGCTTAATTCCCCCCCCGACCAAAAAAAAGCATGACCTTTATTAATCATTAAATCCTCGTTGTATTTTATCTGCATTACATTATATAAATGAAATATGTATAGTACACAATGCCATTGTGTCATAAAGGAAAGAAAACAACGTACCATAGCAACCTCAGGAATAATAATGTATTATATAGCAATACAGTAAAGACAAATGCTACATTTTCAACATTAAATTCTAAAAAAAATATCAGTTTGCGCAGGAAAATTTAGCTATTATCTTAGAAGAACAATATTAGTAAGAGCCGATATAGGTTTCACAAAGAACAAGTTATTCATGGGTTTTTTTAAAATTTAAACAGTAAGCACATAAAAAACGAAAATCTGTATACAACAAACAGTCTGGAAAAACACAATCTTGTGGAACATAGACAACAATTGGATGCACATAACAAAAGGAATTTCACAAACTTGCTAAGATCTCAATCCAATGATATCACTGTTCTATAATGAACAGCCGATTCTACAAGCATTTGGTAATCATAATTGCATGAAATGTTTAGAATGTAATACGATCTATTAGAAAAAATACTACACAATTATAAAGAAAAAATTTCATCTGATACACAACAAACAGCTTGGAATTAAATTGTTGAAAAACAGACCATTTTAACAAGAAAAGTTCTCAATCCAATAATACCTATCATTGTTCAGCAATGAACAGCCGATTCCACAAGCATTTGTTAATCATAGTTACTTCCTATTCGAAACCTGTGACACCGGGCTCCAGAAGGCTAGACACTCAGCCTTTCAGGCCGCCATTCTGGAATAAGGACATTATCGTTTTCATATGAAGTCCTTGCATTGTCAGAGACAAATCAATATTTATTTTTATTAGTACGTAATACGTAATGCAAACAATTTATTCCATTATATTACGACATCCCAAATTGTAACGTTCAACATCGACAATAAGAGTCTAACAATAACAAAAAATAACAATTGTTTTGATTCCATGAATCTTTTTAACATTCCCAAGCAACTAGCGACCTGTGTCATTGTTTCCACAATGGAGAGCCAGTCCCCGAAGCGTCCGCAAGCACATGTTGATCTGTCCCCACGTTATCTCTGCAGCTTCTACCAGAGTGAACAATAAATATCGATACACGAGTTCATACAAGTCGATATTTTGATCCACCGCCGCCCGACCTGCGAAATATTCCGTCCACGCAGAGCAACAGTTCATTTCTAAAGCAGGGTGTCGCGAACTTTACCATTCCTTCCTTCCTTTACCATTTTTTTTTCACTCCCTTTCCTTCTTTTTTTCTTCCTCAGGTATTGTGTGAAAGAAGGCGCTTCCAGAAAAGTCGATTGGTACATAGATCCGCTTTCTTACTCTTTTTCCCTCCTTTCTTTTCTTTCTTTCTTTTTGTCGTTTCTTTTCTGTTCCTTTTTTTTTCTTTTCATAAAATTTATTTTTTTTCATTTAGTCGAAGGACGGTGTGCTATGCGACAGAGTTGAGAATCCAATTCGAGTTAAAGGTAAAGCTATTTATTTTAAATCGATCTTCTTTTTCTGATTTTGTGCTGTAGGAAGATGCGAGCTTGTACTCGTAGTGTGCACCGATATTCGTGCTCGCGTTTGAATTGTTGTTGGGTTTGAGCACGGTTTGTAGGAGAAAGAGAAAAAATAAGATAAATGGATTTTATGTAATAATATATATTTAGTGATAGGGATCGTTTTGAATTCTACTTTGTCGATAACGTAATAAAAGCTCCAACAGTGGTACTGTTGGCTGGCTACTGTGCAAGAACAAATGGTTTTGATTCTGCAAGTAGTGTTTGCTAAAGTTAAAGTCGGAAAAATTAAAGTAACAATTATAAAATTGGTCTTCGATTAGATATTTGAGATAATTGCTTTGGTTTTTACAAATATGGCAGAAATGGAAAGCCATAACACTTGAATATTCTCTTAGCATCTTTCGTATGGTAGCATAATCATCTAGAATCTATTATTTACCTCTATCTATGGAATCTATTATTTATCTCTATAGATTTTATTATTTACCTCTATAGAATTTATTATTTACCTCTATAGAATCTATTATTTCCCTCTATAAAATATATTATTTACCTCAATAAAATCTATTACTCACCATAATCATCTAGAATCTATTATTTACCATAATCGTCTAGACTATTATTTAGCGTAATCATCTAGAATCTATTATTGACCTCTATCTATAGAATCTATTATTGACCTCTATCTATAGAATCTATTATTGACCTCTATCTATAGAATCTATTATTTACCTCCTGAATGGTAGCATAATAAGCTCACCATGGTGAATGAGTCTTACCTTAAATCATTCACAGTTTTTCTGTTTCAAATTACAAATAGACAATGCTTGCAATCTATTACAATATTAACGTGCAATGTAAGTTTTGAAACCTGCCCCATTTTTGCACAATGCTAATGTGCAATAGTGCAGTATTAGCAATGTGCCACAATTTTTTAAGGTCCATGCGTAATTGTGGAGGAATTGTAATCTATTACGGTTTTGCATTGTCAGTATACAATTATGCAGTCCTTGCAATACATCAAATTTATGCAACTTCAATTTGCGGTTGTACACAATTTTTAAATTATATAAATTTGGCAATTTTGCACAATTTTACAGTACATATTTGCTGATAATGGTTGCTGTGTCCAATGAAAGACACAAGAAAAAAGTGCCACAATTTTACTATGCCAATTTACAATAGTGGCACCAAGCGCCAGAGCGCTAGCCACTCGTCCATCAGTCCCCGAGGTCTATACAACCTCAGTAATATATTCTAATATATATTTCTATGTATGTTTATTCTAATTAACTGCCTGGCACCACAGTCCATGGTCATATGCCAGATTCTGAAAGAGAAGATGTTTTCTTTTTAAGGGGTAGGTTTGTCATCCCTACGCCTATCAGTCATATAAGACCAGGGCCTAAAGTGGATTCCGAACCAATAGAAGCGTTCATGGCATCCTGGACACGAACATGAATCCTGTGATACCGAACGCCAGAACGCTAGCAAATCGACCATCAGGACCCTGTTTCAGAACCACTCACAAACATCTACGCCGTTGTGAGGATTCGATCCTTAAACCAGTGGTACCCAAGGCCAGAGCACTATCCAATTGACCATTTTGTCGCCATTCTTTAATGAGGACATAATCGTTTTTGATATGAAATTTTTCCATTGACCGGCACAACTTAACATTTTATTTTTATTTCTACATACTTAATTAATTCGTAAAATGCAACAAACTGACTCCGTTAAATTTCAACATTACAATAGCAATTCTTACATTGTCATTACCACTATAACGATAACAAAAAATAACAACTGCTTCATTCTTCGAGTTTTTTTAATGTTCCCGATCTACCAGCGACCTCTGTCTTTGTTTCCACAATGAAGAGCCAGTCCCCGAAGCGTCCGCAAGCACATGCTGATCTGTCCCCACGTTATCTCTGCAGTTTCTACCAGAGTGAACAAGAAATATCGATACACGAGTTCAAACAAGTCGATATTTTGATCCACCGCCGCCCAACCTGCGAAATATTCCGTCCACGCAGAGCAACAGTCTATTTCTAAAGCAGGGTGTCGCGAGCTTTATCATTCCTTCCTTACTTCCTTTACCATTTTTTTCACTTCCTTTCCTTCTTTTTTTCTTCCTCTCTTTACTTCCACAGGTATTGTGTCAAAGAAAGCGCTTCCACAAAATTCGATTGATACATACTTCCGCTTTCTAACTCTTCCCCCCTCCTTTCTTTTCTTTCTTTCTTTTTGTCGTTTCTTTTCTGTTCTTTTCTGTTCCTTTTTTTTTTTCTTTTCATAAAATTTATTTTTTTCATTCAGTCGATGGACGGTGTGCGACGCGATAGAGTTGAGAATCCAATTCGAGTTAAGGGTAAAGCTATTTATTTTAAATCGATCTTCTTTTTCTGAGTTTGTGCTGTAGGAAGATGCGAGCTTATACTCGTAGTGTGCACCGATACTCGTGCTCGCGTTTGAATTGTTGTTGGGTTTGAGCACGGTTTGTAGGAGAGAGAGAAAAAATAAGATAAATGGATTTTATGTAATAATATATATTTAGGACTAGGGATCGTTTTGAATTCTACTTTGTTGGTGAGGTAATAAATCCTATCACATCCATCCGGGGCAACAGTCGTACGTCTGGTTAGCTACTGTGCAAGAAAAAGGGATTTTGATTCTGCGAGTAATGTTTTCTAAAGTTAAACGAAGAAATAAGTGAGTAGGTTTAGTAATAATTATAAAATAAGCCTTGGAATAGATGCTTGAGATAATTGTTTTGGGCTTTCCAAATATGGTAAAAATTGGAAACTATAACCATTGAACAATCTCTTAGAAAGCATTATTTACATTTTCTGGTATGTTAGCAAAATTGATTGTTCATGGTGAATGTGTCTAACCGTAAATCAGTCACAATTTTGCGGATTCAAATTACAAATATACGATATTTGAAATATACTATAATTCTGTGCGGTTTAAGTTTTGAAATCTACCACAGTTTTGCACAATATTGTTGGGTTTTCTAATTTGAGCTTGTAGTGCACTGATGTTCGTGCTCGCGTCGAACTGTTTGGTTTGTCGGAGAGAAAAATAGATAAATGTATTTTTATGTAATAATATATATTTAGTAATTGGGATTTTTTTAAATTCTACTTTGTGGATAACGTAATAAAAGCTCTAACAGCAATCCGTGGCAACAGTGGTAGTGCTGGTTAGCTACTACGCACGAAACAAGTGAGTTTAATTTTGTTAGCAGTGTTTGCTACAGTTAAATGTATGAAAAATGAGTAGGTTCTGTAACAATTATAAATTATTCATTCAAATAGATTTTTGAGATAATCGTTTTCGAATTTTCAAATATTGTAGAAATTTAAACCAATAACCATTTAACAATGTCTAAAAAGGCATTATTTACCTCTTTTTTTGTATGGTAGCATAACAATCTCTTCCTTGGTGTATATATTCACCTTAGATTTGCCGCAGTTTTGCGGTTTCAAGTTACAAATATAAGTTGCAATAATAAGGTGCAGTGTAAGTTTTGAAACCTACGACAGTTTTGCACTATGTTAGAGGCAATAGTGAGTGTTTGGCATGTGCTACAATTTTATAGGGTCAATGTGTAATTTTGGAGTGTTTGCAATTTGCTATAATTTTGCATTGCCAATATGTAATTGTGCAGTGCTTGCAATTTTTCAAATTTATTCAATATCAATATGCGATTGTGCAGAATTTTCAATGTATATAAATTTTGGAATTTTGCACAATTTTGCAATACACATTTGTTGATAAAGGTATCATAGTTTAGTGAAAGTCATAGGAAAAAATATGCCATAATTTTATAATGTTTATGAGCGATTGTGATGTGCTTGCAATCTGCTACAATTTAGCATTGCCAGTATGCCATTATGCAGTGCTCGCAATTTGCGAAATTTATGTAATATTAATGTGCGATACTGAAGAATTTTCAAACTATATAAATTCTGATTGGGCTCTGTGACTATCTTCGGCCATATGAGACCAAAACATACGGCCTAAAGTGGATTCCAAACGACTACAAACATTCACCGCAGATATTGAAACCCGAAACTTGTGGCACCAAGCGCCAGAGCGCTAGACATTCTAGCCTAGGTCTAACAGGACTGTCAAGCGTTTGACGTACGGCTGAAAACCTTACCCCGTAAAAAGAAAATCATCGTCTGTCTCTAAATCTGTCGACTTTGGTACACCATGAGGCTGTTGCATAATGATAATGCTGCTTTGATAAATAATTTAATAGCATATAACATATTGTTGTAAAATATCTCTAAATCTAAGGAATGAAATGAGGTTTATTGCGCTACTATTCACGTCAAAGGAGATTAATTAGAAAAAGGCTGCTATTCTCGAATGAAGACATTGTCATAAACATTTTTATATGAAATCTTTCCATTGTAAGACACAACTTAATAATATTTCATTCGTGTCAGTATGTATTTAATTCCTTCGAATGTCCGAAACAGTGATTCCATCATATTCCAACATCACAATACCAAATTATTTTATTGATAGTATGAATATAACAATAACAAAAGAATAGCAATTGCTTCCTTCCTTGAGTTTTTTTAATATACCCGAACAACCAACGACCTCTGTTATTGTTTCCACAATGAAGACTCAGTCCCTGAAGCGTCAGCAAGCATATGCTGATCTGCCCCAAGTTGTCTCTGCAGCTTCTACCGGGGTGAGCAAGGAATATCGATACACGAGTTCAAACAAGTCGATATTTTGATCCTCCACCGCCCAACTTACGAAACATTCCGTCCCCGCAGAGCAACAGTCTATTTCTAAAGCAGGGTGTCGCGAGCTTTACCATTCCTTTCTTTGCCATTTTTTTTTCACCTCCTTCCCTTCTTTTTTTCTTCCTCCCTTTACTTCCTCAGGTATTGTGTCGAAGAAGGTGCTTCCACAAAATTCGATTGGTATCTACATCCGCTTTCTAACTCTTTCCCCCTCCTTTCTTTTGTTTCTTTTTTTCTTTGTTTTCATAAAATCTATATTTTTTTCATTTAGTCGAAGGACGGTGTGCGACGCGATAGAATTGAAAATCCAAGTCGAGTTAGAGTAAAGCTATTTATTTTAAATCGATCTTCTTTTTCTGAGTTTATGTTGTAGGAAAATGTGAGCTTGTACTGATAGTGTGCACCGATGTTCGTGCTCGCGTTTGAATTGTTGTTTGGTTTTGAGCACGGTTTGTCGGAGAGAGAAAAAAAATGAGATAAATATATTTTAAAGTAGTGCAAGTAACAAGCAAGTATTGTGCGCCAAAGTTGAAAGTAGGAAAAATAAGTAATACAATTATAAAAATGGTCTTCGAGTAGTTATTTGAGATAATTGTTTTGGTTCTTTCAAATATGGCAGAAATGGAAAGCAATAACCATCATACATTCTCCAAGAACCTCTTGTATGGCAAGATAATCCTCTAGAATCTATCACTTACCTCTATCTATGGAATCTATTACTTCCCTTTTGTATGGTAGCATAATTACCTAGAATCTATTATTTACCGTAATCATCTAGAATCTGCCTAGGTGCCATGGATGTTTGTAGGGGTTCGAAATCCACTTTAAACCGTATTTCCCGGTCTAATAGGATCTTAGAGCGTTGTGGGGGTAGTGTCACTCGAGTCCGTAGCCTATCTTCCAGCTACACGTTCTCCCTGGGTAGTGCTAAATGAGTAACAGTGGTGCAGTCTTCGCTTATGGCATAAATATTAAATGTCTCTGTATTGCCAGCTGCATTAGTCCACATATTCACAGCGAAGGAGATTAAATAGAAAATAGTACTATTCTGGAATGAAGACACATGTCATATTCTATTTTATATGAAGTCCTTCTATTGTCGGACACGACTGAATATTATTTCATTCTTATTAGTACGTATTTAATATATACGTTATGCAAACGATTGATTCCATTATATTCCATCATCTCGAAAGCAACTTCTTATATTGATAGTACGAATGTAACAAAAACAAAAACAAAATAACAATTGTTTTTATTAATTGAATTAATTAATGAATACATAATCCTATTTAAAAAAAAATTTAAAAAAAAAAAACCCCACAATCATCTAATAATGGAACATTTCCAGATTCGTGACTAACGAGGGCAACTAGCCAGCAGCTTGAATCCATTGACATCATTGATATAGTTACTGCTTTCAGAAACAAGGTTTGCTTTGTTATTGTACTGTCATTTTGTGCACACTGTTGGACATTTTGACGGCGACCTACAGTTTAACGTGGATTCCGAACCATTCACACATATTCATGTCACCACCATTATTTGTCCTTGAAGCCTGTGGTATCCAAGGCCAGAGTGCTAGCCAATTGACCCTTATGCCGCCATTCTGGAATGAGGACATGATTGATTTTATATGAAATCTTTCCATTGTCAGACACAACTTAATAATTTATTTTTATTCTTACGTATTTAATTAAGGGTCTGAATTTCCGAGTGGTTAGCTCTATGGCGCTCGGTACCACAGGTTTCGGGCTTGTGTCTCGGCCGTGACATGGATGTTTGTAGTGGTTCGGAATCACTTTAAACCGTAGGTCCCGGTCTAACACGATCGTAGAGCGTTGCGGGGATATTAGAGAGTTTTTGCATACCGTACGTTAGTTACCGTAGGACGTCCGTTAGCTTTTTCTCCCTAGCGCGCATGCTCATAGGAAACTGAGCATGCGCGCTAGGGAGAAAAAGCTAACGGACGTCCTACGGTAACTAACGTACGGTATGCAAAAACTCTCTATTGTTAATCCGCGTTCGTAGCTTATCATCAAACTACATGCAGCTCCTGAGTAGTGCTAAGTGAGTAACGTCGGTGCAGCTCTTGCCTTAAGGCATCCAAGACAACTGTCTAAGTGTTTGCCAACTGTATTAAAAAAAAAAACCATTTAATTAATTCGTAACATGCAACATATTGATTCCATTATATTCCAACATCAGAATATTAATTTCTTACATTGATAGCACGAGTAGATCATTAAAAAAAAGCAATTGCTTCCTTCTTTGAATATTTTTTTAATGTTCCCAAGCCCACCAGCGACCTCTGTCAATGTTTCCACAATGGAGAGCCAGTCCCCGAAGCGTCCGCAAGCATATGCCGATCCGCCCCACGTTGTCTCCGCAGCTTCTACCAGGGCGAGCAAGAAATATCGATACGCGAGTTCAAAAAAGTCGATATTTTGATCCACCGTCGCCCAACCTACGAAATATTTCGTCCACGCAGAGCAACAGTCTATTTCTAAAGCAGGGTGTCGCGAACTTTAACATTCCTTCCTTCCTTTACCGTTTTTTTCACTTCCTTTTTTTTCCCTTCTTCCTTTACTTCCACAGGTATTGTGTCAAAGAAGGCGCTTCCACAAAATTCGAATGGTATCTACATTCGCTTTCTAACTCTCTCCCCTCCCCCACTTCCTTTTTTTTCTTTCTTTTTTTTTCGTTTCTTTTCTGTTACTTTTTTTTCTTTTTTATGACATTTTTTTTTTTTTTTTCATTTAGTCGAAGGACGGTGTGCGACGCGATAAATTTGAGAATCCAATTCGAGTTAAGGGTAAAGCTATTTATTTCATAATCGATCTTCTTTTTCTGAGTTTGTGTTGCTGGAAGATGCGAGCTTATACTCGTAGTGTGTACCGATGTTCGCGCTCGCGTTTGAATTGTTGCTTGGTTTGAGCACGGTTTGTCGGAGAGAGAGAAAAAATGAGGTAAATGGATTTTGTGTAATAATATATATTTTGGAATAGCAATCGTTTTGAATTCTACTTTGTTGGTGAGGTAATAAATGAAATAACAGCAATCCGTGGCATCAGTGATACTGCTACTGTGCAGTAAAAGTGTCTTTGATTCTGCAAGTAGTTTTTGCTATAGGTAAATGAAGGGAAAATTAATAGATTCAATAACAATTATAGAATAGAAGTCCTAGAAAACCTAAAAAAGAAGCCCATTTCTTCAATAAATAATGCTACTTCTGAAAATACTATCATCTAGTAATAGAACATTGCCAGATTCGTGACCAACTTGGGCAGCCAGCGAACAGCTGGAATCCATTGACATTATTATTATAGATACTGCTTTCAGAAACAAGGTTTGGTTTGTCGCTCTACGGTTATTTTGTGCACATTTTAAGCTAATTAAAACGGGACCTGCAGTTTAACGTGGATTAAAAACCATTAACAATGATCCATGCCATATCCAATATTCGAATCTGAAGCATGTGGAAATCAAGGCGAGGGCGCTACCCCAATTGACCATTATGGCGTTATTCTGGAATGAGGACATGATCGTTTTTATATAAAATCTTTCCATTGTCGGACACAATTTATTTTTATTAGTACGTATTTAATTAATTCATAAGATGCAAAAAATAATGCTTAACATATTTTTTCTAATGCAGCTGGTAAACACTCAAACAGTTGTTTTTGATGCCTTAATGCAAGCACTGCGTTACTCACTTAGCACTACCCAGGAGGTGCGTGTAGCTTGAAAAAGCTACACTACGGAAAGCTACGGATGCGGAGTAACACTACCCTGTAACGCTCTATGGTCATGCTAACCCGGGACCTGCAGCTTAAAATAGATTCCAAATCACTACAAACATCCATGGTACTGCTGGGACTCGAAACCCAAAACCTGTAGTACCGAGCGCCGGAGCTCTAGCCTCTCGGTCATTCAAGCCCCTGTCGCATACAACTTAATAATTTATTTTTATTAGTACATATTTAATTAATTCGTAAGATGAAAGAAATTGAATTTACATCCCAATAGCAACTTCTTACAGGAACAGTATAAGTATAACAATAACAATTATTTCATTCTTAGAATTCTTTTAATGCTCCTGGACAACCAGCTACCTCTGACATCGCTTCCACAATGAAGAGCCAGTCCCCGAAGCGTCCGCAAGCATATGCTGATCTGTCCCGCGTTATCTCTGCAGCTTCTAGCTCTGCGAGCAAGAAATATCGATACGCGAGTTCAAACAAGTCGATATTTTGATCCTTCGCCGCCCAACCTACGAAATATTCCGTCCACGCAGAGCAACAGTTAATTTCTAAAGCAGGGTGTCGCGAGCTGTATCATTCCTTCCTTCCCCTTCCATCCTTTGCCATTTTTTTTCTTCATTTCATTCTATTTCTTCCTCCCTTTACTTCCACAGGCATTGTGTCAAAGAAGGCGCTTCCACAAAATTCGATTGGTATATACATCCGCTTTCTAACTCTTTCCCCCTCCTTTCTTTTATTTCTTTTTTCTTTCTTTTTCTTTTCTGTTACTTTTTTTTTCAGAAAATTTATTTTTTTCATTTAGTTGAAAGACGGTGTGCGACGCGACAGAGTTGGAAATCCAATTCAAGTTAAGGGTAAAGCTATTTATTTTAAATCGATCTTTCTGAGTTTGTGCTGTAGGAAAATGTGAGCTCGCAGTGTGTGTGCACCGATGTTCGTGCTCGCGTTAGATTGCTGTTTGGTTTGAGCACGGTTTGTCGCAGGGAAAAAATGAGATAAATGGATTTTATGTAATAATATACATTCAGGAATAAGGATCGTTTGGAATTCTACTTTGTTGATAACGTAATAAAAGTTTTAACAGCAATCCGTGGCAACAGTGGCAGTGCTGGGCCTGTACTATACAAGAAACAAGTGAGTTTCATTCTTCAAGTAGTGTTTGCTAAAGTTAAATGAAGGAAAAATAAACATAACAATTATAAAATAGGAGTATTAGAATAGTTATTTGAGATAATTGTTTTTGGTTATTCAAATATGGCAGAAATGGAAAGTGATGACCATTGAACATTCTCTGAGAACCTCTTGTATGATAGCAAAATCATCTAGAATCTATTATTTACCTCTACAGAATCTGTTATTTACAATAACCACGTAGGATCTATTATTTACCATAATCATCTAGAATCTGCCTAGGTGCCCCGGATGTTTGTAGTGGTTAGGAATCCACTTTAAACCGTAGGTTTTGGTCTAATAGGATCGTAGATCGTTGTGGGGATAGTGTTACTCGAGTCCGTATCTTCACGTTCTTATTAGGTAGTTCTAAATGAGTAACAGCGGTGCAGTCTTTGCTTATGGCATAAAGATTAAATGTCTCTGTGTTCCCAGCTGCATTAGAACAACATATTCGCCGCGAAGGAGATTAGTACTATTCTGGAATGAAGAAACATGTCATAATCATTTTTAAATGATGTCCTTCTATTGTCGGACACGACATAATAATACTTCATTCTTATTAGTACGTATTTAATTAATTCGTAAAAGGCAAACAATTGATTCCATTGTATTCCAACATCATAATACCGACTTCTTACATTGACAGTATGACTATAACAAAACAATAATTGTTCACATTCCTTGAATTTTTTCTAAAATAATCCCGAGCAACCAGCGACCTGTGTCATTGTTTCCACAATGGAGAGCCAGTCCCCGAAGCGTCCGCAAGCATATGCTGATCTGCCTCACGTTATCTCTGCAGCTTCTGCCAGGGTGAGCAAGGAATATCGATACGCGAGTTCAAACAAGTCGATATTTTGATCCACCGCCGCCCAACCTACGGAATATTCCGACCACGTAGAGCAACAGTTTATTTCTAAAGCAGGGTGTCGCGAGCTTTACCGTTCCTTCCTTCGCCATTTTTTTTCACTTCCTATCCTTCTTTTTTTCTTCCTCCCTTTACTTCCACAGGTATTGTGTCAAAGAAGGCGCTTCCACAAAATTCGATTGGTATATACAACCGCTTTCTAACTCTTTCCCCCTCCTTTCTTTTCTTTTTTTTTTTTTTTTTTTTTTCGTTTCTTTTCTTTTCATAAAATTTATTTTTTTCATTTAGTCGAAGGACGGTGTGCGACGCGACAGAGTTGAGAATCCAATTCGAGTTAAGGGTAAAGCTATTTATTTTTAAATCGATCTTCTTTTTTCTAGTGTGTGCTGTAGGAAGATGTGAGCTTGTAGTGTGTGTGCACCGATGTTCGTGCTCGCGTTTGAATTGTTGTTGGGTTTGAGAACGGTTTGTCGGAGAAAGAAAAAATGTGATAAATGGACTTTATGTAATAATATATATTTTGGAATAGGGATTCTACTTTTTTGATAAAGTAATAAATGATCTAATAACAATTCGTGGCAACAAATTTACAGCTGGTTACCTACTTTGCAAGAACAATTGATTTTGATTCTGCTAGTAGTGTTTGCCATAGTTAACTGAAGGAAAAATGAGTAGATTCATTAAAATTTGTAAAATAAATCATCAAATAGATATTTGAGATAATGGTTTTGGGTTTTCAAATATGGCTTAAATGGAAAGCAATAACCATTGAACAATCCCTATGAAGACATTATTTAGTTCTGTTTTTGTATGGTAACATAAGTTAGATTTTCTTGGTGAATGTATCCGGACACAGTTTTGCAATTGAAAATTACAAATATACAATGTTTGTAATCTGCTACAATTCTGCAATATTAATGCGCAGTATAAAGCATATTATTGTTTCGCACATATTAGCGTGCAACGGTGCAGTGTTTGCAATGTGCTGCAATTTTATAATGGACATTTTTCAATGTAATGTAATCTTATCTTTGTAATATACAATGCAATCTGCTATAATTTTGCATTGTTAATAAGCTATTGTGCAGTGATTGCAATTTACCAAATTTATACAATATAAATATATGATTGAGCAGAAGTTTCAGACTATATAAATTTTGCAATTTTTACGGTACATATTTGTTGACTCACAGTCTCATGAAAGGCATAGGAAAAAATGTGCCATTTTACAACGTCAATGTCCAATTGAGTGCTTGCAATTTATCAAATTTATGCAATATGGAGTACGATTGTGCACTTGTTTTGTTCCACTTGTATACTGTTCCACACGCGTTAATATATTTCATGAACAGTCTACCAGCAGACAGTGAGGGAAGGACATTGCCTTCCATTAATACTTCGCTTAGGGATATTTACCTGTCATTTGCGTGTCTTAGGAGGGCAACTCCTACCAAGCCGCTTGAATATAGAGGCTAGACACTTTACATTTACTTTGCTTCTGAAATCAGTAACTGTAACCGACGCCACAAGAGGATTTAAACCTGATCCCTCGAGTTTGCCAGCTGCGTATGACACTACTGGGGCCCGAGGCGGGCACGAACATATTTTACCACTTTAATTTAAAACAAATGCACTTAAGGTGAATGGAAATGCAGATATTTGCATACTTTTTCCTTCTCCTCAACTTCAACAGAAGGTTTTTCGTACCTAGAGATTTACTTCTCTGATCACTGGTGTCACCCGGAAGGTTTTGTTAGGATTATAATGTTTGAAAATTAATTTAATTTTGACACTATATTAATATCGAGAAAATGTTTTGTATGTTAAAGCTTTTCGAATGTTTAAACTGTTAAATCTTTGATATTAATTTTATGATCCCTTTATCCATACTTTAAATTGCTTAATCCCTAAAGAGATTTATTTTACTAACCTCTGTAACCTTATTTTGTCATTCTATATGATAATCGGATGTTTTATGTCTTCGTGTACTCTAAAGAGAATTTCAACTTACATGCTTATACAAAAGTCCATCACTTATTAATGCTTGGCTTCTGATTTGGTTAATCTATAATAATGTGAATTTTACATCAACTTTCCTTTAAATATAGATTAAGTTGTAAATTCAGGTTCCTCATAAATTATAACCCACGAACACTACCACATTTTCTGATACTCATAGTCCTAAATATTTATTAAAATAAATAGTTTGAGATTAATAATTTTGAAAATTGAGGGAGGATATTTATCTTAAATTATTATATAATTCGGTTTTTATTTAAAATAATAAATAATATCAATTTTAAATAACAGTAACTGATTTTTTCCTATATCATTAATACAACATATTAGCAATTAGCAATGAGAAAAATTAAATTTATTTCGTATATAATTTATAGTAACATAAATAAAGGACTAAAGTTCCAGACATATACAACTCCATTATGATGAATAAACTACCTTAGCAACAAAACCTGGGCGGTCTATAACACGACCTATGAAAAACATATTTCAGGAAGGAATATTTAAAAAAGACATAACTATTATTTAAACTAACTATTATTTAAACTAATTATCATTTAAATGACCTTGTGTTAACTGCCCTGATAAATCATTAGTCAAACTTTTGGCAACTAAGTTAAGATGGGTATCATTCATAATACTTAGTATAATATAAAGTTAATTGAAAAGAAAATATTTTTCTCTACTAATATTTTTTTTTTCAAATTTATTTTATGAATGTTTCAAGTTGCGGACGTTGTGGATAATTTTTTTCACTATAGAGTATAGATATAAAATATTTTTATGATTTAACCTAGACAAGATATTGATCATCTGGAAAATTCTACAGTCAATAAAAAATATTGTTTCAAAATTTGCAAGAGTTACAAGTAATCAGTTCTATTTTATTACATTACAGCGATATAATGCGATGGAAATATTGTTTTCCGATGTTTATGACACCCAACAACTTTGTCATGTCATTATTCATGTCAAAACAAGCTAAACAAGTTAGTATGTATCTTTAAGTAGCAGACGATTCTCCAGACACAAAGGCCTTTTTTTTTTTCGTTTGGGTGCAAATGAATCGTCTGGTCACGTTCAAAAATATTTTCTGTCAATTGAGTGTGTGAATAAGATGAATACTGATGTGAGGATATTTGTGGTGACAGCTGGGTTTAGTTAAAGTGACTTAATTCCACATAAGTTTATTTATGTGGAATTAACTCCCTTTAATTAAATTATATTATTTATGTTATATATTATAATTATGTTATTTCCACATGAGTTAATTTATGTAGAAGAATATAGTTTATTATTAATTATAATATTTTATCCTATAATATTATCAAAATGTTGAATTATGTTTCCTAAATAATTAGACTTAATTCATATTTCATGGACAATTACTTTTTATTTCATTCATTTTTATCTATAAAGAAATTCTATCTAGAAACATACATTTTTACTCCATCGTGAAGATCAAACTACTGATATTTTAAATTCGTTATTGACGTAACAGCCCCTTGGTGAACCAAGGGGCTGTTGCGCTAATAAATACCTGCTGCAATTTTCGAAACTCGTTTTTCGTTCTGTCTGCTGTAGTCTGCAAAATACGAGATGTGTTCTTCTTACTGGATAGGGTTGTCAACATTACCCCCCACGCTATGCAGTCATATTAGACCAGAACAAGGTCTAAAGTGGATTCCCAACCACTAACAAGTATCCAGGCCCCCGCCAGAATTCGATCCTGAATAAAGCCTGTAGTACCTAAGCCAGAGCGCTAGTCATCAGATTTAAGCCAGTCATCAGATTAAGCTAGTCATCAGCGCTAATCATTTACATTTAATCACTCGGTCATCAGATTTAATTTGCCACTCTACGGTCATTTTATGCACACTTTGTTCTAATTAGACAGGGACTTACAGTTTAACGTGTATTCCGAACCACTCATAAACATCCATGCCTCCGCCAAGTTTCGAACCTGAAATACCAACTTCCAGAGCGATATCCGATTATTAATCATGGCTATCAGGCTCCATTGATATTTTATCCCTCATATTGTATATTCCACTTTGGAATTGTGATTTCAAAATATAAAACTATTACTCGTAACTAATATATCTTTTAACAATTTTAAATAAAATGATAAATTAAAATTATAACCATTTCAAAAAAATCCATTCTATCCTTCAATTCAATTCAATCATTGATTGTATAGAAAAGTATGTATTCATTATGCAGGAAAGTCTATGAAAAAGAGGTATTTTCATTCAATTTATAATATAACAAAACTATTTTTAAAATGAATTTTTAAAATTCTAACAAAGGGTATATTATGTTGTCTCTAATACATACCCTATTCCATAAGAAGAAGATATTTATTTCTTGAAAACGATAACGAATCGGACAAAAGCCTTATTATGGAAACCTAGAATCATAAAACGTGGAAATATATAAAGCCAACTTCACCACATAATATGCCAAAAAATAATAATAATAATAAAAAATCGTTATGCTGTTCTTGGGATAGAAAAAGCAATTGCTTTCTATCATAAAGATGAGAAAAAAATGACGGAAAAGTTGATGTAAATGAAATCAGCAAGTCTTTGTTGTCATCTAAATATATTCACTGGTATAGTGAGTGGGTGGGGTTGATTTCATAGTCTAGACAGGGCATAAAACTGCTTCAGGACACCATGCAAAGTGTTGTAATTTTATAGTTTGGTATTGCTATTATCGGCAGGAGACATAAAATATTTACATCAACTTATTTTTAAAAGGAAAATAATTTTACATCTCCTCAAAGTTTCATAAATTTATTTTACAAACAAATAATATATATAATATACACAATATACAAGAAATATATATAATATACAAGAAAATCAAATATCGTGGTTTCAGTATTGATTTTTCTAAAAGAAGGTTTATCCTTTTATTGTCGACTCTGTCCCGTATAATATTGGCTACGTTAATTGCCAGCTCGGAGTTTAAATCCTCTGCCAAGAGATGATTCGGACAACGCATGGCGG